>BCJK01000011.1:395959-418859 GCA_039545395.1 Filobasidium uniguttulatum | reverse complement strand
GGGGCTCTAGGGGCTCTGGGGGCTCTAGGGGCTCTGGGGCTCTGGGGATCCCCAGAAGCTAGCCCCATAGCTTCGAGCTTCTTGGTCCCTAATGTAATTTGGAGATTCGTCGATGACAGCGGAAGGTGGATTGAGAAGTCCGAGCCTTGCCTTGGTCTGCGCGTTGATAGGGATAGCAAGGACAGGGACACGTGGATTCGTTGGGTTCCTTAGCAGCTAGTACATGTCTGTTCGTCTACATGGCGACTGGGATATGGGATATCTATAGGGATATAGGGCTAGCTAGGGCGACGCGCGCGAAACGCGTCTGAACAAATGTGACGCGTTCAAACGCGTGTAGGGAAGGCAACTTGAAGTGTCTTGAACTGGTTGATAGATAGCATCTCTAATACCTGGATCTGACAAGTTGGGTGACCCCTCGTTTCCTAGAGCCACACGCATACACTCTAGCAGGCCGTCATGACGGATTCAGTCGTTACGCCGCCCCGTCAGGTTCCCAAAAAGACGTATGGAAGAAAGCCGGTACAACCGCCATTGGAGACCTCGTCACCCGTTAGAGCTTTGAAATTTGGTCAACACACAAATTGGAGGGATGACATTCACAAGCTCGACCTTGCAGTCGAGGATCAAGAGAATTCGCCTGTACATGACGGAATGACCGACCTCGAAAAGTATCGAGAAATGCGTAAAGCCGTCAAACTCAAGGAAGAACGTGAAAAGTATGCGGCTCAAATGACGGCAACTGCAGCAGAAGATTACGAGGAGCCGCCTAGTAGTCAGGGAAAGCAAAGCCCATACTTGAAGAAGACTAGCAAAACGCACGAATACGCAAGAAACATGAGAATTCAGGCAGAACAGCGTCACGGCGATGCTATCGCAATGCAAGTCGATGAAGCTAGGTCTAATTCGGACAGAGACGAGGCGTCCCATACAGATGACGGTGATCCAGCGATGCAACGGGACATCGACGAGCCCAGTCGCGGTCAAAGCTCTTCATCCTTGACTCCTTTAGAATCCTCTTCTCACCCTGATCAACCACGGAATACGACGCCACATTCAAATCCTACGGATCTTCCAGCCGATTCAGAGATATTCTCACCAGTCATCCCGACCGGCAAGTCAAAACGGAGACTACAAATTGAAAGTGATGCAGAGGAGGACGGCGATGCAACTATTCGCCCAGGATCTCCAAGCTCTAGTCGTTCAAGTTCCCCTCTGCCCGAATTGTCAAATATTGACACATCCAACTCGAGAAGCAAACGACCCAGTCACAGTACCTCGATCTCAGCATCCAGGAAACAACGAGGCAGTGGCACTGATGATGCATCTGACGCTTCGTCGCTGGGTCATGCCAATGCCGCACTAAATGATGCTTCCCTCTCATCGTCAGACGCCGAAGGTCCTGCCTCACCTAGCAGGTACAAGGTCAGGAAAAGCAAAAAGACAGCCATCGCCTCGGATTCAAGTTCTGATGACGAACGCAGCCAGTCAAAAGGAAAAGGCCGGCAGAAGCTTAGAGTAAGTCTTCGTGGACCTGTTTTCTGTCTAAAGACCCTATCGGCTGACGCATGTTGCATATTCACAGCCTCTCAGTAAAAAGGACAAGCTCAAGACCGAACGTGAGACTTTCAAGAACAAGGCCGAAAGAGAGATTCAATTATCCGGTCGAGCTTCGGGCGAGATCCCTAGGCGAAATGTGGAGGGCTTTCTCAAATCTTTTGGCTCCAGCTGGGGCCGTGATCAACCTTCAAAGCCAAAACCCTTCAAACCTCTTTCAGAGCTCGCCAGAGCGCATCAGGCTGATGCCCTTCTGGTTCAGCCTCGGATCAACGTAGAAGAAACACCTCGACCCGTTGAACCACCAGGTGAAGACGAGGAAGACCCGATTGTCACGAGCGAACAACGCCGTCCGCACTGGAAAGACGATGAACAAGACCACAAGTCGGCTCGGGAAGCGGAAGGCCTGACCATGATCGAAGGAGCAGGCGTTATTGCTTCATCCCCCACCCGGCGACCTCCAATCAAAACAGGCCAACTCGAATTTCTCTCTTATCGTGGGAGCAACAAGTCTGGATCCGACAAGTCTGCGTTGGCCACTTCAACCATGTCGCGGAGACAACTCTCAAAACCTGCCAGCCCAGCCCCAGGTATCGACGATGAGGCCTCTGACGACGAAGACTTGCCTGACCTCGAAACGGTATACCAAAAGAAAAAAGTTGCCGAAGAGAGAGCCGAAGTTAAGCGTAAGCAGGAGGAGAGCCGGAGAAGACTGTTTGAGCGCAAAATGGAGTTGGCGGCGCAACAACGAGCAATGGAATATCAAAAGCCGCAAGACGATAGTGACGATGATTTGCTGATTTTAGATGAGCCATCGACGTCGTATACAACCAGACCGGCCAAACCGCCCCTCAAGTCAAGACCGACGTACAAGGCCAGTGCCAACGCCATCAATAACCGCATCGACCGGCCCGACAGGACCTTGCGCCCTGACGAAAGGCTCGCAATGATGTCTGGTAAAGCGATTCGTTCACGCGATGCTTCAGCGGGTAATGTTGGTGTCGAAGGTGCGACCGAGAGCATGCTACAACATGCCGGGCGACAATATGCCCATGCAGATATGAGAATGTCAAATGGTCGAGCTATACCGCACGGTCTAGAGTACCGAAAAACGGAGCCCATTACGGACCAAGAACGAGATTCGACTTTGTTGCGGCAAGCAAAAGCAAAGGCGGCCGAAGAAAGGAGGAAGAAGGAGCGGGAGAGCGGTTTGGCTGCCAGGCGATTGGAAGAGAAACAGTCGCTCGAATTGAGCAAATTAGCGGAAGCCGCTGCTCAACATAACAGAGGATGGGAGGTCGAGGAGCGGGTCAGTGATGGAGATGATGACAGTGATCAGGACTATCGGCCAGAGGAGGAGGAAAAGGGATCGGAAAAACAAAACAACGAGGAGGGACAGACTTCCGAAACTGAGGGGGACAAGACGATCACGTACAGTGGAGAGGAGGAAGAAGACGAGATGCCCCCTCTTCGGCAGACACATTATCTACCCGAGTCCGAATCATCAGCGCCGACAGATGGCCTTCATGACAATGCCGAAGAGGACGAGATCCTGCACAAACGAACAGCCAAGAAACACCGCAAAGCTGCGTTTGTCGATAGTGATGACGAACAAGAAGCCCTACAAGTCGCGCCAGGCGTGGCTCAGAGCAGCACGAATCAACCAAAGAGCGAGGACATGTTGGACGGACTCGATTTTGGTGCAGATTTCGATGGAGGGGACGGAGACGGGTTTGGGGGATTCTTTGGTGCAACTCAAGCCCCCGAGCAATCAGAGGTGAGCTCAGGAGTGGCCTCATTTCGAGTGAACGCCTTCCTCGTCCTGATGAGCTGACATACCCTGCTACAATCGACACAGACCGAACCTCTGGGTGGATTGGACGAGTTGCGTGAACAAACCAAGGCAGCTCTCGAGCCGACGCAATTCCAATTGCCTGACCCTACGATCTCCGAAAGTCAGCAACAACGCAATGAAGAGTTATTGGAAGGCGAAATGTACTTTGAACCTACCGCTCCCGGCGAGCAAGAGCCTGTTCAACAGTACATCAATAGCCAAGGGTGGGTTTATATTAAGACTGGTGCCACTCAACGCCTGACCATAACACTGTGCGTGTTCATTCTAGATACCTCACCCAAACTCGACCTGCACGACGTGCTCTTGTTGCAAATGACACTGCGACCACGATCTACAGCGACACCCCCGATGACACGATGGCGACGACACACTTGTCACCCACACAAATCTCGCTTCAGGACCCGACGTCGACCGACGACATTTCCATGACACATGCGGGAGGCTTGAAGAGACTGAAACATCGTCGTCCCGAGCCTACGCAAGCCAGCGATGGCTTGAATGACTCACACCATGCTACAAGCTCCCGCCGCTCGTCTTCGACAGGTATCGACGAGTTGCCCCCTGTTCGTGCGGGAGCTCAAGAACCTGTCCGACAAAAGAATGCTTTTGATATTCTGAGGAGTGCCAATACAGCGGTTCCCAAACCTGTCACTTTGGGAGAAGAAAAGATCAAGCATCGTTTTATCGAGGAAGAGGCCGACGAGAGTGACGAAGAAGAAGGCTTGGCATGGGCAGGAGAGAAGAAGAAGTCCAATGACGACGAAGATGTTGAGGAAGACGGTGTTGTTGAAGGCCTCGTTGACGACAAGACTCGAACCGCAGAGGAAGAAGAAAAGGACAGACTCTTGGCTGATGAGAAACGTCGTCAAATCCAAGCCGAGGATGACGCCAAGGAACTCAAATATCATCAAAACGCAACAGAAGGTAAATTCAGAGGCAAACGTCGGGATAATGCAATGGGAGAAATGGACTTTTCAGACGAAGATGAAGAACGGTCGAGAAAGAAGAAGCGAATGAAGCATAACAATTCACGGAATCTTGGTGGCGAGGATACCCTGCTGGGTCTGCGTGAGCCATAAAAGTCCCAGTCGTCTATCCAACTCAGCACTGACCTTGCGCACACATGTCAAATACAGCCACAAGTCACCCGTTCCGCAAGAGCTACGAAGACGATCTCGAAGATGATGATATGGAGGACGTCAATGACGAAGATGGACGGGACGCAATACAGCCCGAGCGAAGTCCAAGCCCTGAGATCCGTACAGAAATCGTCACCTACCAGGAAATTCACGCAAAGTTGCGCGAAACGGCTAGACGGAACGAGGTAAGCAAAGCCTCTTGGTAGCCGTCCTAACATCTGATTGACTTTGACCGGAGACCACCGTTTACATTACAGCTTGAGAGCAGAAGACGATCCCCCGTGACACAAAAAGCAGACAACGATTCTGATTCTGGGGACGAGCTCAGGTTCAACTTGACTAGGAACACCAGTCGACAATTGTCTGTGAGTTGCTCTGTCTAGCATTGGCCTTGATCTGTCTTTGTCCTCTTTCTCGCCGAGTCTGACAATCTTGCGATGTTCTTTTGGCAAAACCCCACAGCACACTGCAGCTCGTGATACCAAGAGGTACAGTCAAATCATTGAAAACGAGCATCAACGTGGTTCCGATACCCGTAAAGTGGGAAGCAGGTCATCTGTCGCAGGAGTGGGCAATGTCAACAGCAACCCGGCGGCTCGACCGAAGACTACGACTAGTACTGGACCCAAGACGGGTAATGACCGCAGAGCCATACCCAGTAAGAGCGGGTCGCGATCCTTGACCAAGGTCATGAGCAAGGGAAATGGATTCAACTAGACGTAGCTCGTAGCCTTGGCCTGGGGGCATTCTGACCACGTCGTAGTCGCATTTCAAATTGTCGCCATCGCAAACAAACCCTCAGCAGATCGTCATGATAGCCGTTGTATGACTCTTGTACTGTTTCACTGCCTCTTGCATGCCCATTCATATATTCATATCGAGCGAGTCCGTTGTCTGTCATGTTACGACATGATGTTTTCTTCTTCTGGAATCGTGGAATCCACATCTATATGATTTAAGCCGTCTTTCTCTTTTCAGCCCAAGTCTTCCACCAGTTTTCAAATCCTCCACTGGGCTTGTCTGCCACATCAACGCCAATCTTTTGCAGCTCTGCAACGGACAGTTGGGTGTTGCCTGGGCGCTGTACACCCGAAGGATTGGGTTTAGTAGCCGGGTCTTGAGCATCAGGCTTGACATGCGAATAAGGTACACCCATGTACTTGGCGATAATCTCGAGCTGCTGATACTTTGTCATTCCCTTGGAAGTAGAGTAGTGGATGATGGGCGGAAGGGGGGATTGGTCGAGGTGGATAAAGTCGTAAATGACCCTGGCCACATCTTCAACACACGTAGGGAACCTGACCGCAAAGTGGTCCATTGTGTATTCCTTGCCACTCTGGTCCTCGAGTATGTCGACAAAGATATTGACGGCGGTTTCGGCGTTGTATTCGGCTTGTCCGTACAAAAGGGGTATTCTCAGGACAGTCAAAGGCTTGTCGCCTCCAGCTTCTTGCCTGGTGGACAAGACGGCCTCTTCGCCAGCCCTCTTGAGCTTTCCATACAGGTTCAGAGGGTTGGGGGTGTCGTTGACTTCATAAGGAGGCTTCTTCCCGTCAAAAACATAATCCGTGCTGAGATAAATGAGACCGAAACCAAGCTCAGTCGCGAGAGTTGCAAGGAGCTTGGTAGACCCTTCATTCAATTTAGTAGCCCTCTCGGGGTCAGCCTCGGCGACATCTGGACGACGTTCTGCGGCACAGTGAATAAGAAAGTCAATCTTGCGTTCAGGGTCCGATTGGAGACTCGTAAAGTATTGTCGAACGGCTGATTCATCCAATAGATCGAGCGGCGTCGGGGAGGGGAGGTTTGGGTAGAGAGAAGAAGGAGACTTTCGTGAGAATGATAGGAGATGGGCGGTGGTACCCTTTTCATGAAAGTGATTGGCCACGGCTCTGCCCAACACTCCGGATGCTCCTATTTCAATTTCCATCCACAAGTCATCGATCGTCAGATCATGAAGGACCGCCAAGATCATGCAGCTGAACATTACGCACCAGTGATAGCGACCTTCATGATGATTACAGCTTGAGAATTTGATGGCGGACTTGCCTCAGTTTATATGCCAGACAAGATGGCAGAGTCAAGTACGGTATAAACTGCCCGAGCCAGCAGCAATGAACTTGGTCAAACGTTCAAGCGACGATGACGTGGCAGTCCTTGCGTTACTGTAGGACGTTTATTTTATGTTGGTGGAGGGGTCGAGTGCGTTACTTACAGCACTGTCTTGCTACTCCTCCTCGACCCAGGTACCTTATCTCCCAATCATGGCTAATTTCGCTCGTGCTGCTTGTGCTATTGTCCAGTGATAAGAGCATCGAGGAGACTCTTAGACAGCAGGCGAGGTCACCTGACTCTCAACTGTAGATGCATACCACTGACTCCAATGCTAGACTGCCCAGATCCTCTCGTGCATTACCAGTTGCTAGTAACACAGAAATTGTCATTGGAGGGCCACAGTACATTATGCAATTGATCAAGGGGTGTTGTCTGACTGCCATGTCGCGACACACGAATGCGCGCAAGCATTCTCGCCATACATCCTCGCAAGGTCCTACCTACATCCCAGCATCCTACATGTAGCCACTAAAGCTCACACATGAGAACCAACAATGAATGCTCTGACCTTGTGTCAAACGCGACTCGAGATTATACGAGCATGACGCGGCTGGGGGGATGCCTTATGGGCCCATGTCGCCTCTCCCAAGTCGGATATCCCTGGTGCTTGACGACGCAAGTACGATGAAGCGGCAAGATTCGGCTTTCGCACATTGGAGACAGCCGTGCAGCCACGGGACTGTCAATTGTCGCCTCGCGCAGGACGACAGTTTACGTGTGGCCGGTTCCATCATGAGTTTCATTCTCCCTTTCCTAGCCTTCATGGTTGTAGCGAACCTTGATACCTCGAGCGCGCATCGACTGTTCCCATGCTGCTTTCTCATTCTGCTCCAATCGTAGTTCGTTTTGCAGAACCTATCATAGCACGAGACAGAGAATATGTAGAAAACGATTGGCACATGTTACTTGTTGAATGTTGACTGGAAACGAAAATTCAATTTCAAGACATACCAAACGTTTCATCTGTTCCTGCTCTTGTTTCGATTTCTCTTGTTGCGTTCTCGTGTTGACGGCAATGGACGAGTCGGAAGGAATCTCGAGTGAACGAATCTGTAATACACCAGACAGCAAGGGGCAGGGTGGAGTGAGTGATAGTCATGCCAGAAACGCACATTGTCAAGACTCACCTGTTGCTTATTGCCTCGTTTCGACAGCAGAGAAAATTGCATATGACCCGATTCGCCTGGTGACATTTCCTCCCGGTGTGACTGCTGCTGATCCTTTTTCCTGATCAAAGGTACCGCCGTATCGAACACGGGTGGTGCAGTCTTTCGATCCGTGTTTCTTCGAACTTCGGTCGTGTCCACCAACATTCGACTAAATTCTCGGTTGAACTCTTCTTCGGCCATACGGTCAAACTCGGCTTGCTCTTCAGCGGCACGTAAAGCTTGTAATGCCTCTTCATCCAATTCATCATCCGACTCGTCATCTTCGTCGTCGTCGTGATCGTTTTCAACGTCATCCGAGTCTTCCTCGCCATCGCTACCAGCCGCAGAGCCGCCTCCATCGAGGACTGCGTCGACATCCATATCTTCATCTTGCGCCTCTTGACCACCCCGATGCGCTTGATCGGTGTCGGATTCACCTTCAGATTCTTCCTCCTCTTCCTCCTCACCCTTGCCCACCATTGTTGAGACCAAGTCTTGCTGCTTCTCAGCCAGACTGGCTAGCAACTCATCAGTTGCCTCTGCAGCCTCTTCGAAAGTCTTGAACGGCGCAATCTTGGGCCTCAACATTTCCAATGTGTCGGCCACCATGAAATCAATCTCCATTGGCAGTTCGGCTTTGCATAGAACGTAGAGCTGGAAAATGACCAAAAAGTGATCAAGTTTCTTCTTGGACGAACCCTTGTTGAAGCAAGCTCCGCAGGTATCCAAGAGCGCACACACCAGCCTGATTCGGAAGAAGTCGTCGTGCGCGTCAATGGGCGATGACCGTCGGGGAACGGGGAGACCCTCGGCGTGTCCAAACGAAATGAGCGACCACAGCACATCAAAGATGACCGGCGTATTGACTGCTCGGTACATGTACAATTCTCCTAGGTACTTGATGGTTGATATCCGTCGTTGATTGTACTGAAAGATGTTGTCTTCCATACCTGATCGTACATCTTCTAAAACTTGATCGACAATGTTGAGGGTGAATTCTGGGTGATATCGTGAGAGGTCGTGTACGAGGGTGGCAATCAGCGGGATACTTCCATACTTTAGTCTCCACACTTCTCCAAAATGCTTGTACAGGTACCCCAGCGTTTCTGGATCTTCCCAATGCAGTTTTCGGCAAAGCTTTAACACCTTTTCGATTGTCTGTTTCGTCAAGACGTCGTGCAGCAGGTGTTGAATGAACAATTCGTTGGGGGTCAATTGAATCTGTTCTCGTTGTACCCGTTCTGGTGGGTTGCACTGATAGTACGCGTTTTCCAAGACCAAGCGTTGCCTCGGGTCAAAGTGTTGTGCCGATTGTTTCCGTTTGAGAACTTCAATCAGTGCTTTTGTCTTTTCCTGTGTATCTTCGGATCGTAACAGAAAACGTCCACACGATTCGAGCAAGTTGGCAACATTGTCAATGTTGGGTCCGGAGAGGTCACTGAGACAGGTCTGGAGGACGTGCAATGTTGTGTGGGGCTGAGCGACCTTGAATTTGGCCAATTCTCCATAATATCGAATGTTTTTGATCCTGACTGAATCTAGCTCTTTGACGAGCCTTTTCCGCTGAAGGTATTTGAATTCTTCGTCGAGGACGGATATCAATCCAATACCAATGTCAGGCATGTATCGATTCAGAATGGCTGCAAATCGCGAATAGTGAGGCAAAAGGTCCGTTCTTGTTTTGGGAACGCTTCCTAAAAACTTCCAAACTTTCTTTCTGGCTGCCTTGGAGTTGATGTAGGCAAAATCGACTGCCAATTTGTCGATTACATTCATATTGTTGGCTTCCGGCAAGGAGGCAAAGATGGTGGCCAGTCTGGCAGCGGGACCTGCTTGTAATGGGTCAGCCTGATCGTCTGCAGTCAGGTCAGTCTGGGCGAGAAAGTCTTCGTGACTTTCGTCTCCTTGCAAACTGTCTTCTTGCATTGGCGCGTCTTGTTGCTGGCCTGCTTCAACCACATCTGGTGGTTCTTGGGCAGACGACTCGAGGCCTTGCTCGGCTGCACTGCCACTTGTGGCTTCTTTTGAAAGGCCTAAAAACGACGGAGGCACCTCTTCTCCCAAGTCCAAGATGTCCTCGTAAAATTTCCTCTCTTCGTCGTCGTCCCAAATTCCGGTATTGGTAATCTGGTCGCCCCCCGAGCCGTTGGCGAACGCAGATCCAGACTCTACGATTTGCAACGATGATTTGCCCAGAATACTGGCTGCTGAAGGAGCCTTGGGCACCTCGTAATTCAACAAGTCTGCGAGGTTCTGAATACCATTTTGGAGCTTTTCGACGGCCTTGACCATCCGTTCATACGTATGTGAACGGTCTTCAAAAATTTCGCCTGCTTTGATGTAGGCTTCTTGATTTCGTTTGTCTTGCTCCAAAAGCTTGACTTGGCCCTTGTAGAGAGCTTTGCTACAAGTTTTGTAGTATGTTTCGAAAGCTGATCGAAATTGGGCTGTATATTCGGCTGCTACGAGCTCCTCGTCGACTTCGCCTTCATCTTGCATATCGACGCCTGTGGCTGCTGCACCCAAGTAGACTGTTTTGTATGATTTCAAAAACGTCACCAGAAGAGGAATGTTGTTGTATTGCGGATCGTTAGTCATCAACGCTTGCACTCGTTCCAGCACAACGTGAGGTCCCATTTGCTGAGAGTCCGTGATTGTCCCTTTGAGACTCTTGGGGATGGGCAGGACATCAAAAGCCCCAACCAAAGCCAATTCGGCCACGAGTCTGAACACGGGACGTAATCGAGATATTCGTTCCTTTTCTTCTTTTTCTTTTTCCTTATCCGAAGCCGTCGTGACTGGGGTCGAACCGGGGCCAGCAGGCGTTGGGTTTGATTTGGCCGGTGCTAGATTTGAAGGCTCATTGAACACACCGAGCAAGTCTGGTAGGAACCCGGGGTAAAACTCTGGAGTCAATCTTGTGTGGAGATGTGTAATGACTTGGACCGTGCCTTCGATGTCGGCTTTCCCTTTGGCTGTCGTTCCAGACACACCTTCCAGGACAGCAGCTCGTAACTCGGACGAGTACTTTGTGAGTGTCAGCCCATCGATTTCCTTGATCAGCACGTCAGGTGAAGTTGTCAACAGCGCAGACCGCAGTCGATTCAACAGGGTTGTATGCTTTTTGAGCGAAGAATCCAAGGGACCCTTGGGTTCTACGATGGCCTCTTGTCAGTGGTCATGAGAGAAAATCAAGTTGAGCCAAATGCCAGACTCACTAAATGGCTCTTCATCGTGATATTCCAAAGTTTTCGCTCTGGTAGCTAATCTCTGTTTCAACTTGGACAGATGGTCATCTTTCTCCTTGCTTGCCATCGTCGGCCTTTGATCTGGTGACCCTTTGTCTTTGTTTTTCCCATCACGACCCTGTCCAAACCCCTATTCTCTCCATCTTGAATTCCCTGCTTCCTAGATACGCGGAAGCAAATTTGGCTGATGACGACTTGGCTGGTTCAGACGTACTCTACAGGTAGACTGCAAGTAATGGAATACAAGCTTGTAAATGTAGACAACAGGACAAAGCTACGGTAGACAGGACACTTGCTGCCACCATGCTCGCCTCCGACACTGCGCCAGAGCTTTCTTGGCTCAATGTGGCCATTGCATTTGCATTTGTCTCCATCGACGCCATCCTTTCCGTCACATTCCACTTGGGTCTCGCTGGCTCACTCCTCGTTGCAGCCGTACGATGTGTCCTCCAGCTCTCTGTCATGGGTCTCGTTCTCGACAAGGTCTTTGCCGCAGGTAACATTTGGGGAGTCTTTGGGATTGCTGCTTTGCTCAATGTCTTGGGAGCGACTGAAGCCACGTTTAACAAATCCAAGCAACGGTTCGCCAACATGTTTCCCATGGTTCTCCTCGCCATGCTCAGTGCAACGTTTCCCGTGGCTATACTCGGCTCCAAGTACGCCATGGCCGAGCAACCGTTTTGGAAGCCAAACCAATTTGTGCCTGTCATGGGAATGATTCTTGGAAACGCCATTTCGGCCATCGGAATTGGTATAAACTACGTCAACAAGGAATTCACCGAGAACCGGGAAAAGATCGAAGCTTACCTTGCCATGGGTGCCAGTCGGTTCGAAGCATGCCGTCCCATTGGAGTCGAAGCTCTCAAAATGGCACTCCTCCCCACTATCAATCAAATGAGTGTGATTGGACTCATTTCCATTCCAGGTATGATGACGGGTGCCCTCATTGCTGGGCACAGTGTACAGCAGGCTGCCAGACTTCAGATGATTATCATGTTTAGTGAGTTACGATTTCGGCTGTCACACTGCTGCATTGTGAAGGAATTCTGACTTGTCCTGTGGTGACTTTTATCCAGTCATTTCGGCTTCCTCAGCCTTTTCGGTCCTTCTCACCATTTTCTTTGCCTTGTCAACCATGGTCGACAGCTCGTTCCGTATTCGCATGGACAGACTCAATCAAAAGAAGCCACTGCTTTATCGATGTAGAAACGCTGCTGGCCAAAAGATCTGGAATGGTATAAAGCGTGCTGCAGGTGCCCTGACGAGCTGTGTTCCTGGCAAGAGGAATGCCAACAGGGCCGAGAACGGAAGCGCAGATGAACGAACGAGGTTGATCGGTCAGGACAGTGAACATGGTCGCTCATGATTGCAATCATCCAAGATACACCTGTAGCAAGGGACGCTAGCAATTGTCTGCATCTAGACTCTACTGTATCCCTATCATAGACATGTATCACCAGTAAATGTATGTACATACAAGCAGAATAGAATCTCTGTTACAATCATTTGTCCAGACTCCAAAGCTTTGCCAGTCCCAGCTCAAATCTTAATGCCAAGCATTTAACTTCAAGCAGCCTCTGCCGCTCCTCCAAACATGTTCCCTATCCAACTTCCCCAGCCTCTGCCTCCTCGAGGAGCAGGCGCTTTCGATCCAGCTCCTGCTGCGATGGCAGGCGGTTTCAATGTCTTTGGCGAGTGTTGCTTGCCGACAGGGGGGAAGAGAACCGAGCTCAAATCCGTGCGAAGAGCGCCCAGTGCAATGGTCGCAAAGCCCCAGAGAACGCCTTGTACGAGAGGTGAGAACAGCTGTGGGTGGATATATCACACGGAGAGAAGCAGATGAATACCCCAGTCTTTCGCCTCCAATAATCACTAGACGAACGCACTTGGTCTCTCAGCGTCACCCAACTGACCATTCCCCAGTTCACTGACACCGGCTGGTCTGATTTGAACAGATCAAGGCCTGTTTCCTCGGATGACTCGTTGTCATTAGATTGTGTCAGAGGTGATATCAGCGTCAAAAAGGGTCGAATCGACAAGAGATACGACTACGAGGGGCGGGTTGCAAGGCGTGAGATCTCATACATTTGTACTTGTAAGCCATCACTTTCGACTCACCTGCTCAAATCTGGGACCAAAAACAGTGGAGATACAAACAATCACAACCATGATCAGCATTTACTTTACTCTTCTTTTTATCATTGGCAAGACACCTCTTCAGAAGTCTCTCCTCCAGTGTACCAACTCACCTCAAATCTGGTATCACAGGGGAAACCCGCTGAGGTCTCTCTCTACCGCGTCCACCACCACCACCACCCCTTCCCGGCCGTTCTCTCAACATTGACTTGCTGAGCCCGGGAAAAGGCTGACGCTTGTCGCGGTCTGCCACAGCCCATTCATCGGCTTCCGGTGCAGACCCTGGTTGGTTGGAGGATGGCAGACTTTGAACAGCTTGCCTATGTGATTCCCCCGAGGAGAGCGAAAAATGGGATGGATTCCATGAAGTCATTCTTGAAGTCGATGGCCCGGATCTCTGTGCGTTGGAAGACCGAGTTTGAGAGAAGGTCTTTGAGTTTCGTGTGCTCGTGTCCGTAGAATATGACATCAACAAGTCGAGCGAGATAGATAGACGATTGCGACGAGCGAGCGCGCGGGCAGGTCGCTCCAATGTGGATTAATAGGCGGGGTTGATCTACTGAATACAGTACTGAACTCAGCAGAACACTGGCAGCTTGAACACATGATCGTCTTGTATGATCTTGGATACAGGACATGCTAGACTACAAGTAATTAGTATCTGGGCTCTGAAATGCTTTGCGGGCCATAGATGCATCGATCAGAGCAGTCGAATGCAAGGAAAAGTCGTCATCAAGGAAGGGTGACCCATTGTCTTTTATAAGACGCCCTTGAAAAGGCATCCCAGCAGCCTGACGGGTGAATATCGAGTCGAGATCTGAACCCATGATGCTCCTGTGAATGTGCGGAGTTGAGAGATCACGCCTTCATTGCTTAATGCAGGAAACATTTGGCGGCACTCACCGAAACCCGAAAAGATGGCTCCATATGAGAGTGGACGGTTCTAGGAAAAGCATGAGCACGCTCATGAGCTTGACGCCAATGACAAATTGCAGAAGGAGCCTTACCTTCATTTCCAAATGAGGTCCTAGCCCCAAGTAATCGTTCTTCATCGATAATTCCAGGTAGATTCCACCTGGGAACAAAGCGACGGCGAATGTTGGTGCTTCGAACAGATCGATTCGCTCATAGGACTCACCTGGCAGTCTCGAAGGTTCCTTCAACCTGAGCATTATAGCAAAAAGCGGAAAAGCATTGATGAATGCCAGTGCTGTCTCGATGGCAAAGTTGCACGCCAACAGACACAATTGGACCTAGAGTAGTTGAGCGAAGGACTTGGTAAATCGAGGTCGCAGCACGCTGGTGACGAACAAGAATCACTCACAAGCGAAAAGAAAAAGTAGTACGTCACGATAGTTGGCATCAAGAAGATGCTAACAGTGAATAACAGGGTTCCAAGGAACAAGTGATCTATCTCATAATCATAAGAGTCAACTCGGTGTCGCAAAACATTCCATCGTTTTCCTAGTCACCATCAAAGTCATTCAGTATGATAGCATTTTCGTCACCCGATCCAGTGAACCCACCTCGGAATAGGTTCCATAACGAGTAGAGGGCCGAGATCTCCCAACGGTATATTTGCCGCATGATCCAGCTCATGGTGGTGAGGTGAATAGTGGCCAACTTGATCAAATCATGCAGCATGCACAAGAACATGCTGCCCCCTGTGTAACACCCGAGTGACAAGATGCACACTGTCCAAGAGACAAGCGAAGGACTTCTGTTGCAGATGGCTGAAGAGGTACATGATCGTTAGCTGCGCAAAAGGGCCAGACTAAGAAAACAAGGCCACTCACATATCCAGATATCCGTAATGTGCGAGAAACTGGCACATAACATTGCGCTTAGTGGCGTGTTGAGTTTCAAACCCACTGGCCAATCGTCCAACCATCTCAGTGAAGCCTGGATAGCATCCGTTGCCCAATCCTACGAAACAACCAGAGAGGTGGGTCAGTCCTGGGCGACATGCTTTAAACTGGAGACCGTCTTGCCTTTTGCAAGTTGTGGGCTACGGAAACGAGTCTGGTCTGGTGCACCTTGAGAATGTGCGCAAGTGTCAGACCGAAAATCACGTCGTTCTGGACACAGATTCAAGCTGTCAGATCTGTTTAACACAAAGCACATGTCGCTCCGACCTACAAGTACTAGCCACAAGGTGTTGCAAAATCTGAGGGTAGAATTTGACTTCAGCCAAGGCTGTCTGGGTGTATCAGCTGTTGGAGACTCACCCGATGTACCGCACAGCGGCTTCCCGTGTACAAGATCCACAAGCAAGGTCATGCTGGATTTGGGACAATTCTGCCCACGACTTGGCCATCTGTTCGACTCTGATGACGACTTGTCGAGCTGAACAGTTGTCCAGTGATGTCAACAATACGACCAAATCTCATCAACACATTGAGCTATAGTCTACTCACCAGTGGCAGAAAGTGTTAATAGTCTTTGAATAAATGATGACGATGCGCCTAGACCAGTGTTGTTGGATATTCGAATGGTTGGCGGTTTCATCATTGCTGAGGAGGAGCATGTGTCGGAGGATTCAAAGGGCTGTCGACTAATCTTGTCCTTTACACGCAGCCCATAAGAGCTAGTCAATGCGCCCATGGTCTTTTCGACCACTTGTTCGAAATCATTCGCCGACAGTGTCACATTGTCGCCCAGTCCATTGAGTTGGCGAATGACTTGTATCTGACTGACACGATGTCTTGTGAGAGGTTCTGGGAATGTCAGAGATATCGGTCGTAGGGATAGAAATCGGAATCTTCTTGGATCAGGAGGGGTATACAGGATGAAATGATGCCTGGACAATCTGTAAATAGACAGGCACAATGGCACAATATTAGACCCGGTCCTGCATCATGTGTTTGCGGCCCTTACTCACGCTTTCCACTGGTGTGTTCCCGCCATGCGTACAAGGCTGCTGTTCAGCTGCCCCTGCTCACATGACAGTTGACCTAGAATCTCGAACCCATCTGTCTCCATGGTGAATCGGTTTCGACCCGTACTATGCGTCCCATTTTGAAGACCATTCTGTTGATAGCAAACAAGAAAGGTGCTGAGCTAAATAAAACTCAA
Organism: Filobasidium uniguttulatum; assembly: GCA_039545395.1. NCBI lineage: Eukaryota > Fungi > Basidiomycota > Tremellomycetes > Filobasidiales > Filobasidiaceae > Filobasidium > Filobasidium uniguttulatum. The sequence continues at coordinate 402,586 of BCJK01000011.1, read as the reverse complement.
TGAATGATGCAACCCTCATATCTCTCGTTGAGCTTACAGTAGTCTCCAGGTCTAAAATGTCTACAATGCAAAGAATGGCCGGACTTGTTTGAAGACCGACAAGTTGACCCGTTCTAGGCTTCAAGTTTTGAGGCCAAAAGACTTGAGCCATCAGAGTGGTTTCGAGACCTGATCAGGTCGCCAAACAGGATCACCTGCCAGAACATTCGAATTCGTTCTGCCAACGTCGATTAGGCAGATGAGCATTCGCCGGCTCCAGGTAAAGCGGTTAGTTGGGAGACGATGCTATGATGGGTAGATGGTAGATGGCGGATTAGAGGTGGAGGCAGCATCCCATATCCCACTGTATGTGCGTATGTGCTTTATTTGCGATATCGCTTACGTAAGGCTAGCCCAGTGGTTAGTGGTGACAGCGGTGGTGTGTGAGTGTGTGACTGCTACGTTCGAGCCCAGTACATCTGTACATGTACGAGTACATCCATACATGGCCACAAGAGTACATATATGTACATGTACGACCCTTGCCTTGCGAATGGCGTGCGTAGAGGTGAGCCTGGGGGCTCATTCGATATGCGCCGAGCTTTGCAAGTGAGAAGATCTCGGGACTCGAGTCCTAGGCGACAGGTCGGCCAGGCAAGACCGACCCAAATATCACCTGCGATTTACGATGACGATGACGACTACCAATTCGACCCTTACGAGAGCCCTGAACATGAAGCTCCCTCTCTGAACAGTGATCAGGGATCGCAATCGGTCGAAGAGATCTCAGAGCCACCCTCGGCACCTGTGGTGAGACAAGGTCGACGCTTGCGAACTCGGACAAATGCGACTCAAACGTATGTCATTTCCTGCTCACGAGATTCAGAAGCAATACTCACAGTGACGCAACTTCCTGGGCTCCTCACAGTCATTGGTATACCAGTCAGGAGCTTAAGTGGAATGCGATCGAAATCGCCCTGCCAATCTTTCAGCTGGAGTATGTACGGTACCGTCACGCTCCTGATGGGACACCCCGTCTGCCATGGGAGCAACCGCCTGAAGATGCTCTTACTTTCGAAACTCTCCGTTTCGTTTGTCCTAGTGGTGAGCCTGGCAATCGTATCAAGTCAAGACGTGGTCATGATTCAATGATTGAACTCGGCCGTTCCATGTTCTTACCACAGGACATTCAACAGTCCTGAATCCTTCTCCACGTTGGAAAGGTGATTCTGCGGCTGCCTGTATCTTAGCAATCGGCCATATCCCATCGACTCCAACGGCGCCTCGGATTGCTTTCTCTGTGAAATGCATCGAGCACTACCTTGCTCACCTCAAATTCGGAAACGTCTCCAAAGAAGCATATTGTCAAGCAATATGTGATCCTAGATGGATGTCGGTGCGTTCACATGATCAGACGTCAAGAGTGTACCGAGAGCTTTCCCACAATGTGTCACAAGCGAGGCATCAAGGCCAGGATCTATGACGACAAGCTCAGCAGCCATTTGAGCGGCGTCTCCGGCATTGTTGTTGTCCCTATCGAGAAAGTTGCCTCCCCTGGGTTCTTGCTGTTTGTCCGAAATCTACAAGCAAAGAAGGCTCTGGCCAGATTTGTGGTGGATGAGGCTCATTCTGTCTTGACCCAGGGACACTTTCGAGAAGCGATGCAAGACCTCAAGCATCTAAGGACTAGGACGAACACTCGTGATGTCCCCATCACGATCCCGTGCGGGTTTTGCTATCTCCTGTATCGTCAATCATACAGCATCTGGCACCCGTATTACCTCTGTCCTCTTGTCCAGCCAAATATGTGCCGGGTGTGTCTGGCTGAGGCGGCCGATCACCGAGGAGACAACTGTGGCCATGCTTGGAAGGCAAACAAGGATAACTCCCGCAAGCGTTTCCAACCTCGGGGAACCTTGCATGGCAGCACCTGTTTCCGTTGTGGGGGGCCCAACGAAAACGGCAAGTGTTTCATGGGAAACTTTTTCCTTGAGATATGGATTGGTCTCTGGCGGATCGATAGCCAACTCAACTTTGGCCTGATTGCTTCCCTAGAGCAATCACTTGCGAAAGGGGAATCCGGCCTCAGGGACCTTTCCCGGTGGATTCTGTGGGGGTATGCACCCTCCCCCCACTACCAGGGCTGGAACATGTGCCTTGTGATACTCGTCGTTGCATGCGAGTACTCCCTGGAACGGTTCCAGCAGCAATCGCCGGCGCATGAGTATTATTACTCGTCCTCCTGTGATAGTGATGGTATGCCAGCCAGAGTCAGACGCAAGCGGGTCAGGGGTTAGGCTTGGATGTTGTTGGGAATTGCCATTTCAGTCTTGTATCATCAACCCTCATTTCCCTGGTTATCCTAGTTGTGGCATGCGAGTACTCGTTGCACGAGTTCCAGAAGACGGAATGCGTCCCACTCATCGTTGGGACTACGATTGGGACCGTACCAGGACAAGAAATGCGAGATCCATCTTAATCGAGGATTTCATAGCGGCACATGGATGGTATGCTGGTTTGAATGAGCACAAGCAGCTTGCCAAAAGAGCGACCCACCTAAACGAGGTACAACAGGAGCTGAACGAAGTTGGGTGTCATCCAAGAGGCACAAGTCGATCAATGCTCAGGTGAGTGACTCGGTCCATGGTTCATACTTCGTTACCACTGTTAGCCTTTCTGACCTTGTATCTTGATACCAATCTAATGCGGAACAGATAGCTGCCCTGGTCAAAGCTTGGAGCCAAGCGCAAGCGAGGTTTCAGGCAACTGGAACCGGGACTATGGATGCCTCTGCAGTCGCGGGTAAGTGCTCTGAAGCTGTATCTGGATTCGCGTATGCCTCATGTCCTGATGTCCTTCGTAAATTATGCAGAGAAACGTGAAAATGCTTTTCCCTTGTTCGCGGTAAAATGCCTGCGCTTCGAACAAGGACTCTCCGATCGAAGGACTGCGTCGGTGACCCAGAGAGAAGAAACAGGTCAACGATATCGACTATGCGTAGAATACCTAGAGGCTCAAGAGTCCTACAACGAACAACTTCGCAAGAGAGATGGGCGGCGTCCACGAGTGGGCGAGTTCGGGCCTTCCGATGAGCGGTGGCCTTGGTACAGCGAGCTTTTGGGGAGAGAGATGAAGATTGCGGAAGTCCAAAAGGAAATGGCAACCCATGCAGAATCTAGTGGCCGGGCATTTCCTGATACCGAAGACGACATCAGGCAATGGCTGGATACCAATGAGGGTAGGCAAGTCAAAGATTGGGCTCTCTGGGCGGCTTATGACGTGGCCTTGGATTCATTCGAGGAGCATTGTATATCCCGTCAGGCTCTGCGGGCAAAGCAAAATGCCAGTGGGACCGGATACAACCTTTGTCAGAAACTCAGAAAAGCATCTGCCCGTCACACCAAATCCCGAAAGGTCGCCTACCAAAGGTATAAAAGCTGCATGGGAAGCACTGCCTGATGATGACTTCCGTCCTCCTATCGTTTCGGAGAACCCATGGACCCAGGGCGACAACTTGTCCGAAGAATTCTCAGTGGCTCGATCCGGACGAGCGTTTGCTAACGAGGCCTGAGCTGATGTCCAAAACAAAATTGGAATCTAGGCAATCAGTGTTGGAATCTAAGCTCTCGCGTATCCACCATCAAATCTCTTTTGTTCAAGGCATGAGGACGTAAACTTACAATCCCGCCCTGTCTGCCAGATATCTTCTTGATCTTACGACTCCTCTTCAAGGCTCGCTCTACGAGCGGGTACAAGGGGTTCTGCGGATCAAACAATTTCTCAGTGCTAGGTCTCGGACCAGACCGGATCAGATGGTATCGCTGTCGACCGTCAATCGGCAGCAACGAGAAGAGTGGCTAGCGAGCGAGGACAACGTGGGAAAATTGGGCACGTACATACTGGACCGAACGGAGGGCTTGGCAGACACCTGTATCTACCTGAAGAACCAATACCAGAGGAGACTAGCGATTCAATGGCGGCTCAACGCGGTGAACCTACGGCGCCCCTGCATATGCGGTCAGGTCTTTAGACGGACCCACATCGAACGATGCTTCAGCGCTCTTACTAGGCGTTAAGTAGAAGAAGAGACGGTCTTTACCTGGGACGAGGCCTTGCGACGGAGAGAGACGGAGAGAGCGCTGCACAATCTGGATCGAGGGTATGCCGTAGTCGACCACTTGCTCAATAGCGATCTTACGCGGTTCTGTGGAGTCAAGCTTATTCACAAGGTCAAGATGTGGGCCGAGGGTGCGATAGCTATCAGCCGGATTAGTGGTTGGAATACCGAGGGGCCCAGTGAGCGATTGGGAGAAGTAGAGGAGACGGAGTCGGAGTCGGAGGAGTTGATTCCTACGCAGTAGGATGGACGGACACCTAGCTTTACACGTCTAGTACAGTAATTTAGCCACACGCGTGCGGTTACAACGGCTCGCTCTGCATCTACCTAAATATCCTATGGTAAAGGCCGTGGTGGCCCTCAACTGGGGCTTGCAGTCTCGGCAAGAAGTCGTGGGGACATGGAAGACCGAGAACTGTCCTCTGATATTGACGGCAAGGCTCCAGTGGTGTTTGTAGTCGGATTGACCTTTCAGCCGTTTTGAGGGATTTCTCCAGTTTGTTCCAGGCCTTCTTGGTGATATTACCTCGAACCTGCCTCAGCAGAGGATGGAAGGTGACCGGCAGGACCCTCCGCGACTGATTGTAATCTTCCCTGATCCGTCGAATTTGGTCATCGGAGAAATTCAGGAAGGTTTCAACCAGCTGAAACACGTCACGAAGCCTGTGACGGAGTTGCCTCTTGAAATTCCGGTGGCCACCTTCCATTCGACTGGTCCACACTTCGCCAAGGTGCAGCCGGTCATTCAAAGCGAACGCCGCAAAGTGCAGACGCTCGGGGTACCAAGTAGACTGGAGGTAATTGGCAAAGGTTTGGTCGGCGTTTCTACCGGTAGAGACCAGGGCCTCTTGGAGACGTCCCCATCGTCTCTCGAACGAGGTCACAGTGGCGGCCTCCATGATGTTGTTCCATATATTCAAGAGATTTGGGACAGTCACGTTGGTGCTATGAGTGAGGATATTCTGCTCGATGTGCCACCTGCAGAAGATGTGGAGGGACGTCGGGTATACCTCGCTGATCACCACCTTCAGAGCTTGTTCTCTGAGGAATGTCAAAACATCACGTGGAAATGTCAACATCGAGCCACGGGAATTTGGCAAACAGCCGAGCACAATCTGCTTACCTATCAGTGACGATAGCTTGAGGTTCCAATTGCCCCAACTTCATTCTGAGGTCAGTCAAGACCGCCCGATAGAAAGGTATTGTCTCTTTGGACAATAGTGCAATGCCGATGGAGTATCCCCTTCCCGTCCCAGACACACCCATGATATGCAAAGTGGGCATGTTGTACTGGTTCGTTCGATAGGTACAATCCATCAGAATCACCGTGGGAAGACGTCGGTAGAGTCGGACGGCGTCTTGGTTGAGGATCAATAAAGCGGTCAAGGTCGACTCGTGATCAGTCCAGAAAGTGAAAGGGATGTTTGCTCTCTGAAGCTTGTGCTCCAACATCTGTGCAGAACTCAGACCACAATAAGTCTCTTTCTTGTGCACCTCTTGCCCGTACTTGATAGCCCGGTAGTTTAAGCTGTGGCCAGGAAAGAGATCGTCGAGCGAGTTCATGATACATCTGTTGGAGATCCCCCAATTTTGCATTTGCCTAATCCAGAGTTTTTGCTCGTCCGTAGCTTGCCTTTGAGGAGCCAACAATTCTGCAGACCTCCCTTGATGGTTGTGCATCCCGTAACGTATTTCAAAGTACCAAAGATGAGGAGTGGGCCGAGTACCGTCTTTGTATGCCCATAGCTGGAAACGACAACCGGTCTTAGTGGTGAGAGCTTCTCTTTGTCGAGTAAGGGCAAGTTCACGACGGATTTCCTGATGAGCCCCGAAGCGGTCGCACCTGACTGCACAGTTCGTGTCCGGCCCATTGGTGGAGCCAAACACGACACCATAGCCATGGTTTCTTCCGAAGTCATTGATTGCGTTTTTTAACGCAAGTCGAGTTGGGTAAGGTCCAAACGAAGGGAGACCAAGGTCCACCTCGAGACGAGGTGGAGGGGCATCGTCATCGCCGCTCCATTCACTTGCGGTTTCCCAGGCAGGAGAATCGGGATTGTCATCCTGCGTTCCAACCCTTTCCTCACTCGAATCCCGTACGTTGAGGGCCAAAGGAGCTCTTTCAGCAGTGACTGGTTGCCTGATGCCTAGTCTTCCAAGGATCCGGGAGTGCATATCGATCACTGAAGGCTGTTGCATGGTGGAAGTATAGTATGAAATAATGCGATATAGCAAGATACAAGTACATAGCCTGTAGAGAACATCGTTTCCACCGTTGAAGTTGAAAGTTGAAGTAGACTCTACTGTATTGTTTGTTACCCCCGCCCTAATGCCCTATTAGCCGGGAATCTGCACGGATCCGCGCGGATCCATTCTGAATTTTCGCCATTTCGATCGCGTCATAGAACAATTAAGGCCACCACGGCCTTTACCTCCTATGGTGTGGCATGGTAACCGGTACTCGCTCGTCGGTACCGATCCGGGTTTCATCCGCTTCAACGTTTTCTAAAATGAAAACAAAAATGGCAATT
>BCJK01000011.1:0-391324 GCA_039545395.1 Filobasidium uniguttulatum | reverse complement strand
TCGCTTCACCAGGAACAAGCAAGCTAGCCGAGGCTTGCTCTATACACGCATACTACGGTGCAAACGTGCAAATGCAGAATACAGTGTGTGTAGACATTCTCGGATCTGCTGTACTCGTACAAGCTCACAAGACTTGATGCTTGATGTTCAAGTCGATGCGTCGAAAGTTTTGTTGGACAGCTCACGGTTTAGAGTGTTCTGTCGCGCAATGCAAGCCATGCGAAAATCGAGATTCGAGACTCGAGCCTCGAGGCCATCTTCCTCGACTGCAGGCACTCTAGCTTACAACGGCTCGCTCTACGTGTCTGCTGACCACCGCTCTCGTTGATTCCCTGGAATCTCGAGTGAAAAGGAAAATGAAATGGCATCATGTCTCCTTTGTCCTGCTTTCTTTTCGCTTTCGCGACTAGAACCTCTGACCTTCCTTGGTCACCATGTCCGAGACTCTTGAGACTGGAGGCTCCAAGAAAACGAGTACTGAAGGAGGAGGTCGATAAAGACTAATTTGGCTATCTAGATGCAAATGAGCTGAACAGTACTGTAGGCCAAATAGCCAGGGCACGGGATCGAGAATCGGATATCAACTATCAAATATCAATACATCAATCAGGAATGGCTCGCTGTCAGACTATCAAGTTATCATCAAGCTACGGAAAAGGTACTAATAGACTAAGCAATAAAAGACATGAGTTTGGTTTTTCAAGTTTTTTTGATTATTTTTTCGAGCTGATTTGTTTTTTAAAGAACAAAGGAACAGACAAAGAGGCACATCCAAGTCCAAGGCATGCATGAAGGCCGTTCGATGAGCCGTCTAGTCCAAAACGACACCGTCCGGAGCGTCAAGCGAGACAGGGCTAGGGGTGAATTCAGTTTGCAAGACGGCTCCGGGAGTGGGCGGGAAGTGACCACTCGGTCCTCGGTCCTCGTAGCATCCCGCGACTGGGTTGTTTGAGCACAGTTCCCTGACTTGGTGAGTTCGCATGTCGCACAAGACGTTCTCGGAAGTAGAAAGGATCGACTGTCCATAGGTCAACGGGTCGTTGCAAGTCGAGATTGCGATGGGCCTCTTGGTGACAATGATGTGGTTGGGCAGGTCGGCGAAAGTCGACTTGCCATTCCCACCGAGATCACGTTTGTTGCACAAAGACGGGTCAGGGTGGTAAGCATTAATCTGGCCGCAAGCTTCCTGGGGGTYGRCGTTYCYRTCCCTTGCACCGACCCAATAAGAATAGTCTTCTACCCAAAATCCGTTCCATTCTTCTCCGACCTCAGAGTCCCAGCAGCCGTTTGTGCCGTCGTTCAACCAAGAGCAATCGACGTATCTGGTTTTGGTGTTTTCATCACCATTCTCCTGGACCCGGATGTAGGTGTTAGAAGGATAGTGACGGGCACCACACTGAGCAAGTGTCTCTCCCAAGAAGACAGTGGGAGGGGTTTCGTCCGCATCATAGATTTCCAGCCAAGCCATGCAGATGGCGTTGTTGCGGGCGCGATATTCCATCTTTGCTATTTGAACCGTCCCCTCGCCGAAAGTTTCCTCCCCGATCGAGCCCTTGTCAATCCAGTGATCCTCACCACCACTGGTCGCAATGTTGTTCCCGTTGAAGTCCACCAAATTGATCTCAGGGAAGAAACCGTCGTCCTCTCCATTTTCATCTTGGCCGACTCTGATACGGGCTTTGTAGTTTCCTGGTTCGGGTTTCACAAGGTCGGAGAAAAAGCTGAGGATATTCAAGGCATCTCCGACGACACCAATTGCATCAACCCAGTTGCCCCCATTTGCTGCCAATAACGCCATTGTATTGGTTCAAATTGATATAATAATATGTTGTCCCGGTGGTTAAGTTCGAACTGGAGAGCGTTGCGATAATCAAGGAGCGATAGAGCTGTGAGAGTGGTTAGGAACCATCAGGATCATGAGGAAGCATTGCGCTGACGACTTACACAAGACTACCGGATTCAGGTGTCCAGAAATACCCTGTTTATTGGCTGTGATCGATAAGTCGTTATCGAGTCTTGAGGCGCACTTTATTGATTCTATTGTAATAACACCACATGTTTGGGTTTCGTTCAGTCTCTATGTCTCCTAGAATCGACCTGTGGATAGTATGTCCACAAAAGACTAACCAAGCAAAAAGGTCGTGAAAGGAAGCGCGACCAGATGTATATTGCCTAGCTGTAAAAGTGGGCGCTTTTACACGAATGGATCAAAAGGAGACAATCACACCGATATATATACCTCCATACTTGTGGAGAGTAGATCGTGAATTGTGAGTTAGAGTATCCTATGTCATGTGTAGTTGTATTGTAGACCTATCGACCGCATACCCGAAACATTCCACGCTAAGGTAGACAGCAGACACATTCCCCATGGGCCGGCCGAGACACACACGTTCATGACTCCCCAATCTGTGGGGCCAAGTCGGAGCCGTATGGAAACAACCGGCCATCATTCTTGACGGAAATGTAGGAAACACGGCGAGTGGATTGTTGGATAGTTGTGCTATGGGCGGGCAGGCAGGCAGGCAGGCCTCGTTCGTCGCATGTCGTATGACGACAGTGATATTACTTCTCCGCGGACTTGGAAGCCATGCTGAGGCGAGCTCATCGCTTCGAGTAAAATCGCTCTCAGGGTTTACACTTGCCTGTCTTCAGGACCCATGACATCTCTCAGAGATTTCGCACAAGCTTGAAATTTTCGCACAAGCCTTGAAATCTGAGAATTGCCTCCATTGTTGGGGCGGCGGGGCCAAGCAGCCAGCTATTAGCAAACATTTGCGTCCGCCGCGGTAGTTTCAAGTTGGCTTGGCTCGTTTCAGTCGGTTCACATTGTCACATATCACATGCATGCTGACATAATGTATATATACATGTAGCTGTACAGTCAACCGTGCAACATGTGCAACCATGCGGTGGCAAATGGACGATGAATGCGCTGAGTACATACGCTTACTGTACTTACTGTACTTTGCTACTCTATACCCTGTTCGTCAGCGATATCAGCCCACTGTATTCACTCAAATCATTCGCCAAGCAGATCTAGACGAGACCTGAGACGAACGTTGGTTCCGTCTTGCTGCGATGTGCTCAGCCAGGCAGTTGTAACATGAGTAGTATGATCTGTTGGTGTGTGAGAGTCATTGATGTGTCATACAGTATTGTCCGCAGGAAACCCTGCAATCTTGGAGGGATACAATGCATCATGACTGCATCGGGCCCGCGGCCACAGCGGAACCGGAAGATGAAAACCTTTCTTGACAGCACGCTACGTTCGACACAGAGAGGTTCATATGTCCGTGTGATCCAACCAGAGCAGACGAACGAGGACAGGTCTATACGACTGATATACAAGTACTGCATATAAGGCTGCAGAACTTCGCCGCCACACGCTGAGCGACGCTTGAGCAATAGGACTTCGTCCAACGCAATTCAATCCTGAGGCGCCTTGTTTTGTGAGAAGAGGTCACCCCCCTCCTGCAGCTAAAGTATGTCTACAATACAACCTTTTTTTCGACGTCAGAGGTCATCAGCAAGCCTGTACCATGCTGACGCTCTCATCGCACTACAGATCCCCTTTTGCTTGCACTAAACCATACCACTTGGTGACTTTTGAACAGACCGAGGTGTCTCTACCAGATCATGTAGGTCCAAAGCTGAATGTCTCAGTTGGATCGAGTGTACTCAAAGACTCACTGTGCGCCCTTCCGACAGATCACTCGAGTACCATTGAGTCAGTGAGCAGATTGGCCGACACAAGCACAAGCACAAGCACAAGCACAAGCACAAGCACAAGCACAAGCACAAGCACAAGCACAAGCATGGCAGCCATTGTCGCCGTTATTGGGCTGCTCGGCCAGGCTCTATCATTCATCGACATGTTTACTGATGGCACTTCGCCCGAGGGTAACTACAAAGCCCGTATCAGAGTCGGCCAAGATGAAAACGGAGAGGACGACGGTTTCTTCCCTGAGATCAATTTGGTGGACTTCAACGGGAACAACATTGCGACCAGTGGTGGTGAGGATCACTGGATTGACAAGGGCTCGATCGGGGAGGAAACTTTCGGCGAGGGGACGGTTCAAATAGCAAAGATGGAATATCGCGCCCGCAACAACGCCATCTGCATGGCTTGGCTGGAAATCTATGATGCGGACCAAACTCCTCCCACTGTCTTCTTGGGAGAGACACTTGCTCAGTGTGGTGCCCGTCACTATCCTTCTAACACCTACATCCGGGTCCAGGATGATGATGGAAACACCGAAACTAAATACGTCGATTGCTCTTGGCTGAACGACGGCACAAACGGCTGCTGGGACTCTGAGGTCGGAGAAGAATGGAACGGATTTTGGGTAGAAGACTATTCTTATTGGGTCGGTGCAAGGGAYRGRAACGYCRACCCCCAGGAAGCTTGCGGCCAGATTAATGCTTACCACCCTGACCCGTCTTTGTGCAACAAACGTGATCTCGGTGGGAATGGCAAGTCGACTTTCGCCGACCTGCCCAACCACATCATTGTCACCAAGAGGCCCATCGCGATCTCGACTTGCAACGACCCGTTGACCTATGGACAGTCGATCCTTTCTACTTCCGAGAACGTCTTGTGCGACATGCGAACTCACCAAGTCAGGGAACTGTGCTCAAACAACCCAGTCGCGGGATGCTACGAGGACCGAGGACCGAGTGGTCACTTCCCGCCCACTCCCGGAGCCGTCTTGCAAACTGAATTCACCCCTAGCCCTGTCTCGCTTGACGCTCCGGACGGTGTCGTTTTGGACTAGACGGCTCATCGAACGGTCGTCCTTCATGCCTGGGCCTTGGATGTGCCTCTGTTTCTGTTCCGTTGTTCTTTCAAAAACAAACCAGCTCGAAAAAAAAAAGAAAAAGAAAAAGAAAAAAAATCATGTGGTTTGACTTGGTCTGTTACTTACTGTACTTCCTCTTCCGTAGCCTGCTGATAGTGATTCGATCGCCTGATCGCGTATCATGCATGATACCATTTGTAATTGATTCATGTGGTTGATATTTGATTATTGATGTTTGTTTCTCGACACCCATTTGGACCGATGCTTGCCGATCCGGTATCAAGTATTGCACAACGAGAGTTCACGTCGGACAGCTTGGCCACACAATCGTGCAACAACGTTCTCGATATCACCCACTCGGATGGAGTCAAAGCTATGATTTCAATGACGCCGACCTGTTCGCAGCGACCAGGACGATCGAGTGTTGGGTCGAAAAAGTGGCGCGGGGAAGAAGCAACATCGACGTTCCATGGGATGCTTTGCGTGCTCTTCTCAGGGTCTGTGTCTATGGTGGAAGAGTAGATTCCGCATTTGATCAACCGATTCTGGACAGCTTCACCAACACGTTGTTCGAAGCTGCGGCGTACGAACCTGACTTCAAATTAGTCGAGGACGAAGACTCACAATCGACTCTGAAGATGCCAGATGGGCGTAGTATCAGCCAATACAAGGAGTGGGCTGCGAGTCTGCCCGAAGAAAACCCTCATTCCTGGTTAGGTTTACCTGCTGCGAGTGAGAGGGTCTTGTCGGAAAGCAAGGGTAAGTTTGATCACGCTTTCATATTCATATCGTTGAGTCTTGCTGACCTGTCTTGGGGATGAAACTTTGTCAGGTCGCCAAGTCATGGCAAAACTAAAGTTGCTACAGACCCCTGCGGATTCGGACGTTTCTGTTGCTGCAGTTGACGAACACTCATCAGCCCGTCCAGCCTGGATGCAAGACCTCGGTGTTCAATGCGCTGACCACCTGAAGCTGTTGGCGGATATAGATCAGCTGCCTACCTCGACTTCAGAGGAATCGAACCCGCTTGTTGTTTTCTTCAATGAAGAGATTAAAAGAGGTATGCAAATTCTGTCCACTGTGAGGCAAGACCTTCGGGACACTGCCGATTATATCAGTGGCACGGCCAAACCAACCAACAGGATCACGCGACTTGTTCATGCACTGCGTCAAGGTGAGTTTGCTAGAGGGTGTGAACGACTTTGATAACTCCGTCTGACACGATTCCGCTGCAAACAGATCAAATTTCCCCGACATGGAAGCAATATCCCATTCGATAAGGACCTGACCATGTCACAGTGGTTGCTCGACTTTTCACTTCGTTTAGAACAACTGAGGAATCATGTGTATGGCAAACTCTCGTCTACAGACTTGGGGCTACTGTTCCACCCTTCTGCCTATATCACTGCCACTCGTCAAATGGTAGCTTAAAAGAATGCAGCATGGTCTCTCGAAACTCTGCAAATGAATATCGATCTCGGAACTCGAGAGGGTGAAGGCTACCTTGTTAGCGGTATGTCGCCATTTGATTTTTGTAACATCATCACACCCTTGCTGACGAGTCGTACCTTTGTTCGTGCAGGTCTGTCTGCAAATTGAAGGAGGTACAATCTCGGAGAGTGAATTGAGTCTGAACGACGGCAGTGCCACTACGGTTGAACACTCGCTATTGACATGGACTAGAAAGGATGACCCCGATGCGGCAACGCAGGATATGGCCTCCACGGTTCAACTCCCTGTCTATACCAACGGAGAGCGCGGTTCGCTTCTCGCGGTCACCACCGTGGCGTTGCGAAAGGGGCTTGGTCGGACAAAGGTTATCCAACGGGGATGTTGTGTCAAGACCGCGGACTAGTCAGATCAACAAGCACCTCGTTCAGAAGAGTCGACACATAATGATAGAGTAATGAAAGAGACGACTGTTTGTAGGACAGTGCGGATGCTTGTGGCAAGTAGTGCGCATGACATGCAGTATTCCATTTCACTCTGTGCCTTGCTTGCATTGATTATATGGTGTGGCATGGTAACCGGTACTCGCTCGTCGGTACCGATCCGGGTTTCATCCGCTTCAACGTTTTCTAAAATGAAAACAAAAATGGCAATTGGGGTAATAAGCCTGACATCTGATATAGCTATCAAATTCATCAAACTGATGCTCCCGTCTTGGATCGACCTTGGAATTCACGATTGCATTGTTAGTTTACTAGTAGCTACAAAACATCAACAAATACGAAAAAGAACAGTAGAGTAGACAAGTCGACCTAGTAGGCCAAGGGCGCAAGTCAGATTCCACTGTGACAACTGAATGAGGTTAGAGTCGCTTTCTTCCATCAATGCAGGCCCGAAGAGCATGTGGAAGTGCAGCTAGACGAGTGAGGCGAGCAACTTGAACACGCTGGCAAAAGGGGGCGTGAGAGCACGAGCACCACTGGCGAATTCTTGTCGACCGGTCACCAACACGTCCGATACAAAAGCAGACGGGCAGTTCATGACAATCATTGTACTTTGATTGTTCGGAAAGTGAATGTAGATGCCCGATGTAATGTTTTGGTACGGTACCGGATCGGCAAGCATTGGTCCAAAGTAGTGTGTCGAATTGTACTGCTCAGAAGCATGGGGGCCCACGGGAATGCAACAACCGTCGCATTCGACTTGTTCTTGGTAGTTGAACACGTCTAGCGGCTTTCCGGCAGTCTCTCGCTTGACCAGGTTTTGAGCCACGGGCGAATCCAGTGAGACTCGGCTTGACGTAAATGCAAGACTAGTGACAGAGCCTTCGGGTGCGAGACCAATTCCATCATGATAGCAACCAGAAACGAAGCCGTTGGAGCAGAGGGGGCGGATGACCTTGGTCCTCATGTCGCAAAGAACACCTTCGGAGCGTGACAAGATCGACTGACCATGAGTGTTGGGATCCTTGCATGTAGAGATGGCAATGTCGCGCTCGGTAGTGATCAACTCGCGGGCAATATCATTCTTGTTGACGGCATGACCGAGCCCACGCTTTCGACAGTCTGAAGGGTGGCGGATATTGATCTTGTCACAGGCTTGCTTGGCGATGTCCGTGCCGATTTCAGATATCCCGGTGTTGTTCCCGTTATCCAAGAACCAAACCCAATCGGTGACCTCGAACCCTGACCATTCTTGTCCTGAATCAGAGTCTGTACATCCATTGGTTCCATCATTCAACCAGACACAGTCCATGTACCTCCCCTCCCCTTCGGCGGTCAACACGAAGTTTTGAGAGGGATAGCTTCGAGCGCCACATTGCTTGAGGGTTTCACCGTAAAAAGGGAATGTTCCAGTCTCTCCCTGACTGGGATTGACCTTGATCCATGCCAAACAGATGGCGTTATCGCCAGCGTCAATGTTGAGGTGGTGAATTTGTCTCGTCTCTCCGTCCCCGAATGTCTGCGTTGTGATTTCTCCCTTTTGCGCCCAAGGACCATCAGAAGATTTCGATTGAGCGATTTGTTCGTCATTTGCACTAAAAAGGGTAACTTGCGGGATCCGGCCGTCATGCTCTCCGTTTCCTTGACCGACAAAGACGCTGACATCGTATGAGGCTCTAACAGTAGCAGCCTGGGCGAGTAGAAGAGCCACTAAACACGTCCAGTTTCCTAAGGCAGACTTGACGCTTGGCATGATTGTGCTGGTGGATGGATGTAAAGGCTATTTGCGAGCTACCGTTCCAAAGACCAATTGGAGCAAATAAATAAACCACATTTATCAGTCATTCGTCATCTTGTTCACGTATACAAAACGAGATACTGACCACGAAGATCAAGTCCAATATCAGTTGCGAACGAAACAACAAAAAGTATTCAAGGTTGTCAAATCACGAGATCAGTTGCGACGGGTAGTGCCGATGATGCGAAATATGTGTGGAAGAGGGGCATGACACACTGACATTCTTGTTGGGCACATGCACTTCCCAGAAACGATTATATATCAGCATGAGATTGAAGGTCGCGCTTGCTGGCGGCCAAGCCATGTTGTCTGTCCACAAAGTACCAAGCATTGCGGCATGCGAAATACCAATGCACCGTGGCGTACCACACCTCTTTGTTGTGTTGAGACATGGTCACAAACCCGTGGTCATGTGTCCTGACTGGACCAAACGTCGTCTCGAGGCCGCTCGCCCGTCAGATCTCGTTTACTTGTTGGGCGTGGCAAGTAGTAAACTAAAAGTTGCATCATGTTGCTTTGCATATCATGCCTGATGCTGCCTTACGAGGACGGCGTCGTGGTGGCCGTGTGGCATGTGGACGTCAATGTGGTAATGAACAGGACAGTAGTGATGATACAACTGTAGTACATGCGTACATGTAGTAGTGCAGTATACGTCGCCTGCCAAGCAAGTAGCAGCTAGCTAGCGCGCGGCTTATCAGCATGCTCTTCGCTTCACCAGGAACAAGCAAGCTAGCCGAGGCTTGCTCTATACACGCATACTACGGTGCAAACGTGCAAATGCAGAATACAGTGTGTGTAGACTGCTATACTGCTATACTACTATACTACTATACTACTATATACTATATACTATACTAGTACTGTATATATCATGAGGCTCCTCTCCTCTTTCAACCCCGTACCTTGGTGCTCCTCATCCGATCATCACCTAGTGATACTTTATCATACACCAGAATCCTAGTACTGATCCTAGAGGGACCCTGTATAGGATTCGCTTTCGTCAATCAGAATGAGCACATAACCATGCGATCAACGTCACTGTCAGACAAAAGAGCACTCTTCGGCCTGATCTACAATTGCGCTACATTCGAGCCCAGTACAAGTACGAGTACATTCATACACGGCCACAAGACTACATACATGTTCGACTCTCGCTGATGGATCTAGATTAATCGTGAAAAAACGTATCGTAATCCGATAATGAGACAGCTGAAATGAAGCCTTGCGCTTTTGTGAGTCGGCACCACCTACATTCAGCTGACTAGTATGGATATGGATAGCGTTGAGAGTCCCATCGAGGTCACACTCTATTGCCTCTTGCCATCCGCAACCCCAGAAGTCTCCGCAGTCGATCTCGTGTTCGGCCTAGTCCTTTTCGCTTGACTTGACCTAACATTGTTCTTTTGGTCTTTACCGCTGTTGCTCCCATGGAACCATGTGAACATTTGCTGTGAAATCATTGTGATGACAAGAACAATGAGCCTGTCCATGACAGCATCAAAACAAGTGAGTTTCAGCGTTTTGTGCAGAACGCGCCGGTACCACATTATTGCCACGACTAACCATGAAGGATATTTATCGAGCAAACCTCCCCATGCCTTGTTCACAGAAACATAAGTTTCGACCACCCAACGCCTGACAGCAGCGTGCATTCCAGAGTATCAGAGGCATAAGCATGTTAACATGAGGTCAAACGGTGTTGGCAACGAGTTTAGCCCGATATCCTGCTCACCATTGACCACCTGGAGCCAGGCTACTTGACCACACTGGCCAATTACGCCATTCACCTTCTTTCATAAAATTCAGCAGACCCTCTGCTTGCGGTCTGATTTGTCCCGGTCCCAAGAATCGCAACTGTTTGCCTCGCGAGGTGATGATGACATACATGGGAGGTCTAGAGAGGCCACAGATGACGGCAGGTAGGAAAGGAAAAGGGGGTAAAGACTGTATCAGTCACCTTGCCTAGCCGTGATGTTTGATCATCATTGTCAACTCACTTGAAGACTAGCCATCTGCCAGTCACTTCCGCCTCGGTCATGTACTCGATCCGAGCCCACTTGATGTTGCGCAGCTGAGGTGCCGTGTCGTATTCCTTGCGAGCCATGATGGAGGCATTGCCAATAGCGTCCATGAACCAATTGTTGACGGGGTCAGAGGTCCGCCCATGGCTACGAGACACAAGCAATCTGTTCATCAGGATGTTTTGTTTGTGATCTGATGATCCCGAAACGTCCACTCACACGACAGCAATCCAGACTCGGTCTTCCTCGTTCATTCCAGGTGGAAGTGTCTCTTGGACAACCTTGTCAGAGTGACGAAACGTCTCAACATCCCGACTGGAATGGCATCCCCAAAAGTCCACTCACCAATTTCTCGTAATTCTGATCTGTCAAGCGAACAAATCCATCGTGTGCATCCCTAGATCGGTCAAACACTCCTTCTTCCAATGTCTTTTGATAGGCATGCGTAAAGTTGAACCCTGTAACCTTGGTCAGCGTCTCAAACAACTTGTCCGTCAAGGTGAAAGGCACAGGCTCTTTTCATTGGAAAGCAACCAATAATTGAGTTGCCATGATATCAAGGTGACATGTGCAAGCAAGGACTGACCTTGTGGTACATAAGCATCCTCTGACTGACCTTGCACGGGCAGCTTGTGAAGTTGGTGGTCTTGCGCAACGGCCCCAGCCTCCCGTCTAGACAGGGCATATTCACCATGATGCACAAGGGTCAGCCTCTAGCGATTCCTGGTTGTGACACTGATACACAAAATGCCTACCGGTCAGCTGAGGCCACGGACAAGATACCGCTTCCCAGAAAGAGAGAGGTGTACGCAATATTCGACAAGAGTCTCATTATTGTCTTTCTTTTGAAGCGGCAACGTCTTGAAGCCAAGGTCTAGACGGATGGAATGTTAAAGGCAACGAATGTTGGGTGGTCGAATGGTTTAAATCCACAAAAGAAACTTGGTCCTTGGCCCGTCCAGTGGTGGTATCAATCAATCCGAGACCACATACAAATGAGTAGTGCAATGCAAGCCAACAACGGTTAGACGGAACGATAGGGACGATAGGCCTCGAGTGGGACAGATGATATTGTGGGACGTGCTGGAGGGACAGCCATGTAAAGTAAGCATGCAGCAGCAGCCAAAAGTGATCCCGTACATGTCGTCTTATCGCCAGCTGCTGCTACACAGTGAGTAGGTGCTCGCTCGCCATAATCCTCGGTCAAAAGCGACGCGCTAATTGACAGGTGTTGAGGCAACTTCTATCCCTTCAATACGTTGGCGGTATGGCACGAGTGGGACGGACAGACAGAGGCAAGGGCACTATAGCATTATAAGATACACACAGCTAGTACATTGACCACGTCGATGACATCGAGGCGATCAGTAGAGACAATCGGGGTTTACACACATACGCCAAAAAAGATACAAATAGCGTTTACACGTCTTGGAAGAGCAACCGTAAATGTCCAACAAGCCGTCATACCACGAGTCGATTTCTCCTGGCTTTAGCTGTGTTGAAATACCAAACCAAACAAAAATTAGCCATGATGATCCCCGCCCATGACAAGGCTTTTTACGCTGCTGAGGACTCACGTTCAAAATCGAGACCAACGTTTTCGGGGGCCTTGCCCTGTAGTCTTGGTGACCGTCGAGGACCGGGTCGTTGCTTTGGCATAGGCGCAGGCAGGTAGTCTGCGAATATCACCATTGAAATCAGTACCTCCAAAAACAACCTACTCTTTCTCACAACTCGAGTACTGACCTCCATTGTCTTCAACTGTATTCTCATTGACCTGTAATGACGGAACGCTGATGTTCTTGGCCCGCTTGACTACATCTTTGAGAACCGGTGCGTCCGCTTCGGACAAGAGCTCCGAAATCTCGTGCTCTTCCATCTTTGCAATCTCCTTTTTGGCCTTGTCAAGCTTGTCGGCCGTTGTGGGCACAATCTGCTTGACACTCATCTTGTTGAGCTCAGCCTCTGATTTTTGTTGCATGACGGCTCTCTGGTTCTTGGGGCCAGAAGCGAGTTTGCAAGCATCCCCGCTTTGCACTTTTGCGGGCTCGTCGGAGCTGGGAGCCAATGCTGGCGATGTGACCTGTGAAGCCGATGGGGGAAGTGACTTGGAATGAATAACCTTTCGGAGATCTGTCGATGCCGATGATGCTCGTGGGGGAACCTGTTGCGGTAGGAAAATGATCAACAAGTGTTTCAAACGTCACTTGACGGCCCGGCCGTCTCAACAAGACGCTCACGTTATTGTCAGAGATGGTCGTTTCACTAAGCACTCTCAACAATGCCTTCATCATGGGTTTAGCTGAGGGGTCGAAAACAAACAAAAAGGTCCTTGGTAAGCGCCAGCCCAAAAGCAAGGAGAAATCAGATGGTACACTCACAGGATGCGCTCTTTTCAGCATCAGGGTCCTTGGCCTTCCAAGACTTGATGGCGTGATACATTCGTTTCTCCCATCTTGGAGCAGTGTCTTGAAGGGCTTGCCTGATGCCAACGTCTGTCTGGCACGGGAACCACTGTTGCCCAATGTAAGCCAGAAAGTTGATCTCAAACACGACATTGTCTTCCAAGACGGCAATCGGTTGATCATTGAGCTTGAGGTGTTGAATGACAGGGAGAGGAGGGGAGTTGCTGGGGTTTAAGAACGGGTGGGCCAAGACTTTGGGAATCTATAGAGTGCATAGTCAACTACCATCAGTGCCAGACCCCTCGACTTGATCAGCCAGTTCTCTCCACAAGCTGCGTACCGTCCATCGTCGATGAGGATCCGACCGAATCATCTTCCTAATCAATTCACCCGCGGACCCAGGGGACACATCCATTCGGAAATCCATGTCACCATTCAATACACGTTCTTCAATCTGCTCGTCCGTGTCATCGTGCCGGTTCCTAATATAGGGGTGATGATTCATGAGCCACTTGTACAGCAGGATGCCGCATGCGTAGACATCAGCCGCTGCTCCATTGTAGGGATAGTTCTGGAGGGATTGAATCGACCCCGGTTCAGCAACATGCATGTCAAATTGATACCAGACTAAACGGACCTCAATCTTTTCAGGGCTCATGAAGTCCAAAGTACCTCCCCCACCCGAGATCTTCTTCATGACAGGCGAAAACGTAGTCAACCCGAAATCCGCCAAGACGGGTGTACCTTGCTCGCTAATCAAAATGTTGGCTGGCTTGAGGTCTTCATGCCAGATCCCAATCGAATGCATGGCGTGAAGGGAGCACAACATTTGACGGAAAAAGGGAACAATCTCCTTTTCCCCACTCGGAATCTTGAGTTGGCTTGCCGACTTGGGCATCATGGGCAAAAACAAATATCTAAAGTCGACCCGGATGAGTAAGCCTCTAGAACGCTGGATTCTCCCCCCGGCCAAGCAAATCTACTCACTTCCACTGCTTTTCATGCCTAACCATGTCGATACCCACAACACCCTCAATTTCCAAGCCAGACATGATCTTGAGCAAAATCTCTTCCTTTTGAGCTTCAAGCGCATCCATGATCATGTCTTTGGTGAGAGAACTACTGGTATCCACGGCCGGCAAGATTTTACATGCGGTGACTCGGTTCGTTCCCAGATGGGTCGCCTTGCGGACGTGGCCTAGAAAACGAAATGAGGGAGGATGGAGTGTCAACATTTAGCGAGGTCTTGTTTAGTGAGCGTCTCATTTGTGCGCAAATCCTCCCCAGCCACTCACCAAAACCACCTCTTCCTAGAGTCGAACCCAGCTGCCAGCCTCCTACGTACTTGAGAACCGAACGAGGCGTCTCCACAGCCATTGTTGTTGATTGTCGTCTTGTCTTGTGTGCGCCAAAAGAGAGAGTTGAAAACTATATCAATGGTCGTCGCTAGTCTGAACAAAAGGGCTGGTCGTACTCGTCGATGGTTGGTGTGTGTGTTGTCGAAAATGTCGGTCTAAAACAAACCAGGTCTTTTTGCCATGGACAACAAGTCTTGTCACAACTACTCTACCGTGTGTTGGGTAAAGGGGCTGGCGGTTGAGTGAACTTCTACGTTTTGTTTTGATTGGGCTATTCTCTGACGCCGGCGCGCGGGAATGGGGCGACGCGCACGGAAGGCACCAGCCTGACTACACTGTACCTTTACCTGCCTTGAATCCAAGTCTGTAGCTGTCACACAAGATCATTATGAGATGATGGCTAGCTAGTCTACGGGATACAGATAAGACAAGACATGTTACATCAGGTCTCTAGTAACAAGAAGAGATCCTGAGAGAGTTGTAATGATATATGCAAGGAGACAACACACACAAACCAATCTATAAAGCGTCTTTTTGCAGCAAGAGGTGTAGTACACAAAAGTACGCAAAACGAGTACCAGCACGTTCCGTCGTCGGCATTCTTGCTCTCGCTCATGCAGCAGCTTGATCTTCAGCCAGCATCCGTTCCATCTCATTGACCGCCCGAGAATTCGGATTCTCTCTGGCGTCTTGGATCTGGGCTGCTCGGATCGCTTGTTCAACCGCACGGGCGTTTCCTATCAATCACCGAAAACAAAACAAAAAAAAGCGTCAGTCAGCGTCAAAGGGGGGACATAGTGATTCCGAAAAAGAACAGACACTACCCACCTTCTGGAGTATCGTCTGTTCCTGCAACGCCAGGTTGGTTTCGAGCAGCAGCACTCTCGGGGTCACCCGCCCTTCGCCTCCTTCTTCGTCGAGGTAGCGTGATAATCTTGGGCATAGGACGACTGTCCAGGTCCAATGACACGTTGGTTGCCGCTTGGAATGCCTGTTCACACACACACGTGAGTCATTGACAGAAAAAAACAAAAAAAAAAGTTTAGCGGGAATGCCACATCAACGTTACAAAAGGGTCCCCTTACCTCGATCCAATCCACAACTTCTCGCGCACTCTCGGTCTGCAACAAAAACTGTTCACCCTCGGCTCGTACTCGGACAACATTACGTTTCTTGACGTAATCCGCGGCCAAACCGCTTTCGGAATTTTGAAGCGTGTATTCCCGGACGAGCGAATTACCCGCAAACGGGAGATGACTGGCGATATTCTCTCTCGCATTGATCCCACTGGATGGCGCAGGAGGAGGGACCGCTGAGCTGTTTCGGCGAGGCTGCTTGTTGGCTTGTTCGGTTTGGGGTTGGAACAGGAATACATCCTTTTCAGTCGTCGTCCCCCCACCAGGTGGGCCCGTCGTCGTATGGGTGCTTGAATGAGAAGCGCGCCTGTTGCCCGAACCATCTTCACCACCACCGGCACCAGCACCACCAGCAGCACCACCTCCTGCTCCGTCCCTCGTACTATCCGCGCCTGACCCACGTCGAGTCGTCGATCGATTAGCCTGGCTCAACGAATCCCGTCGTTCACCAGGCGCATGTACATGTAAATTCTTGAGTTCCTCTTCTTGAACGACAGGGATCGACATGCCCGAAGTCTCTTTAGGTGGGATCTTGTGAATGTCGTGCTTGTAGACTCGAAGATAGGTTCCATGGAGAACAAAGTAGTACCTCCTCCATGCTCTGTCCCGGGACTGGACCCCCGGTGCAGAGAATTCCATTTTCCTGGGCAAGTAGCCTTCAATGTGAACCTGTCAAGCAAAGGGACAAGAGCAGATTGGTCAAAATTCTTCCTCATTACCATCCCGCAGATCATTTGACAATAAACTTACGTGACACCAATAAGCCGGTAATCGTTCACGGCCTTCTTCGTCCCGTGGAAGTGGGATGCCAGACGATGGAGCAGGCGGCTCATACGAAGGTGGCTTGACGCGCAAATCATCCAACGACCGTCGTCTCTTACTCGTCGGCCTGCTCGACGGCCTTGCTGCCCCCGAAGCCGCCGTCACGGTTGACTGCTTGGGGCTAGTGGTCGGGGTATTGAACGCGGATGGGTTAAACCTAAACGGTTGCGTCATTCCGATCCCGGGCGTAGGAGGGGGCCGAGCCCAGTCAATGGAAGCAGCCCTCGAGCTCGGACTGACGGTAGAGGGCGGCGTGTCGAGCTGTGTCTCTTCGCCGCCGTCGCCATTAGGAGGAGGAGGGATTCGAGTGGATTGGCCAACAGGGACTATGCGAACGGGGGAATGGGGTTGATCTTCGACATTGCTTGCCGGTCGGCTGGCCGTCGTTGATTCGTCGGCCACAGGTTGCTCTTCTTCTTCCCATGGGTTCGCTAGGGATGACAGATTGACCATGCTTCTGGATTGATGTTTGTAAATGCCCGGTCTCGACACTCTTGCAGCCGAAGGAGGTCGTGATGGCCGTGGGGAATGGGGAGAGGAAGGGGGCAAGACAGCCGCCGGGGTCGAAGCCCCCGAGCTTTTTGACGGCTGCTGCTGCAGCTGGACGTTGGGGGGTAGGCTCGCCATTTCCAATGCATTGGGAAGCTCAACAGCTGAACCGAGGCCCGAGGAAGGACCCGATGGGATCAACATGGGCGATTCTCTTGCAGTGGGCGGATCAGAGTTGATAGTCTCTTCGATCGTGGCGGGTATTGCTTTTGGCGTCTTTGTGATAGCAGCAGCAGCGTTCAAATCGCCAGTGGATCCATCATTTTCGGATGATGGTGGTGGTGGTGCAATTTGCTGAACGTCAAAATAGCTGGATTCAGTTCTCTGGACGGCTGCCGTCGAGCTAGGTCCTCCAGCAGGCGTTTGACCTCGAGCGATCATGGCGGCTCTGGCGACACCCGTGGGAAGCGCGAATGCACCGAGTGCCGGTGTTTTGGATTGTTGTATCTTTGAGAATGGCGATCCCATTGGAGTCGTGCCTGTCGTCGGGGTAGACGCTCCAAACGATGTCCAGTGGCTTGTCGAGGGGGCTTCGCCCAAGCGATTTCCACTTGGGGTCTGGGGAGACGTCAATGTCCATTGACAAGGTGGTGTCGGGGCGTCAGAATACAGAGGGTCTCCCGTCGATGCGAATCGGGAAGCACCGACATCAGATCCAGGAAGGTTTCCGAGATGTCGAGGAGCGGCATGTCTACGATCCGAAAGCGTTTCTCCGGCCGCATCTTGTTGATTTTCGAGTCCCTCGTCGGCGTGCTCGTTGATGGAATCGATTCGATCCCGTCGTTGCATTTGATTCGAGGTTGCATGGGCATCATGGTGAGCTTCTTCGTAACTAGACCCTTCGTCGTCGTCACTATCGAAATCAGACTCGCTCGATTCTTGAGATTCATCGGAGCCTGCATCGTCATGATGTGTCGGACGTCTTTCCGACGACCTGACGGGTTGACTAGAAGGCTCACGAAGCATGACCGGCTGTGTGTACATGAATTGATCAGGGAAAAAAAGCCGCCGACGTCAGCATGCAGCGTTTGGCTATCCGAATGGCAGTCCCACTTACCATTGCCTTTTTCGCCAACCTTGCGTCTGCAGATTTCGAGCCCGGCATGTTGCCTACTGGCGAAGACGCGACGTTGTTGGAAGAGGAGCCTCGTTGACCATGATTGTACAAACGTTCACCTTGAGCCGAGGGCAACGTCTCGCCCTGCACACCATTCAGAGTCGGCAGATTGGCGATCGGGCGGGGAAGAGGCGTGCTGGGAACAATGTTGATGCCCATTCCCGCCATCGAGGAAGATTTCCGTGAGGCAAAGTTGGGAGGAGGAATCACCAACTGACCGGGAGCAGCACGATTGAGACTTTTGGGTTGGGATGGTGAGGTTGACAAAGAGTTTACGGCCGTAGCGTCCATCTTGGTGGGAGAAACGGTTGTTGTCGAGTTGATCACGTTGGATGTGTCTTGAGGAGGTGTGGTGGAAGACAAGTTGACGGAATGTGTTGAGACTGCTGCTGCTGCTGCTGCATTGCCGGATTCGCGTGAGACAGGTGCCACACTGGTCGGTACGCCTACGACATCTGGTTGAATCGGTTGCCATGAAGTATCGAGAGTCTTTTCCCGTCCAGACGCAGCTTTGGATGGTCGAGTTGGACTAGCCTCGGCACTCGTCACCGTAAGGTCGTTTCGTCGAATAGCGTTTTCGCTTGGTTGTGTCGACATGGCAGGCGTTGTCGCAACGTGACCCCAAGGGCTGCCCAAAGGAGAAGGCTCGATACTACTGGAAAGATCATGAGTGCTTGTCATGGACATTCTGCGGTCACTTGTTTCCCTGTTGCCAGACCCCAAAATCTTGCTCATGAGGGAAGGCGTTTTCGATTTCAACCCGGGCGCACCTCCGCCGGCCATTGCCGAGTCGCTCGAACCAAATGAATCATTGTGAAAGAGGGATCCCTTGCTATCATGGTGAAGTTTGTGTTTGAGGTTTCCTATCAGGCCGTTTGTGGGTGTTGCATCGTTGTTGTAACCCTGCTCGACCAAGGACCCTTTGCGTTTCGGGCTAGACAAGGGAGCTCCTGGACCTTGATTGGCGACCGCCGTCGAATCTGACGACCGACTGTGTTTGTGACGAGAAAACAAGGAAGGCATGACTTTGCCTGCCTGTGTGTGAGTGAGTGTACTACAATGGTGGCCAGGTGTGAGATGTCAAAGACAGTCGTTGTAGTTGAACTGTCGACGATGCTGTTGCTTGCTGACTGACGATCGAAGTCAGCGGTGGTTGTGTGGGATCGCAGCGAAGCGGGCACTTGAACGGCGGCGGGTGACGTATATGCGAGTCAATTCTCTCTCTCTCTGCCAAGCAAGGCTGTCGTGGTCGTGAGACACTCGGAGAGTCGACGAGCCCTCGAGTGACCTGAATGTAGTTGAGAACCAGAGCGACGTCGTACCCTGCCGTCCACAGAGTAGCAGAGTAGTAAATGTATAGGTCCAGTCCACTACTCTATCACTAGACTTTGCCGCCGAATTCAATCTGACCTAGAGCGTCTGGCTCGATCAACGCGCTAAGATGACTATTACGCCAAAAACAGATT
Source organism: Filobasidium uniguttulatum (assembly GCA_039545395.1). Lineage (NCBI taxonomy): Eukaryota > Fungi > Basidiomycota > Tremellomycetes > Filobasidiales > Filobasidiaceae > Filobasidium > Filobasidium uniguttulatum. Next base: position 371,955 of record BCJK01000011.1, on the reverse strand, counting down.
CGCCGCCGAGCCACTCCTACGACACTCGTTTGTTCATTCCACGGACACACGCTCGGCATCCACGGCAGCTTACAGATGGCAGTAGTCGTAGTAGTAGTAGTAGTGGTACAGCAGTAGTCGATAAATGTCGTCACAGGAATTGAAAGACGAGGGGCCGTTGACACTGGGTTGGCCTTGACGCATTCTGAGACGGAGGTTTTTTTCACGATGCTGTGATGCATGAGGCGCGGCGGCGGCAGCGGCACAGGAGTGCCATTAAGAAGATGAGAAGATGAGAAAATGAGAGAGAGAGAGAGAGAGAGACGCCAAAAACCGATCATGTCATTGGGATGACTGGCCAACTACATACACGTAGAGTCGGGAAATGACAACCATGACTCTATGAAATGATATGAAAAGACGTTTGCATCGGCTACTCTCACCGTATGACGATGCCCTGAATGACATGACTCGAGCATCACGCTAGCTACACCCCTCGGTAAAGAGACAAGCTGGAGGCCCGTCAGCGGGGCCCAGAGGCCGAATATATCAAGCTCGCCTCGACCCCTCAAACCACCATCAACGGAATCGAATAGGCAATGTTAATCAAGAACAGGACTGAGATATGAGAGCCTCGTACAATCCATTGTTCGGTCATTTCCGTTTGACTCGTGTACAAGATAAAAATGGGACTCGACTGATCTATACCATTTGACCATCCACACACCTTGTCTGCTTCCGGACAAATGTGGGTTCACGCTATGATCAATACGTGTGGGAATCGTGTCAGTCAAGTGGCAAAATCGTGGTGTGAGCGTCCTCGCATCCTCCATAGCAATGATGGAATGGGTTCCCATCCATACCTCGGGTTCACTTCAGCCGCCCCTTGTCCGCCATGATTTCGCAGCTCGTTGAGCAGCCCGAGCTTCCCTGCTCGTATTGTTCCCCACCACCGAGCACACAAAACAAAGAGACGCATCAATCACCGAGTCCCCGCAATAGGGGTTACGTTGTGTATATGGGTTGAAGAAAACCGACCGACTCACTCGCGAGCAGCTCGTTTTATTCGAGATGCTACATCTTGCTCGGTCTCAATCTTGAGAGCTGCATATTCTCGTTGAGCTGTGCATGCGTGCATGCATGCATTGGTTACATGTCGTTTCAGCGTCAGCGCGCCATTCGCAGTCACGCAGTCACGCAGTCGTTGACCCATCATTGCATCATTTGCCTCTTGGCTATTCGCTAGAGAGAGATACACACACCACTCACCATCCTCTCGCCTCCTTTGACGTTCAGCATCCCTCGTCATTTGGCGCATCACCTTGAGCTCCCTCACACCTTCCTTGACACCTTCGACATGCCCACGTTTAACTCCTTGACCCCCCGATCTGACATGTTGCAAGAACCATGTCCCGGATTTGGGAACCCGAACGGTTTGAGGCGGGTGTAACGCTCGTCGAGGCGTATATGTGGGGTTGACGGGAAGAGGCATGGAAAAGGCTTGTTGAGTCGGGGATTCAGGGTCGTAAAATACGAGACGGGGACGAGTGGAGAGGTGGTCCATGTAGTGTATCCGCTGTGGAGACTATGGCCAATCAAACAGTCAGATACACAACCTTTAAAACGTGATGAGCAAGGAAAGGGGGTGGCTACCTGTGGTACAGACCCTTGGTCTGCATAGGCCCGAGTGTAGTCTTGCGGCACTTCGTCTGCCCACCTCACATGTTTGGACTGTCGAAGACCCATGGCGAATGGTTGAATAGTATGCAACAAACTGGTGTACATATCACGACTACAAACCAATGCATGACATTTCTTGTCTAAATACCCCAGAGTGGCGAAGCGAGAAAGGAGTCCGATGACTGCATGACTCTCCTTGCAAAGGCAAGCAAAAAGACCCAAGAAAACCGGCGGACTTGTAGCATGGCGATCCCATTTGCCAGCCATTTTACTCGTGTCAATCCACCCCTTTGCAAGGAATCCAATGACGATATGCCTTTGGTGTCGTTGTTGCAAATCCCGTCATTCTGAAACAGACATTCGTCGCGTTATTTGCTTGCTTGCTTGTATACGCGACGCGACGCGTATCTGACGCGTCTCATTCATCATCACCCGTCATACTCGAACTCGTAGCAGGAGATGGTCTTGTCAAGTGCAGCAAACCCTCTGGACAGTGGACACCACCTCTCACACAACACAAGCAAAACACTTAGCCATGCCTTGCACACCGTCCCTGACCGACTCGACGCTCTTGTCGTCGTCTTACCTCGCTTCCATGCCTCCAGACTCGGTCAATGACCTCCAGTCGTTTCTCGACGCACAGGCAATGCTCGAGTCTGAAGCACGAGAAGCCATGCCGTTCAAGACGGGTGAATGCAGTTTTGAACGAGGCTACGTCAATCAATCTGTGTGGGCTTGCAAAGGTGAGTCTCTGTTTGTACACGCCGCGCACCCTGCCAACGTGAATCCTTTCTCTTTTTTTTTACGTTGCCCAGATTGCGACTATAAAGGCGTTTGCTATGGATGTTCCATTTCTTGCCACTCGGACCACGAACTAGTCGAACTTTTCACAAGACGTCAATTCCGGTGCGATTGTCCCACCACGGGCCCTGACGCCTCTACATTTGAGCCATTCTTTGCTGCAAGTCTGACATGTCAGCAGGCGGTATCAAAGCCCGGTGAACCCTCACGAAGCGCCACTCGTCGGCAAGAACAAGGATGTACTATCCGACAACAATCCATCATGGACATGTCCGGTACCTTTGTTCCGTCTCAACATCGAGCAGAACCTACCAATGAAGGGAACACGTATAATCGGAATTTCACCGGTCAATTTTGTCGGTGTGTGAGAGGCGAAAGGTATGACCCAATGACCGAGGTGGAGAGTATGGTGTGTTGCATTGGTTGTCAAGATTGGTTTCATGAAGGGTGTCTGGTGAGTGTGTCGACATCTTTTTCAATGGGGTGGATTATGCGAGCTGATTTAGGTCTCATTGGTCATCCAGAACCTCTATGACCCCACCAAACCACCGCCTGTTTCTGCAGATGACGAAACCGCCGCTCAGACTCCAACAACAGAGGGGCCATCGACCACCCCACTGACGACACGACAAGAACTCAATCCGCCCTTGCTCGATTCCGACTCGTATGCCCATCTCATATGTGGTCAATGCGTACGATCCTGGCCCATGCTTGCACGCCTTGCTGGAGCCACAGGGTTCCAGATGGTGGTTCGAACAAGCGTAGAGGACATGGAAGCGGCCCCTTGGAAAGATTGTTGGCGTGTGATTGGGAAACCTAGTCAAGAGGCGTCTTCACCCGAGCGCGAATGTGAGCAGCAGCAACCGTTGCAAAGAACAGCACAAAAGAGAAGAGCCGAGGACATGGAGTCGGAACAAGAACAAGCGCCAGCAGTGAAAAAGGCTCATCTTGAAGCACCGTTGAATGATGCGAATGATGCATCGTCGTCGGACACGGTGACGTCGGCAGACATGGTCGTCCCCTGCAAGTTACCCCCTATCAACCCGTACGCTCAACACATCGTGGTCAACAACCAAAAGGAGCTCGGTCAGGGGGATATCTTTCTGAGTCAAGGTGTCAAGGAGCGCCTACCCGAGTTGCTCACATGCGACTGTCCTACGTGTCAACATGACCGTCAGGCTCATTTCAAAGATGGTGCTGCTGGATCATTCGTCCATCCATGGGTCCCGTTTCCGCTGACTGAAGCAGACGAGGGTGAATCGTATGAGCCTCCGCGCGAGGACGATGGTGCAGACGAACAGGGCCACGGTGGGTTTTATTTTATCCCCAGTGGTGCTGGAAATCCACACCTAGCCAAATGGACTGATCTTTTGTCGGTGAATGTTGCTGTTGCTTGTTGTTTCACACACAGTCGATACGATTGATGAAATGACGAGCAAGGCATTCGAAGGGTTACCTCGATCCCAAGCCCTCGAAACCATGATTCGGTTCAACGAAATGAAGTCAGTCGGTAGATCAACCAGTATACATGTGTTTTCCGTGTCCCTGATTTTGTTTATTTTTCAATTCGGCGACAGGAGCAAGCTCAAGACGTATTTGGAGAACTTTAGGGGCCCGGACAAGGTCGTAAGGGAAGAAGACATTAGATTGTTTGTCGAAGGGATGCGAGAGCATGCGCAGCACCGCGAGTAGGAAAATCTTGTGGGGGGTTTGTACAAGTCGGGTTTAGAGCAAACAATGTCACGATGGCGCAAATGACTTGAAAGTGTCCGAACCCACGATCAGTCAGGTCGTGTACAGAAAAAGAAAAAAGACATGTGCAGAGTCATGTGGATTTCTTTGGCTTTCATACCCAGGCATCACGTCTTGCGCGTCTGATATACAAGTACAAAGGTGGTGGTGGGGAGGTGCTGGTATAAAACAACAAACAAAACCGAGGGATAATCAGAGGGAACGGATGGAGACGTATGTGTGCGTGCCGTGTGCGTGCGTGCGTGCGTGCGTGCGTGCGTGCGTGCGTGCGTGTAGGGGGAGATGGAAAGAGGGAGAGTTATATAAAGTGTTCGTCAACAAGGGAGGTGATGATAGGGATGAACAAGCTTGGTTTCTTTTTCTCATTGTTTAATAGCTTTGTACGACTTGTGTGTTGGGAGGGGATTGATGTGCTTGTAAACTGATTTTCACCATAAGTCAGTCGCCCGCGTGCATAGCAAAGAGGAGAGCAGGGGAACAACAAGACCCACCTTTTACGCTTGTTTTTCGCCATTTCCTTTTTCAACGCTGCCCCATCCAACGGTTTCAACAATTCAAACGAACACAGTAAATCTTCCGAGACGGACATGACCGCGGCGAAATTGTCAAATTCGCCACAATAGTTTGGTGCGGAAAACACCGTGACAAGTGTCCGGTCATTGTAAAACTCGTACCCGTCTTCGACGACCATGTGGGCCCGACAAATCAGATCCATATCGTGGGTCGCGAGGAATGAATTGATGACACCCTTGCCGTAACAATACGATACGCCTCGTTCATTGTCTTCCCACTCCAATGCCGTGTCACTCGGGTCGGACCATACGAGATCGTTGAGGAGTCCGTAATCGGGCACGTCGGTCGGTCGTTGTATCCGTCGGATATCGTCCATACTCGTCAAACTCGGACTGAGTCCGCCGTGGACGCAAAAGATTTTGCTGGCGACAATGGAAGCAATGGGTAAAGTGTTGAAGACGTCGATAAACGTTTTCCACGTCTTGATATTGGTTCGTCGCTTGCACTCGTCGTAGAACCCATAGACTCGTGTGACGTTGGCACACTCGTGGTTTCCCCTCAACAGGAAAAAGTTCTCAGGGTACTTGATCTTGTAACACAGCAAAAGGAGGATGGTTTCAAGGGATTGTTTCCCCCGGTCGACGTAATCACCGAGGAAAAGGTAGTTGGCGGCAGGTGGAAACCCGCACATTTCGAATAGTCTGATCAGATCCGCATACTGGCCATGAACGTCACCCACAATCTTGACCGGAGGAGATAGTTCGATCAGCGTGGGTTGGGAGAGAAAGACTTCACGAGCGGCCAAACAGACTGCTGTGATTTCTGCATTTTTGAGAGGGGGTGATTTGGTGACTTTACCACTGTAACCGGCTTCGAGGAGACGAGCAATCATATTGTCGACATCAAGTGTGCGTTGGAAATTGGGCGAAGTGACTGAAGCAGACATTGGGGATGTACCAAAGTTGTTCATTGGAGATGCGGATAATTGGGATGCCGACAAGTTGTTGTTGTTGTTACTGTTGGGTGATGTCGAGTAGGCAGATGGTGGAGGAGGTGACGAGGAGCGAAAGGTTCCGGAACGGCCGCCTCCATCTTGAGAAGCGGATATAGCAGTCGTCGTGGGGATTCTGGGACCACCGCCAGTCGTTGATGGTGCCGTCGACGATGAATTAGCCGTGGCACCACCACCTACGTTTGAGCCGGTCCCGGTGCTGCTGCTAACACTTCCATCCAAGAAGCCGGACATGTCGGCGCTCACATCGCTAGGGGATGCTGCTACTGCAGGTTCCGGAGGAGGTGACTTTGATCTTCCTTGAGCAGCCGCACCGGCAGCAGCATCACCTGCCCGTGGTGCCTCTTGCAAAGGTGCGTTTGATGAACGAGACGCCGCCGACTTGCGAACTTTTGACACCTCGCCTGCTCCTGTCGCAGCTCCTGCTGCTGCTGCTGTATCCGTCACTTGACTACCATTTGATGATTGCTTGTCATGATTGGGAGGCAAGACCAAGCTCCCGGCTAGAGGTGGTGCAGGTCCACCCGAGTGACGACTCTTTTGAGCAGCAAAGCTATCGGTATGGGAGAGTTCTTTCGACTTGGTCCTCGCAACCCTCTTGGAGGGACTTTGACCCATAGCAGGTCAGGTCAGGTCGGGTCCGGGGGGGGGGGCGAACGTCGGTGTGAGTGGTTGTTGTGATGTAATCTATACGCCGTGTGCCAGCTCTTCAACAGCCAGCTATGCCAAGTGTGTAGAGGTGAGAATGTGTGTGAGTGAGGATGCGGTCGACAAGCTATTGAAAAGCCCAGTATGCAACCATGTAAATCTGGATGAGTACCCGAGCCAATGAATGGTACCACACATCCACTACTCACCCGTAGGTCATTGACATCTGCTATGCGTGCGTGCGGGGGTGTAAGCAGCAGCGAGCGAGCAAGCAGCAGCTAGTAAGCTAGTAAGCAGCTAAGCAGCAGCAGCCAAGGCACAGAACATGTCATCGGTTTGGTTATTGCTAAAGCGGATTTAGCTCGGCTCCGATACACACCCGAGCTCTACCGCAGTCATCGGCCAAGCAAGGCCTCGTCACCGGCGCCGGCGGCATGGACGGAGTCTACAGTATGCCGCCGTCTGCATGTCATTTGGTCCCTACTACTCGTACCACTCGTACTCTTTTACTCGAGAATCAGAAAGAAAAAGGTTGAGATGGCCCAGTGGATCGATCCGTCCATGGAAAATGAAATGATCGCTGATTTTGAAACCCCCGCCCATTAACCTGGTGGATTCGACGCGTAACGCGTGACGCGTCTTTGCATTTCATTTCGCGATCGACTGCTCTGGAAATGTCCACAGTTGCATGTAGCAAGCAGCAGTGGCGTCAGAGTGTTTGAGACGTTGAGTACAAGGGTGCAAGGATCACTGACGGGTTTGGATGATATCATGTCTGCTCATCCAACAGACTCGATGCACGGCAGTGGTAAGTCATTTCATAGGACCATCAGAATGACTGGTTGATAAAGTCGACTCTGATGACAGGTCCAGAGCCGGAACAAGCTCTCGATGTGGAGCCTGGCGTCAATCGGAGCGTCGCTCGAAGTGGTGATGCTCAACCTAGCATGGATGACCCTGGCATGAATGAATCTGGCATTGGTAAATCTAGCGTGGATGAATCTAGCTTGACAACGACCAATACTGCTGGCGATCTGGGACCTAGCCTTCTTGAGCCCAACGTCAAGGAGATCACCGTTTCCAGCAGCATGACCAACGGCAAAGCCTCCCAACCCAGTGACCTTGGTCCTAGCCTACTTGAATCCAGCATCAATGACGCCGATTTCACCAACCCCACCATGCCAGAGCCAGAAACGACTTTTCAGACCATTGGTGCGGATGCTATCATGACCGATAATACTCATGACAGTCCACAACAGTCAAAACAGTCAATCAAGAGTGAAGCTGTCGGCGCTGCTAAACAAGACAACCCCAGCTCTCCGGTCACAACAAACTCCGTCAAGCCCGACCCCGAAATGTCCAACATAGAACCCAAAAGCTCTCAACCTCTGTTCTTTAGGGACTCTGACGACGACGAAGAAGAAAAAGAGCAAAAACCTCGGAACGGTCATGGCGCTTCTTCACCCATTCGAGGCTCCAAACGAGAACACAAGGACATGGAAGCCACAGACACCGAGGATGTCATCCCCGTCTCCAGTCCCGCATACAAGCTTTCCAAAGCAGAGCAAAGAGAGAGGAAAAACAAATCGGAAAAGAGACCAACCGCACTTGTTCACCGGTCTTCATCATCCCTCTCCTCATCCCGCCTAGAGTCATTTGTTCCTCGATACATTGGTCAATGGACATCTTCAGCGATATCATTGACAAAAGGGACAAGCCTCGGGCTCACTCGAGGAAGCCATCTCTTCGTCGAACGTCAGAAATCCAAAGAAGAAATCGCTGCTTTGCGTGAAGCAAAGCGTCGACAACAGTCGAGAAACACGACCTCTGTGTTTGGTCAGACACGACCGGTGACTTCACAGGTAAAAGGTGGAAACTTTATTCGGGCTGCTGGATCGGCACCACCGAGCAGCGCAAAGAAACGGGCCACCCCGACCAACACTGTCGTCAGGTTCGTCAATGATCGCGGATTCGAAGTCGGCCGACTTTCAGCCCATGACGGTCATTTGATTCATCCTCTCATTGATGCGGGGTACATTTCCCTCAAATGTGTCGTCGCATCGCTACCGTCTCCTCTGCAATTTGGGGACACGATCAAGGTCCGCATCAAGGTCTTTCTCACCAAAAAGGTATTCCAAGAATCAGTAGCCGCTGCCCTCGATCGGACGGATGGACAAGACATGAAACGAGCACTCTGGAAGGCTCACGAGGAAACAGCTGCAGAACTCTTGCTCAAAGGTAGACGAGCAGGTCTCGCCGCGCTGTTTTCGAAAATCAACCTCAAACCTTGTCGGGCAAGCAGTCTGACCAAATCCAACAAGAAACTCGCTGCTCGAGCCCTAGCTGGCCGAGTCAAGAACCCGGATGAAAAGGCACTCGCCAAGTTTGGTCAAAAGCTCCCCAACTCGAGCAAACACTCCTCGGATAGCGAGGCTAGTGGAGACGATGAGGAAGTGCTCGATGACAAGCAGCTAGACGAGATTGATAATCTCTACCAACGGGCGCAACGGAATGACACGGCGCTCAATGAAATGGACCCTCCGGAAACGTTTACCTATACGCTTCGGCCTTACCAAAAGCAAGCTCTGAGCTGGATGGTAGACCTTGAAGGAGGCAGACTCAACCAACGAGAGTCTTCCATCCACCCATTGTGGGAGCAGTACGTTTTCAGAGACGAGGCCGAAGATGACGCAAGAGTAGAGGGCAAACTCTCGGCTCGCAACAAAAAGGGCGCTTCAAATGCCCAGCCATTGACCATTGAGGATTCCAGCGATGAAGAATATGCTCAAGACTCGCTTCACCAAGATGATGGAGATGCATTTTATTACAACCCGTACGACGGAGACCTTTCGCTTGATTTCCCCAAAGCCAATCATCGTTCCAAAGGTGGTATCCTGGCCGACGCCATGGGCATGGGCAAGACATGTATGATGGCTGCATTGATCCACCAAAACAGACTCGGGGACAAGGTGAGGGACGAGGACGAAGATGATATCATGATTGCTCAAGAACCGACTGAAGCAGAACGAGCCAACAAGCGGCCTCGGTTCAAACAAATCACCTTGTCCAAGCACTGGCTCCCCGTCACTCGTTCGGTCCAGGGCAAGTCGGCGAGCTTTTTACCTCCCCATGCAACCTTGGTCGTGTGTCCGGTATCGCTTGCGACGCAATGGCAAGAAGAACTCGAGCGGATGAGTGTACCTGGGACCCTCAAGGTCACCTTGTGGTACGGCGATCAGCGAGGCGATCTTGAAGTCTTGCTACACGGACGTGCTTTCAACAATGATACCGGCGTCAAGATCGAGCGAGACCCGTTGGACGAGGATCAAATCGAGAATGATGACGGTGACGACGATGACCCGTCTGGTGTGCCTCGGGAAAAGCAACGGGTTGACGTGGTCATTACTACCTATGGAACGCTTGTCAGTGAACACGCGAATTGGCAAAAGAGAAAGGACCTTGCCAATTATGAAGGCGGTGGTTTGTTTGATATAGCTTGGCTTCGTGTCGTGCTCGATGAGGCTCATTCGATCAAGAACCGACTATCCAAAGCGGCTCGAGCCTCATTTGATCTCGACGCCCAGAGAAGATGGGCCTTGACAGGAACACCGATCGTGAACCGACTGGAAGACTTGTACTCGTTGCTTCATTTCCTCAAGCTTGAACCCTGGGGAATTTATCCGTTTTTCCGAACGTTTGTGACCACGCCCTTTTTAAACCAAGATCCCAAGGCGCTCGATGTCGTTCAGTTCATCCTCCAACAGTGTCTCTTGAGAAGAGAAAAGAATGCGAGGGACAGGGATGGAAAACTGATTCTCGACTTGCCCGAAAAGACGGTTGCTCTCAAGAAGCTCACATTTTCGCCCGAGGAAAGACGGATTTATGATTCCATCTATTCTCGATCAAAGAGACGATTCTTGATGCTTGATCAAGAGGGCAAGATCAAGTCTTCGTATACGTCCATCTTGGCCATGTTGATGCGGTGAGCAGATTTGCTTTGCATGCACAGTCCAAGAGAAGAAGACTGAGGGTTTTGATTTGGACACTTACAGGCTGCGACAGGCTGTCAATCACCCTCTGTTGATCCTCAACAAGGCTTCCATGGGCGATGACGACGACGATGATGACCGCCGAAAGGATGACGCCTCTGCGGAAGAGACTATACGGAGATTGGTCAAGGAATATGCGAATGCCATTCCTGACAAAAACGACGGCCCGGCAGCCCAGCCATCTTCCCAGACGGTCCAGGCAGCTGAAGCTGAAGAAACGAGTATATGCATCTTTTGTCAGCAAGAGGTCGAAGAGGAGGCTATCCTGCCTTGCTACCACACTGGGTGAGTCCATGTTTTTCATCCTGTACTCGGGGGCGACGTTGTTGAAGCTGACCTTGGGCGCGATTTACAACCAGGTGTGGCGATTGTGCACGCGAATACATGAGTGAAGAGGCCGACTCTGACAGAATACCTCAATGCCCCGTGTGTCGCAAGACGTTTGAAGCTCGTGACTTGCGTCAAACCCGTCGCAACCGATCAGGAAAACTCAGGTTTGGACAGAATGAACATCCAACCAGGGCAGATTTCCAGCCGAGTACCAAAATCAAGGCTCTAGTATCGCAACTCGAGGAGATTCAGGTTCAAGATCCTCATTACAAGGCCTTGGTGTTTTCCCAGTTTACTTCGATGCTTTCGCTCGTTGAGCCTGTCCTCGCAGAGCACGGCATCACCTACCTCAGGTTTGACGGAACCATGAATCAGGCCCAGCGTGCAAGCGTTCTCGATACGTTTACCCGGGATAGAAAAACCCATGTGCTGTTGATCTCTCTCAAAGCAGGTGGTACCGGGTTGAACTTGACGGCAGCCAACCATGTAATATTGTTGGACCAGTGGTGGAACGAGGCTATTGAGAACCAGGCGATTGACCGAGTGCATCGTCTTGGACAGACGAGGCCGGTGTTTGTCACTCGATATGTCATCAAGAATACCATCGAGAAGCGTGTTCTCAAAATTCGTGAGTTTTCACCCCATTCCAGGCTTGAATTGTGAGCTGAACCTGTTTTTGCTCGTGTTAATGTATAGAACGAACCAAGACTGCATTGGTCAATGCTTCCTTGGCAGGCAAGACGAGTAATACCAATAGCGTGAGAGATCTCAAGACCATCTTTGGGCTTGACGGAGATGATTCGGACTCGGATGAGGAACCACCACATACTGTCGATGCTATAGATATTGACTAGACCATGAGCACTTTACGAATACATGCCTCACAGTCAGTTGGCCAAGTCTTCCAGTCATTCGTCTTTATGCGTGTCATACGTTGTGTTTTTTATGTGAGCGAGGCGGCGGCGGCGCGCGTATTTCCAGAGCAATTACCTCTCTGTCATTTCATTTCATCCCTATCAGACCAGACGAGGACTCGCCCCTGGTTTGGTTTAGCTTGCTGTGTCGACTGGCACCTGCGTTGTGTCTACTGACCTTTTCAGCTGCTCGAATTTTCCCGGCCATGTCCAACTTGCCGGAAGAGCAGATTACAACAGCACCGCCAGATGGAGGCAGCTCTACATTGAGTTCGGGAGAAGTTCACGTCCAGAACAAGAATAATGGTCACCCGACGCCACCATCACCACCGCCGCCCATGTTTGACCCGGACTCTGTCTTTGGAGTCATGGACGCTCAAGATCCGACTACACAAGAGGACATGAGCAGTCAGAGAGGATTACAGCGTTCAGCAAGCGTTGCGTCGAGCTCGTCCTCGTCCACCACTGCCCCGGTCAGCCGACCGACCACCTTGTCAAAACGGAAAACTCAACCCGAAACGCCCCCACCGACGTTGATAAACGACTTGCCTATCGCCGAAGCAGAAGCTTTGACAACGTTTGTCGAATTGGAAGAAAATGTGTTTCACACCAAGGGTCTTGGCCGGAGTAATCAGCAAGAGGAAATGATGGTTTGTGACTGCACGTTTGACGAAGGTGAGGGTTGCGTTCATGCATCAACTGGGTAGACCCCCACATGACCTTCTCGAAAGAACAGTCCATACTCATTATGACGATTGTCGTTTCAGGCGAAGATGACCCAGATGATGCCTGTGGTCTTCATAGCAATTGTATCAACCGGATGACACAGGTAGAGTGTCTAAAGGGCCAATGTCAGACACGGGGTCATTGTCAGAATCAACGGTACGTCAGACTATATTTACTTGAACGTACATCGTCTCATGATACAGACTGTTCAATCTCTCTCGTTTGGACGTATACAGGTTCAGCAGAAAGCAATATGCGAATATTGACGTCGTGCAAACGGAAAAGAAGGGATTTGGTATACGAGCCGCGAAAAACACAGCAGCGTAAGCTTCGTGCTTGTCTTTGCCCATGGCCTACCAGCGATCGTTTGTTCAGCAATGGTCATAACACCACACAGTGAAACATTTATTTACGAGTACATTGGAGAAGTGATTTCGGAAACTACGTTCCGGAAACGAATTCACGACTATGCGCAGCAAGGGATCAAGCATTTCTACTTTATGATGCTGCAGAAAGAAGAAGTGAGTCCATTCTATGCTCATACACAGCACAAAGTGACCTGGCCTCTCATGTTCGTGTCTCAATCCCACAGTACATTGACGCCACCAAAAAAGGTGGCAAGGCCCGATTTCTCAATCATTCTTGCAATCCCAACTGTTATGTGGCCAAATGGGTGGTCGGGAAACGGATGCGGATGGGGATCTTTAGCAAACGCGATATTCAGCAAGGGGAGGAGCTGACATTCAACTATAATGTCGATCGATATGGGTGGGTCTGGTTCTTGTCTACCGATATTTTCAGCATGAGCTGACTCAATGAGGATCAACTAGGTATGACGCACAACCGTGTTACTGTGGGGAACCCATGTGTTCCGGCTTTATCGGAGGCAAGGTGCAGACTGACCTCGGCGCCATGGACGACTTGTATCTTGATGGTGGGTTGATGTGTCTTGCGACGTGACAAGAGTAGTGAGACTGATTTGTCCGAACGATCTCAGCACTGGGTGTATCGGAAGAGATTGCCGCTTTGGGTCTCAAGGGCAACAAACGAAAACAGGCCAGAAAGTTGGGCGAGGATTTCACTGTAGGTGCAGAGTGACTGGCGTGTCACCTTCTTGACTGACTGTTTCACCTCTCTTGATGACAGCCTACACTACGTCCCATGGCCCAAACGGATGTCCCCAAAGTCGTCGCTGCGTTGCGTCAAGCATCAGCCAATCATCAAATGCTTGTCAAATTGTTGCAGCGGGTGGAAATGAGCAACGACGATGTCGTACTCAAGGAAATCACTCGTATGCATGGTTTCAGTCTGATGTACACCGTCTTGAATGAGTTCCTAGAAGACGAGGAGATCGTATCACTGGTAGGTGTCAATGTTCTTGTTGACAAAAGCCGCAGCTTAATTGTTTGATTGTCAAGGTCCTCGCATCGATGGAACATTGGAAGGTCGGGAACCGAGTCAAGATTGAAGACTCTAAAATTGAGGAGGTTGTCACGAAATGTCTTTCATCTCCCAATGAAGCCATCAAGAGCAAAGCTCAAGCCCTGCTAGATTACTGGAAAGACCGACCGACCGTATTCCGTATCCCACGTCGAGTCTATGTGGCAGATACGGCCGACGATGAAGCACACGGGGATGCAGCGGGTATGACTATTGTCTATGACAAGCCACGCTATGCGACGCAAACGACGACAGAGACCAAAAGATCGGTTCAATTCGTGCCAGCCCCGATTGTCCGGCCTGTGATTCAATCAAATCGTGCTTCAGCCTCTGTTGCCGCTGCCTCCAATACACCGCCCCCATCGACCCCAGTACGTGACCCGACGCTAGACAAGAACCGGCTGGAAGCGATTCTTGCCCAAGCCCAAAAGAGCCAGGAAGCAGCAGCCATGGAAGCCGCCGCTGCCGCCGAAATGCTTGCAGCTCAACAAGCCGCTGCCGAAGCCAATGCTGCTGCTACTTCGCACAAACGGTCGTCCCAATCGGGCAGCAGTTCTCACCGCCGGAAACGAACCAAGATGAGCAGCGAGGAGAGACGGGAAAAGAAGTTGATGAAGCTTGTCGGGGAATTTGTCGTCAAGACCATGTCAAAGTATCAGTCAATGATGGATCGAGAGCTTTTCAAAAAGTATGCCAAAGAGGTGAGTAGCCGGTGTCATTCAATTCCAGTGCATGCAAGGACTCAGCTGATTCTTGTTTCACTGCTGACACCTTCACATAGTGTACCCAAGTTCTCGTTGACAAAGAAAAGCGTGGCAAGACATATCAAGAGGGCAAGTATGAACGTCTGAGCGAGGACAAAAAATCCAAACTCAAGGCTTTCATCAAGGACTATGCGCATAAGATTCTGAAAAAACTCAAAGAAAGGGGCAAGCTCAAACCCACCGCAGCAGGAGCAGGGTCATCAGAGACCAATACTCCTTCATCTTCGTCTCATCGTCATCGAGACTCGGTCGGACCACTGGACCGGCGCCGCGACTCGACGAGTGCTGCTACACCGAATCAAAGAGGATCTTCCCGCGATTCACCAAGTCAGCAACAGCAAAGTGAACGGGATACGCTGCTCGTCAACGAAATGTTTGGCCACGACGATGAAGACGACGACGATCAGGATGTCGAAATGGAAATCGATGAGGATGAAGACGAAGCGTCGTCTGAGCGAATACCCGGAGGTGATGGAGTGAATGGTACTGGCGATGGTGATGGCTCATCCCGGAGAGATGCGACCGAGAACAGTGGGGTACAGTCAGCTGGGGATGGTGTGAATGGACACATTCGGGCGGCGGGAAGCATTACGGCAGATTGATTCAACAATCATACGGGGTCATCGAGCGTGCATTTGGAGGGGTCAAGCCTTCTTCTGAAATAAGCATTTTCTCTTGTACAGGTGGTTTTGTCTACAATGAGAGTTCGCATATATAGCATATATTTGAGGTGCTTCATCGTTTTTCGAGTGTTTTACAATCTCGGGCCATACTCATCTAATCCTCTACGACTTCCTGATCGATAGGCGCCCCTGCGCCCCCTGCGCTGCCACCGTTTGCAAACCCATCCACCGGTGCTTGCTCATCTTCCTGCTTGAGCTCGTCCGTGACCCACTCTGGTCTTACCACTCGGGTGAATTCATCCCGCCGAGCGCGTTGTGCAGGCAAGAGGTCACTAAACGCGAGCGAAATGGTATCCCAGTGGTCATCTTGGGTGGCGTACGAAGCGTGGGACGTTCGGAGGTGTTTGACGGCGACGCGGGAGAAGAGAGGGAGGTGATACACGCCTTTTGGTTTGGTCGTCGTGGCGGTCGGCGGAGTGTTGGTGGTCGCTTCCTCCTCTTCCTTTTCGCCAAAGATGTCATCATCATCATCGTCGTCGTCATCATTCTGAGGAGCGTCTGTTGTCTTCTCTGCCCGAGCTTGCTGCTGCTGTTGCTGCGTCTTGACATTCTGGCCATCACTAAATGTCAAAACCACGACTTGGCCCTCACCACCTTCCTGTCGTTTCTGCTGATCAACAATCTCATAATCCTTGAGCCAAGCACAGCTGGCGACGGGCCAATCAGGTTCAGCAAGGTCACGGGATTCGTCGGCTTCCAAGGGGTGGGACGCGACATTTGACCAAGCGGCCAGGTCAGAAGAGGTACGGGGGGCATACGCTTGGAATCCACGGATTGGGTGATCACGGGGTCGAAAGACTGAGGCGAGGAGCTGAGAGTTGGAGAGTGGAGCGGTAGCGGTTCCAGAGGCTGTAGAATTCTCGGTCACTGTCGTGCTCGGCCGGTCGGGGA
This sequence comes from Filobasidium uniguttulatum, assembly GCA_039545395.1. Taxonomy (NCBI): domain Eukaryota; kingdom Fungi; phylum Basidiomycota; class Tremellomycetes; order Filobasidiales; family Filobasidiaceae; genus Filobasidium; species Filobasidium uniguttulatum. Next base: position 355,773 of record BCJK01000011.1, on the reverse strand, counting down.
GGGAAATTTGATTGTAGTAGCCGCCCCAGACGTCGTCGTCGGGAAGAACGTCGAACGTATCCACAGCGACGACATTCTTTTTGAGCGGGTGACGCAAACCGCCGCCAGGGTTGTTTTCCTGTTGCTGTTGCTGCAGGGTGACTTGATTGTGAGCCCAAAAGGTCTTCTCGACCAATTGAAGTTGAGCGAGCATGGAGTCGTCTGGAACGGCAATATGGGGATCACTCGCTTGACGTGAGGCCTGCGTTGAGGACGAATGGGCTGTCCGTCGTGGCGCATCGTTCTTCGCCATGTACGTTGTCCCTCGGAGCCAAGTTTCTTCAGGCCGAATTCGTGAGGTCGAGGAAGCGGCTGCTGCAGCTGTCGTGGTACTTGTCAGTGTTGGATTCTCGAGCAACTCTGCGTCCATGGGATCCATTTCACCCATGGCAGCCGGAACCGATGGATTGAACGCTGGATCAACCTGATCCCAAAAGACGGAAGGGCATGCTAACAAGTCCAAGGGCATTCCCAACTCAGCGTCGACCATCATGGGCAAGGGCATCGATGCAGCATATGCGGACGTGAGGTCGAGTGACCCAAACCGGGCCATATCCGTGGGGATCTCGACCGAGTGTGGAGGACATGCTGGAGCTGGGATTGGGTTCTGGTATCTCGTTCGTACGAGCAAGTCGCTTTTGCTAGTATCGTTTGTGTGGGTTCAGTCGGGATTCGCTCTCATTGATATGTGAGAAGGGACTTACTTTTTCTTGCTCATTTTGGTTGTTGACGGCCGTGGCAGTGATACTGTTCGTGAGAGAATACCTTGGTGGTCACTGGGAAAGATGTCTAGGTCTACCGTATCTGTACTGTTGAACAGTAGTTGTGTTGACAAAGGTTTGAGGTCACTGTAGTATGTAGTGGATCCATCGAGTGGAAGTAGTAGAGTAGGTCGATGAACACGATATCAAAATGGGTGGAGGTGACTCATGAACAACCAACAACGGGCTAACAGTCACCATCGACAATGCGGCTGAGGTTCTTGACGAGGTCCATCTACACCTCGCCACACCGGACACCCCGGCTGCCCCCACCGTCGTCGACTTTTCACTACCATTTTCCGCCAAACACTCCTGTTCCCAACTCGCCCGCATACATTGACGCCCTCGATGGAACCCAGATCTCGCATACACAGGTCAAGAACCAAGCCTTGTCCCTCGGATGGACGGTGAGGCAGATCAAGCAGCAAGGGAATGCCAAGGATGAACCCACGACGGTGCTGCTGTTTGCAACCAATTCGGTGCACTATTCAATCGTGTTCTTTGCAGCCCAAGCAGCAAGGATGGTCGTTTCGCTCGCCAGTTCGAGCTATACCCCATCCGAACTGGCTTACCACATTCATGACAGCCGACCTGCCTTGGCCTTTGTCGAGGAGGCTTTGATGGATGTGTATGAACAAGCTTGTCGGGAGGTCAAGCAACCACCTCGAGCTGTGTATAGCATGCCGGGGGCGGGGACATCCACAACGACGGCGACGACAGCAGCAGCAGCTCCGAAGACGGCCGTGACATCTTTCAAGTCAACAGCACAAGCCCCTTGTTACACCACCTTGATGGCAGAGTCAGCCTCGCTCAACGGCTGGCAAGGTGATCCCATTGGACCCAACGAAGAACACGAAACAGCCGTCTTGTGTTATTCTAGTGGAACCGTGAGTGAGATTTTCTCTTCACATCTTACTGGGCACTACTCATCAGATCCTCTCGTCTCTTTAGACCGGTCTCCCCAAGGGTGTGGAAACTACGCACTTGAACTTGATCACGATGCAGACCATCTTCACTACGGCCATGCTCCCATTGTCCCCCGAGACCAACGACCGTGTACTCGGCCTGTTACCATTCAGTCACATTTTTGGTCTCGTCCTTGTCCTCCTCCATCCACTCACCCAACAAGTGCCCATCATCACCTTGCCCAGGTTCACCCCCCTCACCTTTTTCACCGCGATTCAGCAGTACCGCATCACATGGTCATTCATCGTCCCCCCACTCGTCAACTTACTGGCACACTATTCATCTCTTGGCAAATGGGACTTGTCGAGCCTTCGTGGCATGTTGAGTGGGGCAGCTCCCATGTCCTCTCACGTTGCAGAAAAGGCCATGGACCGTATCGCGAGTATCACACAGCGGGACGAGTTTATGATCACTCAGGGGTACGGTCTCACAGAGACATCTCCGGCGACGCATTTCTTGCCGCTGGAAGATGCGAAACGTAAAATCGGATCCATTGGGTTACTCCTCCCCACGGTCGAAGCGAGGATTGTACAACCCGTCTCCGAGGATGAGTGTGCACATGATGGTGGTCAAGTGAATGTAGTCGATGTTCCCGAGGGTGAGGTGGGCGAGCTCGTCGTTCGAGGTCCGACAGTGATGAAGTGAGCGTGTCTCCCCCCTGTCTGCGATGGCAAAGTGATCACACCCATCTGACACATGTTTTAATCGCTCTCAGGGGATACTGGCGCAACGAACAAGCCACTCAGAATTCGTTTACCTCGGATGGGTGGTTACGAACGGGAGACGTTGTCCGAGTCGACCAAGAAGGATATTGGTAGTGAGTCGTGCCTTGGATCGTGGTCCCATCTTGACGACATGAGATGAACATGGCACGCGACCTGGCAGCATCGTCGATCGATTAAAGGAAATGATCAAAGTCAAGGGTTTACAAGGTGAGCACTGCCATGAGTCTGTCCATTATCTGCCAGATGGCGAGGGCCGATGATCATGAAATGAATACCGTCGATTCTCTTTGACAGTTGCACCGGCTGAATTGGAAGCTCTATTGGCGTCGCACCCGTACATTACTGACGCCGGTGTAATTGGGATCAAGACCCCCACACGTCCTCACACGACTCATCTTACCAACACGCCCACCACCACGGGCACTACGGATGACCCGATCACTCTGGATACGCAAGACGAACAACTCACCACCGAAGCCCCGTTGGCATTCATTGTCATTCACCCAGACACGCTCGCTTCTCGTTCGCATGAATCGATTGCGGCAGACGTTCGAGCGTGGGTTGAGCGCAAGACGAGTCGACACAAGTGGTTGACGGGTGGTGTTCGAATTGTAGAGTCTATCCCAAGGAGGTGAGCTTGTCCTGCAAGGTTCAATCTGTTTTCTGCGTGGGTGTGATTGACTGATGATCGATTGGGTGAGACAGTGCATCTGGCAAAGTGTTGCGGCGCAAGCTGGCAGAGATAGCTGCTCGAGGCTCTGAATAATGCCCGCCCCTTGTAACTGTTCAACGATTGTCATTGTACGAGTATTCATGAAGCATCGGCGACGTTGCATCCACTCAAGACTGGCGTGGCTGTAAAAACGCCTGAATGTATCAAGCACCCATCGATAATCCGCATCACATGTACACACATACACGGGCTTTGCATATACAATGTACGTGATTCACGGCTCTAGAGCGATACGTCTAGGCACGCTCCTGGTTACGAAGGTTCTGGAGGAGAGGTCCCTTGGGCTTAATGTACTGGACGTAAGCACCGTCGTTCAAGACACGCTTCTCCTGCTTCAAGGTGATGAACTCCTCCTTGTTGACGTTGGTGAAACCCCACTTCTTGGAGACGATCTGGAGAGAGGTGATGTGACGTCAACGCGTGCTACAAGCATCTGAGACAATTGGACAGTGAACTCACAATCTTCTGCCTGCCAGGGAACTTGTAACGAGCTCGCCTCAAAGCCTCGAGGACGACAGCTCGGTTGGTCTCCTTGCATCGAACAGACAAGATGACTTGTCCAATGTTGACACGGGCGACACATCCGTATGGCTTTCCCCAAGCTCCACGCATACCCTGTTGCAACCTATCGGCACCAGCACATGACAACATCTTGTTGATTCGGACAATGTGGAAGGGGTGGGCCCTGACCCTCAAGTGGAAAGAGTCCTTTCCAGAGGTCTTGACGATGTACTTGTTGCAGCAAATACGAGCGGCTTCCAAAGCTTCGGAAGAGATTTGCTCGTACTCGTCAGAGACCAAGTGGGCACAGAAGGGGAAGTCCTCGACGGCGGCCCTCTTTCGGCCCAAGTCGAAGATTCGAATCTTGGGGTCGGGGACTGATGTCATACGATTGGTCTCAGCGTATGGCCAAGATTGTCACACCTCAAGATTAAATATAAATACTCACCACCTCGGTTGTACCTCGACTTGGGGTAAGGCTTGTTCTTACAGTAACGGTAGCAACGAGCAGGACGACGACCCATTTTGACTACAAGAAACAATGTTTGTCAGTATTATGCAACTTGTCGGCGTTGAGTCATTTGAGCTCGAGTTGACTGGCAGATGGCGTGTCGTAGACTGTGGCGGGTGGCTGATGACGCTTGATTGGCAGTAGGCCGAATTATCCACACAGACCAATCTCCCCATTCTCTCTGTACTTTTTGTGCCATCATGTTGAGAGCGCCGAGTCTCTTGCCGGCCAGTGTCGTCCTGTCTTGTTTGGCATTCTGCCTCTTGAGCCTCTAGTTCCACCTTGTTGCCACCAGTCGATCCATGCCATGCCATGTCCACCATCCACCAGCCGGCCAGCCAATCGAGCCCAAAATGACGGTCCAACGCAGCCAGAACAAGACAGGAATATCGCCTCACCTGATTCTCTTGATGATTTGTCGGTGAGGAGACCAGAAGAAAAGTAACCTAGAGAACCATTCGAATGTCCCAGGTCAAGGCAATGGATCGAGGGCCAGGACTGGCTGAGCAATCAGGGCGACGCGTACGGCCAAACTTGTCTCAGAGTGGTAAAAACAAGGCGCAGGATAAAAGCGCGAGACACCATCGCGCCACGGAAGGTGGAGGCCTGTCGAGTTTCCGCGCGGGCAAAGACGCTGGGGACTAACTCCGACAGTAACCTCCACATTGGACTTTATAGTGCTTAGCAAGCTGGTCTGATAGCCAAGCTAGGCGATTGTCAAGCGTACAGTAGTAGTTGACCGTTGACCCACCTTGCTTTTGGCGAAGTAAATTGCTCTGTAGGATGGAGGCACATGCCAAACAAAACAGAGAGGGCTGATGACGTCGGTTCATGTGATGAATGCACTGTTACACCTGTGAATTTGCTTTACAAAGATTTCCAGCCATCAACCATCGAGTTGTGACCGGTTGACCTTGAACAAGTGGTATGAATGTAGAGACATGTGCGTCGCTACTATTGAAGCTTGAAGCTTGGCTTGGCTGGCGACACAAGATGGTTACCACACACAGAGAGTCAAGACTTGTTTCAACCACCTATTCGATGTTGCACGGGCTGTCAAATTGCGTGTCTCGGCATGACCTATGTTCATGTGAAGATGTCAAGCTTGAGACTTGAGCCTTGTTCAGGTTTATACAGCAGTGTCACCATTTCACTGGACCACATCCATCCATGCTTGCTCGCTGTCTGACATGACTCGACGACACTACAGTATTGTTTACAAAGTGACCGCCAAGAATGACTCGCTTACGACGCTATCGGCCGAATTTTGCATTCATTCCAGTCACGCGAGAGCAGTCGTCGCTCGTATTCCCAACATCTTTATTGGCCATTGATAACATGGTGGACATACAACTAGACAGAATGTCTTTGTTGTACAACTCACAAGTCTCTCTCGCTCAGCCATGCTCATTCGACATGCCAGCGCTTCGGCGCACAAGACCTTGAAAAGTCGAGCAGCAGCTGTATCTGCCCACAGTCGACGGACATTCGCAACTCCAACTGCCGTCCCGCCTCAATCTTACGACAAGCTGCAGGAAAAGGATTGCTCAACTGTGACGCCGCCTTATGCTCGTCTACTTCAAACACTGGACAGGGTGAGGCAGGTGCTACCACAGGGAACTAAACTTACCTTGGCCGAGAAAATCCTCTATGCACATCTACGGAATCCAGAAGAATGTCTGGCGGGAAGCAAGTCGTTGGCAGATGTAAGAGGTCAGAGATACTTGAAGTTGAGGCCTGATCGAGTGGCCATGCAAGTAAGTGTGGAAACGTCGCATTCAATGGTCAAAGATGACCCACTAACCATGTGCGAAAATAAAATCAACAGGATGCATCAGCTCAAATGGCCTTGTTGCAATTCATGACATGTGGACTTCCTACCTGCGCTGTCCCAACGTCCATCCATTGTGACCACTTGATCCGAGCTGAAACTGGCGCAGAGGCCGACTTGGATCGATCCATCATACAAAACAAGGAAGTCTTTGATTTCCTCGAATCCGCCGCACAAAAATACGGAATCGAATTTTGGCGACCGGGAAGCGGTATTATTCACTCCATTGTGCTCGAAAACTATTCCGCACCTGGTTTGTTAATGCTGGGTACAGATTCACACACACCTAATGCCAGTGGATTGGGAGGACTGGCGATTGGTGTGGGCGGTGCAGATGCAGTGGACGCCATGGCCGATATTCCTTGGTCACTCAAGGCACCCGAAGTACTCGGTGTCAAGCTGACTGGGCAACTCTCTGGATGGGCGACTCCCAAAGATCTCATCTTGAAACTCGCTGGACAGTTGACCGTACGTGGAGGAACGGGCCGAATCATTGAGTACTTTGGACCGGGCGTCGAAAGTCAGAGTTGTACCGGTCTCGCCACGATTGCCAACATGGGTGCCGAAGTCGGTGCGACCACGTCTGCGTTCCCCTACACGCCCAGTATGCGTGATTACCTTGACGTGACTGGTCGAGCTCCCGTCTCGAGAGCGGCTGACCAAGCGGCCGCCCAAGGATATCTCGCTGCTGATCAGGGCGCCGAATACGATCAAGTGATTGAGATCAATCTTTCGGAACTTGAACCCCACCTCAACGGTCCCTTTACACCCGATCTTGCCACACCGTTGAGCAAGTTTGCCGACTTTGTCAAGACAAACGGATGGAAAGACGATCTATCGTCGGCATTGATTGGTTCATGCACCAACTCGAGTTATGAAGACATGACCCGAGTAGCATCCATTGCCGATCAAGCCAAGGCTGCCGGTCTCAAGAGTAAAGTTCCATTCCTCGTCACACCAGGATCTGAAATGATCCGATCCACGATTGAGCGAGATGGATTGCAAGCCAAGCTCGAAAACGTGGGCGCGACTGTACTGGCCAATGCATGTGGTCCATGCATTGGGCAGTGGAACCGAAATGAAAAGTCTGGCGAGGAAAATGCGATTCTAACGAGTTTCAACCGAAACTTTAAGGCCCGAAACGATGGAAACCTCAAGACCATGAACTTCCTGACTTCCCCCGAAATCGTCACGGCCATGTCGTTTGCCGGCAACCTTTCGTTCAACCCCATGACAGACACGCTCGATACCCCATCTGGACCATTCAAATTCTCTCCCCCCGCTGGTCAACGTGTCCCTACTCAAGGTTTTACACCAGGCGACCTTTCCTTTTCTCCCGCCCCCAACCCGGCTCCAGTACCTGATACCGAAATCGCCATCTCTCCCTCTAGTCAACGACTCGAGATCCTCGCTCCTTTTGACAGCGCGTTTGCAAACGGCGCGACCGAGCTGCCCAAGATGAAGTGTCTTTTGCGGGTACGAGGCAAGTGCACGACCGACCACATTTCCGCTGCCGGTCCATGGCTCAAGTTCAAAGGCCACCTGAGCAACATTTCAGAAAACACCCTCATCACTGCCGTCAATGATCAAGGCGGTGAGGTCAATGTCGCATTCGACGCTCAAGGACGCGACACGATCCCCAACATCATGAAGCGACACAAGGCCGCGGGACAACCGTGGATGTTGGTCGTCGACTCAAATTATGGGGAAGGATCCGCACGGGAGCACGCCGCCCTTCAACCCCGATTCTACGGTGGGGCCATGATTGTGGCACGATCGTTTGCCCGAATTCACGAAACCAACTTGAAAAAGCAAGGTATCTTGCCCCTTTGGTTTGCCCACGAGTCGGATTACGCTCGGATTGACGCCATGGATGATGTTGAGACGGTCGGGTTGGGCAAGATTTTGAATGGAGATTTGGACGCTCAGATCACGCTTCGTGTAACCAAGCATGCGACTGGGGAGATCGAGGAGATTGAGACGAGGCATACCCTGTCGGCTGATCAGGTGGATTGGTTGAGGGCGGGCAGTGCACTGAATCACATTGCTGCATTGAAGAATGCCGCCGCTTGAGTCGAGTGTGTATTTAGTTCATGTTCATAGTCGCATAGATGAGACTGATTACAATCGATCAATAGTCCATGTCATACATTCTAGTTCGTCAGGTTTCGTAAGGTCATTTCATTCGTTCGTCCAGTCGTCGTATCATACGCGAGCCACCACCGTCTCCGCCACCCTTGGATCAATCGCCAATATAATAGCTTCTAAAATCCTCACGATTAGATGAATATTAACGTCGGGGTCTGTAAACGGGTCAATCAAAAGTTTGCGCCACGCTTGGTGGTGAATAACGCGATCGGTTGTGGCGAGATAGCCCGAGGTGAGGAAGTCTAAGTGCAAAAGGGTGTCGTTAGTAACCACTGAGATGAGCGTGTGGGGCATAGGCTTGAAAGCCAATAGCAGGTGAGGGGAACGCACTTGGGACCAACTCGCTGACCCGGTCGAGTAATGCCTGTTGCATTTGATCAATGTCCTTTTGTGATGGGTCAGGGACGGGCGGGGCCGGTAGACCGTTGGGATACAAGGTCGTACACAATTTTTCAATCGCCAGGGCCGAATTTGAGGCAGTCAGGACCTCGTTTTGTATGTAGCAGGGGATCAGGCTAGGGAAAGAGGAGGGAATCAAAATGGTCAGAGCAATCCAACAAGGAGGGGATCAATAGATGACAAAGAGCTCACCGGTCAGTCAAGTTGCCTAGGCCGAGAGGACCGGCGACCATGCCTACCCATGTCCAGATTTCCTCGACAATGGTGGGTGCCCGTGACAACATGCCCGGTGAGGTTGGCGTTGGAGTGTATGCGAGCTGAAGCCACGTCTTGATCAAGTGCAATACTGGTTCCGAGGCATTGTGGATGGTCTTGGTCGTCAATTCATGCGCGGACGCAAGGTGGTAGTGGTGCATTAGCTTGGTGTAGGTTGATGAGAACAAGAGGAGAGTCGAAGAAAGGGTGTATGCGAGCACGATGCATGTGTGGTAGGCGATCCCGAACCATGATGCGGAAAGTGGGGCTGGTGACGACGAGTGAACAGATTGCTTGGAACGAGCGTCTGGTGAATCGCCGAATACGGCCAGGGCGACCCGGGTCAGCATCCATCCTTGAGACAACTTGGTGACACATGTGTTTAGAACGGTCGAGGCGAGAAGATGGGTTATAAATGTCGTTTCGAGGGTCGATGGCGGCGATGGGGAGGGTGGCCAGTAGAGGTGAACGAGACGTGATGAGAGGGTCGTGAGGTAGTCGAGATTGCAAACGTATTTCGGGGTACCGAGTGGTGGCGGTGGATGCCTGGTGGTAGCATTTACAGCTCGAGGGGAAGGAGGTGGTTGATGGAGGGAAGACGACATGGCTTCATCGAGCGACTTGTCCAATTGCGAGGTTGTGGGAGGATCAGGAGCAGTAGCATATTCAATAGCTTCATGGCCATTCAAGACGTGGTATCGACTTGCTACTGCTTGTCGAAACTGCCTCTCATCAAGTGTGCCATCAGTTTGTGCACGAACATTTTGTACAGCTCGATTCCACGATTCCAAATGGTCCTTGATAATGGTTGGCAATTGGCTCAAGAGGAGACGAGTGAATACTTGCTGATCATGCCGATTTTTGATGGAGGCAGCCAACAATGTCACAATGTCGAGTGCAGTGGTGTGCAGGTGTGTGAAGAGGGAGTCATCATGAGGAGAAATGCTTGGCCACCAAGTTGTCTGTATGATTTGTTCGACATTCAATTCATCAACCCTGTTGACATGCAAAGACACCACTTACGACGTGAGATTTCCATACGATTTCAAGAAATTCGACGATTCTATCAAGAGACTGATCAGTCGCATATCCCGTTCACTGTGATACTCAGCACAACTCACCTTGTCTCTACCCTGTCCATCTGTTGCTTTTTCCCCCCATTGGCTCGTCGAATTTCCCTACCCCGATATCGCCCCTATACTGCCAAGCCATTGAGATTACGTCTTGCTTCGATCGCACCTCTTTGCCCCGAGCGAGCGATCTCGTTATCCACCAGACAATAACTATCATCTACTACTACTTTACTCCACTGGTCACACACATACCACTCACCAACCATGCTAGGCAATACTCCAGTGTCAAACAGGCCGAGGACAGGCTCGATATCCAATTGGTATACCAATTCATAGTGAGTGGTGATCGCTCCACTCGCCGCATCGATCCACATCCTTTTGCTGACATGGGTGACGGCTCTTGGATGGACGATTGTGACCGATAGCGGCAACATGTCTCGGACATCAAGGCTTCGTTCATCTCATCTCTTGCCCGGATTCCATCGTGATACGTCGGCAGATGTGACGATTCCCATGGATGTCGGGGTCGGGAGGGGTCCAAATGCGTATGCGACGGCGGCGGCGGTGAATGCGAATGCGACGACCACCACAACCGCTGAACAGGATGCGGCGGCCCCCAAGAAGAAGGGCAAGCAAGGCGAGACATTGTTTGGACCTGATCTCGGTCTCGATGACCAGGATGCCCCTGGATGGACGTCTCACTCGGAAACCATGACCCACGTCCCATTGTCTACGGTCAAGCAATGGGTTCAAGCTGCCAAGCAGGAAGATCAAGGTGTCCATCAAACAACGACGCTTCAAGCCCTGGTCAATCTCAAGAGGCCTACACTGACTCTAGTCCCCTTGCCACCCGCCAACCAAGCCGAACAGATGGAGAGAATCGAACAAGCCATTGACGAGGATGACTCGAGCAGCCATGATCATTACGTCGTGCGTCATCCTCACCACAAGTCGATTCGCCACACTCTTCGATTCAAGTACGACGCCTCTTGCCCGCTCGTCCGTATCACCATATCCGTTCACCCTCGATTTTCCAATCACGGCCAGTCGCGAACGATTACCACCTCGACCGTTCCAGGAGGGTTCGGCAAATCATGGGAGATTCCGCCCGAGCATGCAATTGATATCGGACAAGCCATCTTGGATGAGAAACGTGCCGAGCAGGAACACAAACAGCAACAACAGCAGCTTGACGGAGACGGCTCAGAGGGGTCGGATGGAGACGATGAGTTGAAAAAGCCTGGGTATGGAGGAATGGACAGTTCACCCGTTGTCCCTCGGATCAACCGCACCGCCACAGCTGCTCCTGCTACAGCACTAGCCAATTCATCCTCGACAACAGCTGTGGACTCTACCGCTTCTGCCGCAGCCCCTGATCAACCCAAAAAGGGGTTTTTCGACCGACTCAAACGTAACAAACGACCAAATGTCGATCTCGAACAAGGCAATGGTGGTCAAGCCAGTGGAGGCGCTGATGTGGTCGAAATGCAAACTGTGACTCCCGCGACCCACGAACCACCTGCTGTGGCTGCGACAACAACAACTGCAAACGAAACACCGGACGAATCCGCTCAAGAAGAACAAGGTATCCGTCTGGTCGTCCGACTCGATGCCCTTCGATCCGACGGATCGTCTTTGGCAGTGACCAATGCTCAGGCGACTCATGTCTTGCTGGGTGGCATGACGGTCGGTGAGCATGCAGCCCAGAGTGGAGATCCAGCAGGTGCTTCCAGTGATCAGCATGGAGCAGACGAGGAAAAGCGAATCTGGTTCATCAAGGTCGTCAGGCGGGAAGCCATTGTGAGTTTGCCATTTTCTGACCTCATTATCGACTCAACCAAGCTAAGATGGTTCATGTGTGCAGATTGGCCAACATGCATTCCTTCTCAAGGAGATTTATGGTCTTGCCTCGTCTTCCACCAACGATACCGACACCTCGGCCCCTACTCCTGCGGCAGCCACGACGACGACGACCGAGGCGACTCATGAAGATGCATCCGACGCTCCAAATGAGTGTATCATCTGTCTATCCAATCCACGCGACGTCGTCTTGCTTCCCTGCAGACACTTGGTCGTCTGCCGTGAATGCGCTGTTGGGATGATCGAGTTTGGTGCGGGAGGTAAAGTGGCGAGACGTGAAGAAGGCACTGGGACTGGAGTGGCTGCAGCAGGCGGTGATGCTGCTGCCGGTGCCGCAGGTGATGGGAATGCTCCTGCACCTGCGACGGGTGAGGGTGGGGGTGAACCGTCGGGAAATAACCGAAACGAACGAAGGAGGAAAAAGGCCAAGGGATGGTTCTGTCCCGTTTGTCGACAACGTGAGTTGCACTGAATACAGTGACGCAGGTGATGTGAGCTGACTTGTTTCCTGGTTCAAAGCTTACACGTCGTTGCTTCGACTGGCATTGCCGAGTACCGAGACTGAAATGACTCAGGTCGACTTGAATGACCCTCTCGACGTTAACCCTCACGTCGGTCATCACCACCACGACACCCACACGACGACCCTGTCTCGTCAACCATCAGTCGCAGGGACGGCCTCGATTCGGTCGATTCGTCACTCGTTGCACCGAAGCTCGAGTCGGGCGACGTTGCCCGAACGTGGCGAGCGACTGCTCGAGGCCCTTGCCGGGGAGGCTCGAGGGGGAGATGAAGATGAGGATGACGAGGATGAGGGAGACCGTCAAGAGGCTCGTTTGGTACCCCAACAACAACAGCAACAGCAGCAGTCACGACAGGTACAAACCCACCAAGAACCCGAAACAGCGTTCGTGTTAGGGGACGCTGAAGAGACGGACCGACCCGACGTGTTTGTCCCGGCTCAATCCGCTGTAGTGAACGGGGTTGGGATCCCTACAAATGCCCAATCCTACGCCGCCACCGTTGATCCCCTCGGACCTACTGCAGTCACATCGACCGTCGAGACTGTAAACCACCAACAAGACGACGATGGTTTGGTCCCCGTGACAAGACAGGCTGTGACGACGACGACGACCATGATGACGCCTGTCGATCGTGGCGACTCTGATGAGGCGAAAGAGCAAGACGGCAGTGCTGTTGAACGGAAAACGTCCAACGATACAGCTCGGGTCTGGAAGCAAGTGGCTTAGCGATCTGTGGTCTATGTTTGTGTCTGTGTGTGTGTGTGTACCAATACTGTTGTGCTGTGATGTGTGACCTGTATTCCAAGTTGACTCTATTATGATTGTATGAGAATCTGATTTCCGTCACATTAGCACATTGTAAACAAATGACGATGGACAGCATACAGTAGACTCTGGTCCCATTGACTAGATTCTTTCAAGCTTTATAGCACTACTACAAGACCAGTACTGCCCAAAACACATAGCCAAGTAGTACTTGTCATTGGCTGCGGCCATAATGCTTGTGCCTCAAAAATGGAGCAGTCATGGGACAATGCTGCGGTTAGACTGCCTGCCCCCACACATTCTCATCGCCATTGCGTCCTACCTCTGCATTCCGGACCTATCCCAACTCTCACAAACGAATCGAGCAACATGTCGGCTGATTCAAACGAGTGACGAACAAGTATGGAAACCGAGGTGTCTAGCCCTTGGACTCGGTCCGAGCAAGAGAAGGCAGGGCAAAACATGGTACAAGACGTTTAGACATGCGTGCGAGCGGCTGGCACCGTACATTGCCATTCTCAAGGACACCGGGGGGCACTCGACGTCTCCTTCACAAATCATCGCCCTCTTGTTTCCTACATCAAGGACTGCAGCTCCAACAACGACTACGACGACAGGAACGAGCTTATCCCACGGTGCGGCATCTTCGGTCGGGGTATCTCTATCGCTCATGGACCAAGCCGAGATCCTGTCCCATCTCGTTTTGCTTCTGACCCCCTGGTTCGAGCCCACCTCGGAATGGGCGTTTCTGAAGCGTATTCTCGTCGGAGGTGGAGGTGTTATGGACCGGTGGGCAGGTACCTGTCTGACCCGGTTTGAAGCGCTCGAACAACGGGCTCAAGCGGCATCGTCGGACTCACAAGCCCATGACAAGATTGTACATGAAATGAGACGAGTGGCCAGAGCGAGTTGGATCGCCCATGAGGCCGTCTTGCGTTCAAACGCCCTTTCCGCTCCGCCCACACGGACACGGCCAGGCAGACAAGGTAACGCATTGACCGCCGGCCTCGCTCGGAGCAGCAACATCAGCGGCCTTGGTCGAACAGACGATGATTCTCAGTGGGAACTGGGCCGTGTATGGGTCGAGAAACGTGAAGTGTTTTACGAATCCACTGGGTCAGGCGGTGGTGGTGGCGTCGGTACTGGTGGTGGTGGAAAGTTTGATAGCAGCGAAAACATCGTCAAGCTTCCTGCTCCAAAACGCGGTCAACCGGCAACCCATACACTTGATTTCACGCCCATGTCGGCCGTGTTTATGGAACGCATGTTGAGCAAAATTAGGTCGGATTGTAGTCAGGCTCTAGAGATATTCGGGGCTGGAGCGGGCAGTGGTGCCGATGGTGAAACGACTGTTGACCCAGGCCAAAAGGATGAAGATGAAGCAGTCGGGCCTGGAATAATCGTTGTAGGCAAATACGTCGAAAGACTGGTTGGTGAAGTCGTAAGTCTGATACCTGACTCAACCACCCCCCCATTTTGACTCTGCTGATAATGTCTTGTCATAGATCTCGGATTACATTTCCTCACTTCTTTCACAGACTCGTCTCCTTTCCCAAGACCTGTTCCTCACCGCGACAGCGGCAAGCTTTGTCCAAGCCTGGCGAGTTGTTGAAGCTACCCAGCAGGTCGTCCGAGATGCCTTCATTTCAGATGCTTTACCGGTGCTTCAAGGCGCAACGGAGAAGAGCCATGCCTCGAAAGCAGTCGATGTCGCAACGCTCCAGGCCAAAAACGCCGTTTTTGCAGCCTTTGAAGAGCACATGGACGAATACCTTGAAGACGAAGTCGAGTGGGTGAGAAATGTATTGGATAAAAAGTGCCAAGCATGGGATGCAAAGGTGTGTCCGTCTCTTGCAATTGGTCCCCGCCCCATCAACTCACCTGCCGTGTGTGACCACCCTGCCTTCTCATTTAGATGGGGCACAGTACCCACTACCAACATAACCCGAACAACACCCACGCGAACCCGACATTCCTCTCATCCTCCAACCCAGACCAAGTCAAACGCAACGTTCTCGCAGGGTTCCGTGACGCCCTCTTGCTACCCGTCACCATTGTCCCCCTCACCGTGAGCTACGGAATGAATGCAATTGTCACAGGCGGAACTCAGGCGGTCAATGGATTAGCCATGTTGAACCCACAGCGGTGGACTGGACAGGGCGGTATGGCTGAGCATGAGTCGAGTGGGGGCGCACCGGTTGTGGTGGCAAAGCAGGACGCAGAGGACGAGCAGCACTCAGTAACCCAGGGAATCAGTCAGATAGACGTCTCGTCCTCATCGCCGTCCTCGCCGACACGACATCTCGGGGGTAATCATGCATCTACCCAGGACGGAGAGAGAGCAAAACAGCAGCAAGGGGAAGAAATGCAGACTCTGCTTTCCCTCGATACTGTTCTCGAATTCGTCCACGCCGACCGAGAAAGTCTCAAACGGATCGAAACTTTCCAAGCATTTCCAGGAACGTATGGTATCAAAGTGCGAGAAGCGATTGAAGAAGTGTTGATTTGTCTGTTACGGACCGTTGCTCAGCGGCATATCGTACCTGCTTGTAACAAGTGAGTCGTCGACTGGTCCTACAGGGCTAATGACACGTCGAGATGGGAGCTGACAGGATGGAACAATCTTGACAGGGCCATCCATCAGATGACAGAGTACAAGCCCTCGGAATCTGCCGAGACAACGAACAACTACCCTTTGCTACAATACCTCGAGCTGGTCAATGTTGTAGATACCGTCCAATCGATTCTCCAAGTGTATTTTGACAAGGACTTGGTAGGTCTCATCATGTCCCTCGTGCATCTTGTCCACATCAAGCTGATCATGAAACTCCAGTCCAAGTACATTGATCGGACTGATTTCCTGAGTCCAGCGATGCAAGAAAAGAAGCGATTTGAAGGTGCCTTGGATGATGCCGTCGCGCTAGGGATGAATGCTGGAGTCGAAGTCTTGATGAATCAGGTACGGCCCCGCGTCTGATCCGGCCAGCAGCGACACTCATACCCATTCTGATGCATCTTTCCAATAGGTAGAGCATATTATTCAAACCCGGACACTACCTGGAGAGTACTGTCCCCCGGCAGACCAACCGTTGGACTTGAAACCAACTGCAGCATGTACCGATGCCATCACCTGTTTGGACGTACATTGCAAATTGCTCAAAGGTTCCACCTCGAAAGAAGTCTTGGAGGTATTCTACCAGGAAGTCGGGTTCAGACTGCAACAGTGAGTTCCGAGCGCCGTCGCGCTCTCGCTGTTTGAATGAAACATCGCCAAACTTACGGATTCGACGCCTGGCCGTCTTGTCGCATCTCCCAGTATCCTCCAACGACACATCAAACGCCAAATCATCTCTCAAGAGGGCGGTTTCCAAATGATCTCTGACCTCAATGCCTACTACGCCTTTATCACCTCGCTCAGACAACCCCGCTTGGCCGAGGCGTTTTCGAATCTCAAAGTGCTCGGACAGGTGTACATTGTTGCCGATGCCAAGGATCTGGCCCAGATTATTCGGGATGTGACGCGGTATGGCGGGTCGTATCGCCCAGAAGACTTGTACGAGTTTATTCAACGACGAGCGGATTGGAAGAAGATTGAGAGTACGGTCGACAAGGTGAGGCCGCTTGTCAATTGGTTTTTGCTTGTTTCAAGCTTTGGGTCAGACTTGAAACAATGGCTAACCTGATGTTTTTGTGGTCTTTCGCTCAGTCCATGTATGCGTTGTCGGTCAAGGAGGATTGTATCATCATGTAGTTCAAGAAGCATCGTGTGTATGTGTACCCTTGTTTTGGGATTGTAGGTGGGGAATAGCGGGAATAGGCTGTTTTATGACGACTTGCATAGCATAATGTACGATTCATGAGACCAAGGCTCTCCCTCATTTGGAGGGGTCATCTGCAACGTTTGAAGTACATGTTTTGGTCAACGGGGATTGCGGCAAAAAGCTAACTTATACAACCACACCCTACAATCGTCTGCTCTATCTACGTTCATGACTTGCATATTCCAAAGGGCTGAACTAAAGCGACCTAATCTATCCAGACCCTCGACTATCCAAAGGCGGCAAGCGAGGGCAGCTGTTTCGATAAGATTAATAATGTACAACAAGAAGACGGATCGACGGATTTTTTTAGTTGGCGCTTGTAGACCCCAAAACAGTGATTCCTTGATCGCTCAACCTTCCATTTCGAACAAGTCGTCGTCTTCTCCTTCGCCGTGACCAGAACCGGAGCCGGACCCGGCCGCTTGACTGGGTGCCTTGTCCGCTGCAGTTTTGGTGACAGTCGTAGAACCAGGCCGAGCCAGGCTTTCGTATCGCCCCACGCCAGATGCAGTCCCTGAATTTGCACCAGGCTGTGCATCCTCTGCGCCTCCACTGGAGGAGCGAGTAATATTGGGAGGTCGCAGATGCAATCGGGACAGACCAGCGGCAAGACCTTGAGGTAGACTCTGCCCAGGAGCATGAGCATCAAGCGCCCGAGTATTAGGCGAAACAAATGGCCGGAGGTGTTGGACGGTCTTGTGGGTGTGTTGGACCTCCAATCCATCTTGGACAGGCACCTTTGAAGATCCTCCGTGATGAGTTGAATCGTGATGCAAGGGAGATGGTCGCACAGGGGAATGAAGGTTTCCTCTCGACACTGGTGAGCCATATTCACTGAATACTGCTTGACGGTGGGCGGTATAGGATGGCAAAAAGGCAGCAGAGGAGTTACTGGGACCCAACTGAAATTCTGTGTCTGGTGGAGCGGTCAAACTGCCGTTCGACACCTTGCGGACCTCATTCTGTGGTCTGTGCAATGTGGAACCCGCAAACATGCTCGAAAGTCCACCAACGCTCTCTGTGCCGCCGGCTGCCGAAGACGGTTCTTTCTTTTGTTGCTCATTGTTAGTTTGCGCATCATTCCAAAGACTGCGAAGGTAGCCTCCATCGACAGCACCGGCAGACATGGCCTGGCGATTCAAGAGAGCATCCATGTTGGGTCGGGAATCCCAACTGGTACCAGTCGGTTGAAGACCCGTGACTTCCCCGCCAGAAGACACCCATCCGGCCATCATACCCACAGAGCCAGACACAAGTCCTGACGACGATGCATTGCCACTTTCCCTCCGACTCAGTCTTCGAGCCCGTTCTCGCGGAGTCAACAATTCCGTCAAGTTACCAGGAAGCAGCTCCTCGCCTGCATCGTCGGAATCATCGCCATCAAGTAAGAACACGTCATTGTCATGGACAGCGGACGTGTCCAACACCATGCGAGAAGGCTCGGTAAAGGAACCCGCTGGTCCCATTGAGGTTCTTTGACCCCAAATGTCTCTGCCCACTTTTCCGGTATCGTCCGTGACTGACGCGGAGAATCTGGCTGCTGATGATGTACTTGGCGGTGCGCTCAAGCTGGGATCCGAGAACCCCGTCGTCTTGAGACCTGGTCGATCTAGGCGAGACCCCGAGAACGAGGATCGGCCTGTGCCAGATAGAGGATTGGATCCAGCAGCATTGCCCATGGATCGCCCGAGCAAAAACGAGCCTGTATCGCGAGGTGGTGTTCCGATAGGATCTTGTCCGAATGAGCCTGACCTGACGGCAAAACCAGGCACAGATGACTGAGGAGGTCGACTTTTGAAATTTTCAGATTCATCGCCAGGTCCGCGGGGTGTCCCGGCAAGCTGACTCCGAGCGGAATGAGGCGACCCAGCGCCATTAGAGTAACTGGCCGACCTGAAATTCTGGGCAGATGCCTGGAGACCGGAGTTCGTCCTCTGTAGACTTGATAACAGAGCGGCTTGATGTCTGTTGGCGGGAGATATGGATCCTATGGAAGGCTGATCCCCTTTGGATATCATCTTGACAGTTGACCGGATAGGGACTGGGCTTGCCCTAGCATCATTTGACATTCTGCGGCCTTTGCTTAGGCCTCCTTCATTGAATGAGCCCATGGGGTCGGCATCAGGGTCTCTGTGCTTCATGTTCGGACTCTTAAGGCTGTCCGAGTAGCTCATTTTGCCTTGCATATCGAGTTGCGCACCCCCATACGGAATAGGCATAGCTCCCAAATCATCTCCGAGGATCTCACCATCATCGCCTATAGCATAACCTCCTGAAGGCATGATGTATGAGGCTCCTGCATAGACGACCGCCTCGATCTCTTCGGCACTGACGCCGTTCGCTGCGAGTTGGGCAGCTTTTTTGTGCTTGCGATCCATTGTCGGTGGCTCGTTCGGGTAGACGTGAGCAAGAGCGCCTATAGTGGATTTTTGATTAGATATCAAAGTTTTTGAACAAAGAGACCAACCAGTAAAACGGGCTCACATTTGTGACCAAAACGGCAATTACCCTTGAGGAACCACTGACAGACTTGCTTGACTTGGGTGGCTGTTGGATCGTCGTTCGTGTAGAATCAGAACATGATGTAAGACGGTCGACACAAGGTCAGCTCACTGTCCCACCAATGTAGGCACAATCAGATAGAGCGATACTGCTTGTAGTGTACTTACATTCGCTCATATCATGACTAAAGACACAATTGTCCCCAGCAGCACACATTCCCATCTTGAAGAAACGGCATGGGACATGGCTCAGATCCTTGCCTTTACCCTGCCTCGTGGGGTCTTTTTCTTTGTTCTCCTGCTCCTCCTTTGCATGCTGAGCACTTGCTGTCTTTGATGCTGACTGCTTGTTCGATGCTGCAGAGCCCTTTTTAGAGCGAGATGACTTGGCAGGAGAGGCGGATACGGCCGTGGTCGTAGATGGCTTGGAAACCGTGAGGTTGGGTTTCGGTGCTTCATTTCCATTCAAAGGTTGGTTACTCTTGCTGGTAGGTTGCTCAGTTGCTGTCATGTTCGAGGAATGAGGCTTGTCCGATACGATATCCATTAAAGGGGGCGCTGCTGTTTCTGACGCCATCTTGAGAGGCGGCTCGGACATGGCGTCAAGTCGGAGCTGTGAACAGCCTTGTACGGCTTCTGTTGACGATGTAAATGAGCTGCTGGTGGTGCTATGTAGGTGTCTAAAAGGGAGGCAACACAGTGAGTGTGAATAGGGGTTACCCCTATTATCCTATTATCCACCGGTGATGCAAAGGGTGATGGGATGCTGAGTGGCAGCTCTGGTCACAGCTGATTGAGCTAGCGCGGTGCCCCGTTGCGTTGATCCGCTGCTCTGCCTTGTCCACGCGTTCTTGCTAGCGACAAAGCGGGTCGCGTCAGCTTTAAGCCGCTCGAGAAACCAAAGATAAGATTTAAGCGGCTTAGCAGGTGTAAGAGACAGAGGTTTAAGCCACTTTACCAGCACTAAGCCCAGATTTAAGTGAGTGTTATGCTTGTGGATCCAGGGCATCATTCCACTGGCAAAAGATAAACAAACCATGGTTGGCAGGTAGCGTCTTTGTGTGAGACTGTTGGGTGGTCTGCCGGCCCGTTCAAACAGACAAAGATCTTCGCCCGACAAAAGGCTGGAAAGGGCACTGTAGAAGATGGCTTCTGATGAAGAGCCCAAGTAAGTCATTTGGTTTCCAAGGGATTGGGTACGAAAGGCAACCATGTTGAATTCGATTCATCAGTCTTTCGTTTGAAACACTGGAGCAGGAAAGGGACTATTACAAGGACAAGTTTGAAGAAGCCAGAGATCTTTTGGAAGAAGCTAAAACAGAACTAGGTTGGTCGCTGGGTTATCTCTGACACGAGTGTCAACTTACCAAGCAGTCACTTGCATCATGTAGAGATCATTCAACTACAGTCTCAAGAACAAGAGGCTCATGTCCAGTCTCTAGGAGATGAGATTGATGCTCTTGGTCGCCAAGTCG
Organism: Filobasidium uniguttulatum; assembly: GCA_039545395.1. Lineage (NCBI taxonomy): Eukaryota > Fungi > Basidiomycota > Tremellomycetes > Filobasidiales > Filobasidiaceae > Filobasidium > Filobasidium uniguttulatum. The sequence continues at coordinate 334,885 of BCJK01000011.1, read as the reverse complement.
AAGATCTAAAATGGGAAAAGGGAGAGACAAAGAGACGCAATGCAGAGGAGGCAAGGGCGTTGAACGAGACGCTGGCGGGCATGCAAATGTCTATTGATAACCTCAAATCAGAACGTGATAACGCAAAGCGTATGGTAGTACTGCTGGAGCAAGGTAACGATGATCTTGAGCGGGACCATCGTAATGCCCATTCCTCTTTGCTCGACATGGAATCAAAGTATAACCGGTTGATGGAGGAGAAAGTTTTACTTGATGAGGAAGTTCGAGTCAAGGACGAACAAGCGGATGAGCTGCAGAGAATGAGAGATGTGGTTCGAGGTATGATCTTGTGAGCCCCGCACGGTCGGGCCATGATTTTCTGACTGCAGGGCTTGTTATCACACAGAGCAAAGTGATGAAATTCACTTTTTGGAATCTCGAGTGGACAAAGACAAGGAAGCTCTCGAGCAAGCCCAGGCATCCATTAAAGAGCTCGAAAGTCAGCTTTTGGAGGCTCAATCGTTACCAAGCAACACATCCCACGACACATCAACCACCAAAAAGATGTCAAGATCTTCGTCCATGCTCGAACTCAACTCGCCGCCATCGGCCAACAAGCGAAACAGCTTCATGTCTCCCGTCGAGGAGAGCGTAAATAGTCCTGAACCATCCTCTACGCGGACAATCCGGCCCAAGACATCAGGAGACCGTATCCCAGCATCTCCCTCAACCCCCTCGCAACTGCCTGTTCTTCGTCTCGGCCGGGTGGACACACTACGGGAGCCTTCATCTGCTCATCCAGTCTCTCCGGGATCACCGTCCAACGGCCTCAAGAGAAGCAGCACCATCTCCAATCTATCTCCTGCAACATCCACGAGGCCATCGTTTTTGGACATGTCTGTCAGCCCTGCAAGAGTTAGACGCGAAGGTGGCATGACCCGGTCCACTCAATTGCGGAATATACCTGGCAGCATTGAAACCAACACCCCACCTCGAGGGGGACGAGATCGTGGTGGTGGAAGCCATGCCGGACCATTGTCTCCTACCACAGCTCGGGATAGGCGATCGGCTTATGGAGCCGTCACGAACCATCGAGCGTCTCATACAAGTACGGCGTCCATCGGTACTGTGGGAACGTCTCGCAAACAAAGCACGGGTGCTAGCAATGCATTGGCAAGTCAACGGGACATGACGAGCAAAACGGTTCAACTCTTGAGTCGGATGGGCAAGCTGGGTATCAGGACCAATCATATCGTACCATTGCAAAAGGAAAATGAACCCGTGCGGTCCAGAGTCGTGTCTCGGAAACCAAGCTTTTCACAAATGGCCACACACGGCTTCAGCGCCATGGCCCAGCATTTGGGGAGAAGCACTCGGACGGTTTCCGGCAGCAGCTCGTCGTCGACGGCCTACAAGCACCAGCCGATCAACAACAAGGCATTGGATCACGTCTATAATCAGACTGATACAGAGATGGATCTCACCATGGTCGCCGGGAGCCCCAACAGTACTTGGGTGCATGTTGCTCGCCGATCGAGCGAGGACGAGGACGGAGACAGTCCGACACTCAACATTCAACATTCCAAGACTCTGCGAGACCGTTTCCTCGAGGAAGGCCCATTGTCACGACCGACAGTCGAGCAGAGAGGTTCTTCTGAGCGATCTGACCGTACGCTTTCATCAGACTCGACAAGTCACCACCACCACCATCAACACAAGGCGCTTCCTCCACGCCCGGGTATACCTTCCCCCATGACCAAGCACGCTACCCATGGAGACGTTTCGGGTCGTCCATCGTCTCGATTATCCACTCGTACTCCCGAGTTCCCAGGCCCGGCTGAATCCAAACTCCCAATCGTTTCTTCCCGACCGACCTCTCGCATGGCCTTGCGGTCATCCACTGTGACGACGCCGAGATCAACGACGACTGCAGCTCAACCATCCCATGCTCGACCCATGTCGCGTCAAGACCTCTACGCACGACCTCCGTCCCGTCAAGATCCTGGTTCCTCGTCGTCATCAGCAGCAGCAGGAGCAGCACCCACATCCACGAACACGACTCACCATCTCCTCCGTTCGACATCCCCCGCCTTGTCCAAATCTACTTCAGGTCTCCCGCAACCATCGACCCGTCATGGGACAGCTGGACCGATCGATCAACAAGCCGGCCGGTCTTTCCGGCGAGCTTCGGCGCATTTGGGTAAACACCGATTAGCTGAACCACCGATCGCCACGGTGGGAAGTAGTGGTGGTCATCATGCTGCTACGGGTGGTGGTGGTGGTGGTGTCGCTGGGGGTGTCAAGAGCTCGAGGATCCCGCGCAAGTCTGTAGGGAGGTCGGGAGGCGCGAGCGTCTCTGAATTACCACTCGAACCTGTCCCTCCATTACCAGACAAGAGATGAGTATGTGGGTGTGTGTGGGTCAGCAAGTGTCATGTGGCATCAACTCTTGTGTGTGTATCAGGATAGAGATATGGACTAGATCACGACATGCATAATCGCTCAAAACAAATCGTATGCATATTGTGGAATGAGTTGGGGGGGGTGACTGCGCCATTGTTGCAAATGAACAGCACCCATGCTAACCGAAACAAGTGACTAGTGTACATATTTTTTTTTGGTTCTCTTTGCCAAGAACAATGTCATGGTGAAATGTCGTTTCTGCCCATCCTGCTCTACTCTCTCGACGTATCCTCGCCGTTTGATGAATCCTCGCTCCTTTTCTTTAATTGCTCTTCATGACGCTTCATTCTCGTCTGCATTTCCGACATCCACACCAGTGTCTTGCGACGGCCCTCGCTATCGCCCCGGTTATTGACCGCTTTGAGAATACTCTTGGCCAGTGGTCTAATGTGTCGATCAAACGACAGGGGGCTATCATCCGCCGTGGTGAATGGATGGTTCGGGTGAGGAATCTCTAAAGAGTCAGAGGATGTAAGAACGGATTGATAAAACGAGTCAATCATTCGATCGAGGGCGTCAAAGTTGAATAAGCGCTCTTGCTCCAAGATGGCTTTTGCATTCGTCGACCAGGCCAGTTGACGTTGTCGCTTACGCGCGGGACCATCGGATGCCTTGTGAATGCGGTCCAGGCAGAATAGCCAGCATTTGAGCACAATGTTGGCTGTGACGCGGTCGGGCTTGAATCGCCGACGGGCTTTAAACTTTTGGACGAGTCGCATGAGACGAAGAAGAGGTGATCGTGGGGTGATCCAAGCGGGTGGACAGTTTGCTGGGGACCGGCGGAGGTCATGGGGGTCGTCGTCTTGACGCGGTGGTGGGGGACGGCGGTAAAAGTGATAGACACCTCGAGTGTAGACGCCATGGAGGGGGAGGCGCTGGACCCATCCTGAAAGTCTATCGTTGATGATGCTTGTTCGATACTCGGGGGACAGTGAATGCCATGGTTGTTTTTCCGTCTGGCGCTCGACCCCTTTGAGCATGGTACCTTGCTTTAAATCTGAATGGATGGCTTTCATGACGTTCTTGATGTTTGGTAGACGCCCCTTTTCATGTATACAACTGGCATGAAGTTTTTCCCATTTCTGTCCACGTTTGTATCCTGCAGGTGGCATTCCAAGACGCAGGGACAGATCCGTGACTTCAAGTTGAGGAAATGTCGGCTCGGGTCCGAGGATTGGTTTGGATCTCAACGTTCCGTCTTTCGACAACCGACGCCTCCGATGGTTGGGGTAGGCATGTTTTTGACAAAGTTGTCGAATGTGAGCAAGCACGGTTTCGTCTGTTCGAAGGGATGGTATTTGAAGGACTTGATGGACTGCGAACCGATAAGCTGATCTGTTTAGCGCTTGAGCGATGGCTGGATGATGCTCGGTCAAGCGTTTGTCAACGGCAGCGGTGTCTATCGAGGATGGGGCCGGTGATGGCTGGGGTAATAATGATGGTGGTGGTGGTCGTGATATCTGTTCAGAGACTGTGGATGATGATGCTTCGGGCGCATGGGACCGTATAGCTTGCAGGTCTCGTTTGCTGTCTTTCAGTTCGCTATTGGAATCACTGCGTAGTGATCCGGCAGATGCCTCAACCGTCTTTGACGCTGCATCGTCTTGTCGAGTTGAAGGTGGAGTTTGTTCATACAAGGCAGCGAGTCTTGCTGCTTCTGCCATGGGCGTAGCCAGTCGGTCGACTGATTCATGAGACGACTCGAGGAAAACGGCTTGATGCTCATGTTGAGAGAGTGTCGACCTCCTCGAGCTCTGGGCCGAGCTGTAGCCCGAGTGAAGCCGTGTGGGTGAGCTGCTGCTGCTGCTACTACTGCTACTGCAATGGCTGCCTGGTCCGAGAGACAGGCGTAAAGCGGACGGAGAGAGAGTCGACTGTCTTGTCCTGTGTCTTGGAAAGGCCAAAAGCAGGTCCCAAGTGGTGGACGAGCTCCTTTTCATGACCTTTCCTAGCAGCACATGACCCTCCTCGAGACGACGAGTGTAGCAATGCAACGAATGGGTTGATGGTTTGATGACTTTGAACTGCCAGTCATTGGCTGCTCGCTCGCTACAAGTGACCACTCCTGCTGCTGGTTCAACATTTGTTAACCCGCGCGCGTGAGCCAAAAGTCTAGTAAATGTTGACTCCATTTGAACATTTTGAATTCTAAACAGACCATTGTGAATGGAATGGGAATAACCATACTAGAGACATCCGCGGTGCATCATTCAACAATTGTATCATGCTAACATGGGCTTCAATCCCCATCTCGTCTGTGCTATACAGGCTCTGGCTCGGCCGTTGTGCAAACACAGAGACATCAAGAGAAGCCAGCGTCGGATAGTGTACCGTATCATGATGAAGACTGCTCACTGTATGCATGATAGTCCCCGTTGCAAGCTACTTAGACATATTGATTTGCTAGTGACTGAGATTGCCTGGCTTAACTCGCGTCGCGCTTGACACTTGGCAGTTGAGCGAGTGCTGCTGGTGCTGCTGCCTGCTTAGCCTAGCTGCTGCTGCTCGTCTTTGCTTTCTCGTTTTCCTGCCGCGGCCGCGACCCACACACACACACAGACGGTTGTCGACTGACGCCACAGCACATACACCACCACCACCACCACCACCACTACTATCACCACACGTCTCTACACAAGACGGTCACGGCTGGAAACTCTCGTTCACTTGCCACACACGCACACACTCTTCACTTGACCGTTCTCACTGCTCCATCTCTTTCTCTCTCTCTCTCTCTTCCTCCTTTTTCTCGGCGCGCAGACATCACCTTTGGAACAGCCATCACAATACCCGTAAGCACCCGTCCCTTCACGTCACACTCAACATCATGTTGCGTCAGGTAGATGATGCATCGTCAATTGATTCTCGAGCTCATCCCGTCTTGCTTTTCTCTCTCTCCCTGTGTCTTGCTGGCTGCCTTGTCAACTCCACTCCAACCATTGTCCATCACTCTACCCATTGCACTTACTTCCGTCGACCTTGATGCATGCATATGTGATGGTCATCGTATCATCTTGACCGGACATCGACGCTGGTTGTGGCCTTTGACCTCATCAACACCACTGCCACCACCCTCATAAACGCATCAACAGGACATGGCTGACGCTTCCAACGACGTAGACTTGGACTCGGTCATTGATCGACTCCTCGAAGGTACGTGTCGAAAACTTTGTCTTGTCTGACCTACCCGTGACACAGCCGATTGACGTACGACACTCGTGACAGTCCGAGGAAACCGACCTGGAAAGCCCGTCAACCTCTCCGAGTACGAAATCAAATTCTTGTGCACTCGAGCTCGAGAAATCTTTATCGCTCAGCCCATCCTCCTCGAACTCGAGGCACCCATCAAAATTTGCGGTGACATTCACGGTCAATATTACGACTTGTTGAGATTGTTCGAGTACGGCGGCTTCCCGCCAGAGGCCAACTATCTGTTTTTGGGAGACTATGTGGATCGAGGAAAGCAAAGTTTGGAGACTATTTGTTTGTTATTGGCCTACAAGGCAAGTCGTATTTCCCGTGTCGACTTGTCGTCACGGCTTCTGATACATTGACCATCACCCTACAGATCAAGTACCCTGAAAACTTTTTCATCCTTCGAGGCAACCACGAGTGTGCCAGTATTAACAGAATATACGGGTTCTACGACGAATGTTGGTCATCGCATCAATGAAGATGCTCCTTTATCCTTTACTGATTTATGATCTCCACAGGCAAGCGTCGGTATAACATCAAGCTTTGGAAGACTTTTACCGACTGTTTCAACTGTCTTCCTATCGCTGCCATTATTGATGAAAAGATCTTTACCATGCACGGAGGCCTCGTAAGCTCTTTCTTGGTTTTTCTCGTAACAAGCTTTCTGTTAAAAGATAACTGACATGCCACTCTGCGTCTCGAACAGAGTCCCGACCTGCAAAGTATGGAGCAGATCCGAAGGGTGATGAGACCAACAGATGTGCCAGACACAGGATTGCTTTGTGATTTGTTGTGGTCAGATCCCGACAAGGATATCACAGGCTGGAGCGAAAATGACCGAGGTGTCAGGTAAGTGGTTGGCGTGTTTGACAATGAAAGGCTCTAGTCGACCCACCGCTCATCATGACGTAACCTCAACCTGCTTCGCCGGGCCGTCAGTTTCACGTTTGGAAGCGACGTAGTGTCTCGTTTCTTGGCGAAACATGACATGGATCTCATTTGTCGAGCGCATCAAGTCGTGGAAGATGGATACGAATTCTTTGCCAAGCGGCAGCTGGTCACTCTGTTCTCGGCTCCCAACTATTGTGGAGAGGTGAGCCATTCTCGTTTCGAAATACATGCACAAAGTTTGCGAGCTGAACCAACACGTGCTCTGATATTCACCAGTTTGATAATGCTGGAGCCATGATGAGTGTAGACGACACGTTGCTTTGCTCCTTCCAAGTAAGGAGCATCCATCCATTCTCAATTATTACGCTTTGACTCAACAGCCCATTTCATGACAGATCCTCAAACCCGCAGAGAAGCGTGCGGCGAAATACGGGATTGGCGGTGGGCGAAAGTGATTCCACACTCGATCTTTTTCACCTACGCTTGTACCACCAGGAGTTGAGATATGATATCAAAAAAAACCAGCAGCACCTAGTCCTCGTGCATATTTCGTGCGTGCGCGCATACCATCGCCGTATTCCCCTGTCATTCCTGGTCTAGAAGCAGATACACAAAGCAAGCAAACCAAGAGACTCAATTCAGAGCGAGGTCACGTCTGAAAAAGAAAATGAGAGTCGCTGCGTTTTTGAACGGCAACAAACAAGGCCCAGCAATCAGAGAATAACCATACAAAATGAACAGCTGGGCCGGTGAACTGTACTTGGGCGGGGAAACGTGACGTATGGATAAAAGTCGGGTTGGAGCAGCGGCAAGTTGAAGGAATGAGCGCGTTCACTGTGCAAAAGACTCGATGAACGCATGAACGGAGCGAGTCCGGTAGTATCAGCAGCTTGATCAGACATTTTACTTTTTTTCACAACGCCCATGCGCACCATACACACGCTTTTAAACCAAATTCCCAAGATGCGGCAAGAAACCGTACGCCCAAACGCTCTACTCTTTCGTTTTTCGTTTTTCGTTTTTCGTTTTATCGGTCTCCCGGAAAGACCTTGGTGGTTACGCCTTTGCTATTCTCACAAGTTTTAAACACTCTGCTCTGTCAATTCTACCCTTGCTCATTTCATTCCCCCCGGTCCTTCTCACTTTTTTGTCTGTGACTCGTTTCCCCTATCTCCCTCCGCTGTTTACCCTTGTTTGGTTGGTTTTGCCGTTTGTCCCTTGTCGAATTTGACCTTTTTATGGAGAGTGGCTACATGGGCACGGCGGGTTTTTGTCTTTTTTTAATTGTTTTAGTTTGGAAAGAATGTGCACGTATCAACGATGTGGCATGGACTCTATGAAAACAAACGATTGGTTGAAATCGTCAAGAGCAATCACTGGGTCTCTTGTTCTCCACGAGACGTGGTTTGTCGCGGTGGTTGGAGAAGATTGAGCATCCTCTGAAACACCCCCTCGCCAGAGTCAGTCGAATGGGCCTGAGGTTTTGATTGATGCGGGTTTATGCAATACATGAGTGAGAGGCCGTGAGGAATCGGGATGTAATCTCGATGTTATAACGGCAGTACAAGGCATGTGTGGGGTGGAAAAATGGCATTGACAGAAACACAAAAAACAAAAGTAGATGCGATGGGGAGGCCACTTTTGTCATGTCTGAACCTTGAGAGGGTATCGAACCACACCGGCCGTCCGGAAAAACGCCCGTTCTCGCCATTCACTTGCTACTCCACCGGTAGTCTGATCTTGCGCCCCCGTATCCATTGTCTTCATCTTGGCGAGCTCTTGCACTCCCACCATCTCGCCCACAGAGACATCGGCCTCCCACGCGGCTTCCCCCTCGGGCTGGGCGAGCTCAGGTGAGACCACGACGATGGGGACTGCCCATTCAAACTGCTGGTGGGGAGTCAAATGACCCTGGGCTTGCTTTTGACCCAGTACCACGAGTGACCGTGACGAAGGGTCTCGAAGACGGACGGTATAGCGAATGTCAAAGAGCGGTGAGAGGTTGGAGAGGGTATAGTGTACAGAGGCAATCCGCTTCGAAGAGTCCGAGGTGGTACTGAAGACGGATCAAAAAAAAAAGGAATTTCAATACGAGGAGATTGAACCGTGTGACCTTTGATTTCTCTCACCTTGCTGGCTTGGAATCAGTCGTGGGCCCACCGTCGAACCGCCCTTGGATCACAAGAGGGCATTGTTCAACCGCCAGCTCCCCCGTGAGGGCTTCCGTCAGCAAGCGTTGTTTATGTTTACTCGTCTCTTCGTACATGGCCCGAACAGAGGCCTTGTCGGTATCCAGGAGAGCGAGCAGGGTAGGTAACAACGGAGAATGGCGAGGGAAGAGCTGTAGTCCGCGGACGGGAATGAATCCAGTAGGACGAGCGGGCTCATCAGTGTCTGCAGTGCGCCACACGATCCCAACATGGATCGCATCGGGCGGTGCAGCAAGTTGATGCAACTTGTTTGCATCGCCCAAACGTTTGGATCGGTCGGCATTTTCTGGCCGCTCCAAGTCCCAACGGCTCCAATCGTTTTCGAGCGGCCATGTGATGTCGGTTGCCTGGTCAAGGGCATGCGAGGAGAGAACGGGCGGTGCAACATTTGATTCGTCCGAGGAACCTGAAGCCAGGCCCAACACACGCAAAACATGTTGTTCGACGCTGGCTTGGGCCTCTGCAACGTTTGTATTCTTGATCCATCGCAGCTTGGCTATCAATCGGCAGCTTGTCCCCGGAAGCAATCGAGTCGAGTCACTAGATGGGTATCAGCAAGTTGAGTTAGTAGTTAGCACAACTCGAGGTCAGTCGACGCAGTCGAAAGTCACTCGCCTTGTGACGATCGGCTCGTTTGGCCCCAATTCCCAAGCTATACTTGATGTGCAAACCCCATCTAGGCTCACGGGCATATCCGAAATGTTTTTGACCTGAGGCGATGGTTCCAGCTCAGTCGCTTCTTCCTCACAAAAGAGCCACGGCGTACTCACTATCAGTGTAGTCTGAGCTCTCTCGGGTGCGTTACCCTCGTACTGAATAGAAGCAACCACGTCCAAAGCGGGTACTACTTCAACTCGAACCTCGGCATAACAGTATCGCACGACACCATCCTGGCCAGAGGAAACAAGTCAGCAGCAGGCTCGGTCTACCCAGAAGGCGGGTCTCTCACTCACAGTTCCGGTGTATGCCACCTGAAGATGCAGATCGTGCTGGCCTACTTGAGTGGGACAACATTCCAATTCATACTGTCTGGCTTGGCCGGCAGTCAATTCATCGTTGTGAGCTCGTACCAGAGACCGATCACGTGGGGTGGATGACATTTTGCTTGACCCTGCTTCTGCCGAGGTTTCGAAAGTCGATGGTGGATGTACGAAAAAGTGAGTTGCAGGACATGTCACTGAGATGGCTTTGACAGGTATTGTCCCAACGTTCTTGATTTCCAGAGGCCATACAGTGCGTGTTCCTTGCATCATCGCCACAGGCTCCGATGCACGAGGCCTCAGGATGACCTTGACCCGGGCTGCATCGCCTACCACATTGAGCACCAGGCTGTCGTCAGGCTGGTAGGTTGGTGATAATCGCTGTGCCTTGGTTGCATGCAAGCGTTTACCCCTAGCAACAAGTGAGTCGTTCTGAAGCATCAATCCGTTGAACCGGTATGACACTTGTGACAGTCGGATCAATCCCGGTTCAGCAATCCTTGGACTGATAAAGACAGTCTTTGAGCTTTGAGGTGCCACTTCGATATCTGGTACGTCATCTGTTTGAATGGCTGTCACTTCCTGGCTGAAAGTCTGCGATTGTTTCACCTGCTTATTGCCAAAGAGTTTGAGATCTGTGAGTTTGAGCGGTGTCGTGAGAGGATTCTTGATCTCGAGCCGCAGCGTGAATTTGTCTTTAGACCAGATAGCAAGTTTGAGTGAATCAGCCACCGTTTCCATTGACAATCGTACTGCCTGATGCTCACCTCCTTTACCAATCGTCCGAATTTCGGTTTTCATCGATCCCAAAGAGCCGCTGTGTTCGGGTACATCATCGAGAGAAGATGGGCCGTTCACAGTCTTGAACACGAAGCCACTGTCTTCATCTTTCTCATTTTCATCCAGCAAGATTGCTGCCCCAGTAGATTGGAACATGGGTACCCCAAGGACAGCTTCGAACGGACGGTCCTTTTCAAAATCAGGCCTGGTCTCGAGTTGCTGATAAGCCAAGCCCAAGTTCTCCAGGATGCCAGAATGATCTTCCTCGGCGTCTCCGGAACGAAGCATTCTAAGAAAATGCTCAACTGCAAGAGAGCTTTTCCCGAGCGTGTAGGCAAGTCGTCCGAGCGAATACTCGAGGTAATGCTGAGCATGCACCCAAGGCGGTCGTTGGTTCCTGAACTGATCCAGGGCCGCTCCGGAGCAACCACCGGCGAGTGCCTTGTTGCCCGTCTGCTCGTACCTCCGTGCTGCCATGACGAGATGAAAGGCGTGTTTTCTCATGAGTTTTCTGACGCCGGTACGGTCTGCCAGTGCAGCCTGTTCGAGAAGGATAGCACTTGGAACTTCTTCTATTTCCGAAGCGATCTTGACAAGACTACGGCTCGTCGATCTCCAATCCAGTCTATCGGGATTTGTAAACGATCGCCAGACCTCATAATAGAGTAAGGACGCGCGCATGCCGTCCAGCTGAGTTTGTGGCCGCCCTCCATACGCAGATATGCTGTGCTCCAGCTGTGTTTGAATGTCTGAAAGGTTGAAATGAGCGGTCGACTGAGATGATGACCGTGGGTTCGGAAGTGATGGGGTGGGTGATAGGGTCATCAAGGCCGATAGACCAAACATTTCCGTAGCGCTCGCCGACATTCTTGCAGCGCCATCTTGCTCAAAGTCTTTTCTGATAGAGTCGTAAACACTGGCAGCCATCTTGTAATCGCGTAACATGAAAGCAAAATCGGCAAGCTTGCGTGAGAGCGCTTCGGGAGCTCCTGATGGATAGTAACCTCGTATCGAATTATATGCCATGTTTTGCGTGGGAGTTGATCGCCCAGATCCAAACAGCTTTCGACCGGCCCCAAACAAACGTCCAGTGATGCCTCGCCTCGAGTTAATGTAGACTTCGTTCCATTCTCGGACTCGAGCCTCCATCCAGGGGACAAGCGACTGGGAAGCAAATTCTCTGAGGAAACCTTTGATGCCTTCAATGTCTGACTGAGACAGGTGGGACGCCAATTTGGAGACGGCCTCTGTATCTTGTTCATCCAATCGAGCGATCACACGGACATTCTTATGAGGTTGGGAAGAGACGTTATCGGTCCCTTGAGCGTCAAATACGTTGAGTCGATCAGTGAGCAGGATCCCTAGTCGCATAAAAGGGTCACTCTCCGCAAGACTGTCTAGAGATTCAGAGTAGGTTCTTGCAAGGCCAGACGATTGTGCGTCAGAACCGCTCAAATCCTGCTTGGAGTTGATCACTAAAAGACCGCAGTGTGGTCCGAATGCTTTCTTGATTTGTTGCAAAGCCTGTTGTGGTCTGTGTGGATCCAACATGATGAGCGAGTCCCCTCGATCGTGCTTGGAATACCTTGAAAACTCACTTGAGCATGTCTCCATCAGTAGTACCGGCATCGTGTACCAAAAGCCAAAATTTTTGTACCGTGCTGAACGTAGAGTCCATGTAAGCTCTAGAAGAATAGACGGGTGATCGAATGGCAGCCTCATGCAGTCGTTGTAGTTCTTTGACGGGGTCTTCCGAATCGGTCGAAGCTGCTAGGAGAACTGAGAGCGTAACATCCTATTGACTCAGCCCCTCGACTCTTTTACATGCAAGATCGAGTCAGGCTCACAAGAGGCTGGATGATTGAAAGTTTCATGTTCTGAAACGGGGCTTGAAGCGAATAAAACATCTCTCAAGACCTCGTACTGAAGTTTGTCTTCTGTAAGGCATGCAGGGTCGAGTTGTCAACGAGTGCTCTGAAGTTGAAGAATGGTTCATCGTACCTGATTTGAGGTGGCCCACGAGATTTGCAACAACGTCGACCACTACTTCTGGAGAGTAAGGAATGGCACCTCCTCCCCCATTCTGAGCTTGCAAAAGAGCTTCATGGGATACGAATCTGACGCAAAACGTGGGGTGTATTGTTGGTGTCAACAGAGAGGAGAGAATAGACACTGAAAGAGACAGGACTATCAGCTTCAGATGTCCCTCTACTATCAATCGCCAAAACACACACACACACCCTTTTCTATCCTGCTCTGCCAAGGTTTGAACAGCTCGTCGAGATTTTTGAGGCCATTCCGTTGACAGGACTGCTTGACTTTTTCTGTTGAGAACACTACAACCTTGGGCGACAAGGCCTGCAAGACTGTGTGTGTCATTGCTTGCCAGCTCACCCAACAATGCCGTCTCTACTATGAGTCTATGACTGTCTAGCTTGTTGATGGTTTCAGATTGCTCATGTCCACTTGGACTCGCTGCTCGCGACCTCCACCTCCCGGCTCCGAAGTAATGATTACATAAGCTGGGTTATCTATAGAGGGGCCATCCTTGTGCCTCCACTTTGTTTCGCTTCCGAAGCCATAATTTCCCAACCCCGAGCGTTCACCGAGGTCATTGCGAGGCCACAGAGTTCATTTGACAACAGTCGAGTCATTCGAGTACACAGTCAAAGTCTCTCGTCTGCATCAAGATGCCCGACTTCAAACTTGACAATCAGGTGCGTCAAGATGAACCATGATACCCTCCCTAATCACGCGCTCACTCGAGGCCGAAACAGCCTTTTGATTTAGCATTCCACCCCAACGAGCCTCTTGTATACACATCACTTTTGACCGGAGAAGTCAAGGCTTTTCGATACGATGACAAGACTGGCGATATTTTTCAAGGTTGGACCATCCGGCCGACCAAAAAGTGCTGCCGAAGTTTGGTAGTTCAACCAGATGGGTCCAAGGTTTGGGCCGTCGGTAAAGGGGGTGGTATCCAGTGAGTACATGACCTTGCGTGCTTGGTTGGTAACTAGGACTGAACCCATGTCCGACTTGCTAGTTGCATCGACAGCCTCCGTGGAACAGTGATAGAGGACCGATTAGAAGCTCATGTGTAAGCGGTCAAGATCGGAGTCAAATGAGGAGCAAAATGTTAATCAAAAGCCTTATCACAAAAAGTGCTCCTATAAATCGGATAACAAACTTGTTTGAGAATCTTTTCGCCACTGGAGATGATGAGGGTGTCATCAAGGTCAGCCTTGTAATCCAACAAGTTGGTCGAATCAGCTACTGACTTTTCGCATTGAAACCGGCACAGCTGTGGGATCACAGACAGCCACAAATGGTCAGAGAGTACCCTCATCACTGGGAATACATTTCCGACTTTACTTTTCTAGAGGACAAGAAGCAGTTGATCTCGACTTCGTAAGCCTCCATGGTTTCGCCCCATCTCTGATCCAACACCTTTTGTCCTGACGACCCGCTTGTTCATCCACTAGTGGCGATGGGACGCTTTCAGTGATAGACGTTCGGTCAAACAAGACCGAACCTCTTGAGCAATCGGAAGACCAAGAGGACGAGTTACTCTCCATTGTCTCCATCAAAGGGTAAGAACAAGACATTTGTAGAGCAAACTTGTCATGCGGCGGCCTGATTCGTGCCTCATCATAGCGGAGCAAAGCATGTGGTAGGCTCTCAATTGGGTGTCGTTTCGGTCTGGGATAGAACAAAAGGTTGGGGCGATAGCGTGGACAGGATCATGGGGTGAGCCGCAAGATTCCAATTTCTATATCTACCTTTTTGGAGGGCTGATAGTGACCGCGCCCATGACTTGACTCCCAGTCACCCTCAATCGGTCGAAACGCTTGTCGCTCTTACACCAGATGTGATCGCCACCGGCTCCGAAGACGGTATGATCCGAGTCATGCAAATTCATCCAAACAAACTGCGTAAGTTCATCCCAATGCAGTCAGTTTTTATTTTTCAGACGGACATGCCGGCTGACGAGTGGCCGCTCTGCAGTGGGAGCCATTGCATCTCATGGAGACTTTCCAGTCGAAAGAATCAAGCTCGATCGCCATGGCAAATTCTTGGGGTCTGTTAGCCACGACGATACTTTGAAGCTGACCGATGTATCAGAGATCTTGGAGGACAGTGACGATGAGGAAGGGGACGAAGAGGAAGACGCCAAAAGTGATGTCACCGTGACTGAGCGTGCGGCAGGCGATCAAACCCACCACGACGACATGGTAGATCAAGATGACAGCGATCAAGAGGACCAAGTGGATGAGGATGGGGATACGACCATGGATTCGGATGATTCAGATGACCGCCGAGAAGCAAAACGAGAGAGGGCCAAGCAAAAACGCAAAGACAAGGCAGCGGCCAAGAAACAGGGCTTGATCAAGACAAAGGAACAAGAGGATGCGGAAAAGGCTGAAAAGGGCTTCTTTGACGATCTCTAGGGGCTTTGTTAATCTACCACCCTTTCTCGCTCTTTCTATCTTGGATGTGATACGCGGTTGGTGTGTGTGTGTGTGCGTGTTATGCGGTTGAAGGAGTAGTGTACATATGACGACGGCGGGCGACCCTGCAATTATAGAACCAGTGGGATTCATGCGTTCATGTGTACTCGACTTTACATGATATGCATGTGTATTATATTCGTAATCGTACAACCATTGCCCCTCCCCGGGCCCTCTGCGACCAATGCCATCTTCCTAGACATCACCGCTAGACGTACAATTCTTTACGTCAAAATGACCAGTAGTAATAGTATGACAAGAACCACAATCAAGAACCACACACAATACGTGGATTTGCTCTCTGTGACATCGTTGTTACGTGCGCAAGAAAAACAAGGGTAAACATTCACAGCGCCTCCATAATGAAAGATTCTGGCACTGGACTTGCCTTCGTTTGCTCTGATGAATGCTCTGAGCCGTTTGCTTGCAGCTTGAAATTTGGTATCGGTCTCGTCCACTCTTAGCGACAGATCCTCGAGCATTCTAAAGAGGACAGTGTCAGAAACGCTCAAGTCACTGTCAAGCCATTTGAGCGGTATCACCTACTCATTTTGTTCTGAGACCTCTTGCCCGATCAAGCCTGCTTGAGCCGCAAGTGTCGATAGAGATTTTGATATAACGCCCATTGTGCTATCTTGCTGTCTCATCATCATCTGCCATGGTGAATCGATGAGTCATTGAGAATTTATATAGCACAGGGTTCGACCCGGCTTACTTGTTGCTGCTCTAACTCAAATGCTCCTACTTCGTCATTCGCCTCATCTTCGTCATCTTGAGAGTATCGATCTCGGTTTCGTTTGGGTGTTCCTCCCAGCTCAACGTCTTCAAATTGAGAATCTTTGAAACCGGATTTTGGAGATGTGGCTGAACGATACGATGGGGGCCGCGCCTCAGTCTGCGTCGAGCCCGAGCCGCCGTTGCGTATACCCTGATGGCATAATGATCAGCTACCGCAACAGCCTCGCCTGTGGCTAGCATTCGGTCGAAACGGTATAGCTAATTTCCACTCACTTGGACCTCTCGCTTGACCTGATTCAGAAAAGCTCTCCGTCTTCGGACCTCCTCGATTTGAATCCCCCACCGATCTCCACTCTCTTCGACGGCCTCTACACTTGCTTCCAAATCATCGACGTCAGCTTCGAGTGTCTGAAGCTGGGTCTCGAAATCCTCCTTGGCTTCTTGCTCAATAGATTGCTGTCCACTTGTCGAGCTAGTGCTTCTATTTTGCTGTTGTAGTCGACGATAGGATGAGGCCAATGACCTCACATCTGCTAAATGTTGCTCGACTTCTCTTTGAATTCGCAAGCACCATGATAAGCTTTGGAATTGGTAATGTTCATGTCATTCGGTCTAGACTCACCGCTTCACATCATGGTATGGATCCTTGCTCATTGTCCCAAAGCAAATGCGTTACCGGTGCGGCATACCCGATAAGATGTTGTACAGTCCACAGGATTTATAGCTAGGGAAATAACCTGGCTAGAGAATCGCCAATCGGATGACTACGTTCAAGAAGCTCAAGCTTGACGTTTGTGTTTGTTCGCCATTGCGTTTCCGAGGAACAAATGCATGATGGACATTGATAACAAGTACGTGTAAAACAGGATCTTATTACCGTGCGTTTAGGCTACCAGCGAAGTGACCATGTATGTCGTCATCACCGTCTACTGTCAATACTACTGTCAATCTCGGCCGAGGCATATATCGTTATATCGTTTGTCAATCCTGCTATCTGCTAGTCAAGTTTGATATTTGATAGTGACAGAAGTACAGCAGTCTTGTGCACCAGCTGTGTTCATTGCCGGCCATGGTTGTGTGCGTGAGAAGATGACTCGAGTTGGGGAATGACCATTGCAAGATAATGACATCATGCCTCAACGATGCGTCATATCACGTGCGCTGCATAAGCGCTCCATCCTGGATCTCTCATAAAAGCCACACACGACCACCTCAAAGCTCATAGACGCCTTTATTGCTAGGAGGTTGAAATCACAAGCCAACTCTATAGCAAGTTTCAGACATCACCCATCAAACATGTCATCCGGTCAGCCCCAAGATTTGAAGTCGGGAACTCAGTCTCCCCCTGCCCAGCAGAACAACGACAAGAACCCCCTCGGTAAGACACTTGTCTGGATTTATCATCTGGCTAAGTGACCTTTTATTGATATGATTGAATTTTCCAGACAAGAAGCAAACCGGAGTCTCTGATGATGCTATCAAGGTACGCTTGCTATCTTCTCGAGTCTGTGTTACAAGTCACTGACAATTCGCCCGCCTTGTTAATCATCCACATTATCAATCCACAGAACGCCAGCGTACGTGAACCAAACCAATCTTGCCATCTGTCCCTCGTACTGACGACTCGGTTACATGTTCGATTTGAATACAGAACTCGGCCGGTGCTGTCAAGGATGAAACCTCTGCCCGTCACGAGACCAAGTGAGCGATGAGGTAGTAGACTTGGAATCTAATCGGATGCCAAAGGTAGGTATCTAGCCCGGGGACTAGCAGTCGTCGAATTGAGAATGACGACTAATCACACACTCTTGGTTTACTCTTTGGATACAGATACAATGTAATGAAGTCACTGTGACGACGCCCCAATGTTGTACATGTCATAACATGAAATTAAATCGTTCGAGCATGGTTTGATAACTCTGTTGCCGGTGTCCTCGAAAGTTTTGCAAGCTTTGCCACCTTTGCTGTTTGCGACGGGGAACAAGTACTCGATGTACGACTGATTGACCTGTTGGCCACATACAGCGACCTGCTATCGTTACAGCTCTAAATCCAATTTAGAAATAACCAGCACACACGTGCAAAAGATAAGCGTTCAAGTTGAGCGGGCGCGGGATCAAATGGTCAATCGACGAGCGACCAAGTGCGTACTACTGCACACATGCCAGTTGAGACTCTGCTGAACAAAAGTATCCAGTTCATCGACACCTCGCACAGACATTGACAAGGTACTCAGCTCTGTGTCACATCTACATTAGCCCACAAACCTCCATCTAGTGAAATCCTGACGCTACGAGATGAAGTTTGGCCAGCGGATCAGGGTATGTTTGTCGTGCACTGACAAGCTCTCCCCGCACGTTCGTGACAAGGTGCTGACCATGGACACCCCCATGCCCAGTCTTCCCTCTACCCAGAGTGGTCTGATCAATACTTGGATTACAACGGTCTCAAACGGGACCTCAAGGACAACCTTGGTGGTGACAAGTCGAACCCTACCGAGCCTTGGACCGAACAAAATGAAAGCGCTTTCGTCAAGAGGCTAGAGGGAGAATTGCTAAAGTGTGAAAAGTTTCAGGTCGGAAAGGTAATACTGAGCCAGTGTGTTGAAACAATATGAAAATGAGCTTTGCTGACCCTGTGCTTGCTCAAACAGGCCGATGAACTTTCAGCCGAGATTGATTCCCTCGAGAGACAAGTCACTGCGCTCGTCCAATCATGGGACGATTCAAGAGCGTCTCTTGAACCCGACTCCCAAGGCCAAAACGGTTCGCAATCCAACAGCAAGAAAAAGGACTCGACCAATGGAAGAGACATCGAGTCTGGTGTCCGGAAATCTGTAAAGGACAGGGGTCTCGCCAGAAGTTATGATGCCGGGTCCGACGATGAAGATTCGGACCATGGTGATGATGAGGACGGCGAAGAGGGAAGGGGTGATGACGATGAGATCATGAGCGAAAGTAGCTACGATGATAGGTTTAAAGAACTTGAGGAAGAGGTCGCTACTTTGGTAGCTGATGTCCACGACTTGGCTCTCTACACCAAGTTGAACTTTACTGGATTCGTAAAGATTGTCAAGGTGAGTAGACGATTGACATTGCTGATCATTGCCAACTTTATTGATATCCATTCGAAAATATCGTATCAAAACAGAAACATGATGTAAGTCATGCGCTTCTGACAATCTACATGAGTGTTCAAGTCATCAATCTAACCGACGCGGGCTCGTGCTTGACAGAAAGTCACTGGTTTCAACCTCAAGTCTTATTTCAGTGCCGAGTACATGGACAAGCATCCTTTTTACAAGGTTCGTTCGAATCGTCGTGATCTATTCATCTCAGCCTAGATCACCAATCTTTCGTTGAATTCACACAGTACAACTACGACGGTCTTATCGTCAAGCTTTCCCGTTTGTTTGATCTCGTCCGTACCAGAGGTCACCCAGTTGAGGGGGATTCGTCAGCCGGTGGCTCGCAGAATGCATTCGTCCGAAGTACGACCAAGTATTGGGTACGTCGATCTGATAAGCGCAAACGGTGGGCCCCATTCATGTATCACTAATTTGCTACCATCCTGCGACAGGTTCACGAAGACAACATCGTGCATTTGAAGCTTGCTATCTTGAAGCAATTGCCAGTATTGGGTAAGTCATTTTCATCTACATGGTCTCGTTCAGGACTCACCTCTCCTTGATCCCACAGTCTTCAATTCCAACAAAGAGTTCGAGGTCAAGGATTCTGCCATCACTTCCATTTACTTTGACAATGAGGATTTGGAATTGTACCTCGGAAGATTGGAGAAGACCGAGGGTGCCGAAGCCATTCGTTTGAGGTGGTATGGGGATGTCACCAACAAGACGGTAAGTCAGCGCAAAGCATTCAGATGCCGTCCAGGTATCGGAACTTAAAACTCACAACGAGCTCCATTTGTAAAGATCTTCGTTGAGCGCAAGACCCACAGAGAAGATTGGACGGGTGAGAAATCCGTCAAGGCTCGTTTCAACATCAATGAAGCCAAATGCAATGACTTTATCTCGGGACGACTCACCATGGATGAGGAATTTGACGATTTGGTCAAGAGGGGCAAAAAGACCGTCAAGGAGGCTGAGAACATGAAGCAATTGGCTAATGAGATCCAATATGCCATTCTTACTCGGAAACTCAAGCCTGGTGAGTCATTTGAAGGGCGATTGTCAAGCCCTTACCCCTAATTCATACCGTTTTGCCACCAGTGATGCGGTCATTCTACAACCGTACTGCTTTCCAGTTGCCCGGTGACGCTCGTGTACGAATCTCCCTCGACACCGAGTTGACCATGGTCCGCGAAGACGACTTTGACGGAGTTCCTCGAGCTGGCAAAAACTGGCGACGAACAGACATGGGTATCGATTTCCCGTTTGACGAAATCCCACCCAAAGATAAGGAAATCTTCCCTTATGCTGTTTTGGAAGTCAAGTTGCAAACTCAGATGGGACAAGAACCGCCTCAATGGGTCACTGATTTGGTTCACAGCAACTTGGTCACACCCGTTCCCAAGTTTTCAAAGGTGAGTGGAGTGGAACATTCACGTATCGCTGCCAGCGGGGACACAATGCTGATGAATCGGCACGTGGTGTCTACGTCCAGTTCATTCATGGATGTGCTACGTTGTTGCCTGAGCGAGTGGAGCTCATTCCATTCTGGGTGAGTTGGCAAGCTTTGAGCAAAGACGTAACGAGATCTCGTCAACTGATGGCAAACTTATGTCTATGTACCAGCAACCTCAAATGGACCGAGACATTAGACGACCTGCAGACCCCGAGACTGCGAAAAAGGTTGCGATTGAACGGCCATACAGCGCCAATGTCAGCTCAACGTCTGGCACTACTTCGGTCTCTAGCCGTGGTCAGCGATACGAGGAGCCAAACAGTGAAGGCGAAGACGATGAATACCTCATTCACCCAAGTCACAACGAAGTCAAGCGATTGAACTTGCCCCCCGAAGTCGTAAGGGAAGCGCAACAGGCTCGTGAACAGCGAGAACGCAATGTAAGCTTGTACTCTGACATCGAAGAAAATGTCAAGGCAAACAAAACTGACATTTGACGGACATGTATGCCCTACAGCTCAAAGATCTTGCTGAAAGCGGTCCACCCCCGGCTCAACCTCCTCGTCGAGAGTCAACGACTAGCCATAGCAACTCGGCCTATGGTGCAAGACTGGACATTGACCCATTGCAGCCCAGCAGATCCTATGACAAAAAGTATTCACTCTTGGACCCGAGAAGCTTGCAAAAGTTGTTCAAGGCCAAGCAGTCTCAGTCTCACGATGAGGATGTTGAAGAAGAGGAGAACGAGGCTCCCCCTGCCGATGACGGCGTCGAGTACACACGTGTACAAGCGCCTGCATCCAAGAGGATTGCCATCCCGGTTCGTATTGAACCCAAGGTTATCTTTGCCAATGAGCGGACCTTTTTAAAGGTGAGTTGATTCGGTTCTTTGTTAACGGGACGTGGTGCTGACAGTAATTCCCGTTTGGTGTCTAGTGGCTCCACTTTGCCATTTTGATTGGTGGTATCGCCACAACGCTTCTCAACTTTACCGGTCCGGACGACAATGTCGGTATCATCTCCGCCATGCTATTCACGTTTACAGCATTGGTTTCCATTGCGTACTCGGCCGGAATGTACACATGGCGTGTCTTCAAGTTGCGACGGCGTGACGCTACTTCCTACCACGACCCTTATGGTCCCACAGTCCTCTGCGGTATCCTGATCGCTTCGGTTCTGGTCAACTTGATCTTGCGTCTCAAGCATCTCTGATCAGGTTCGCCGAGCAATTTCAATACTAGGTCGTAGTCAAACATCTGCGCGTTACAATGTCGAATATGTCTGTAAAAAGATTCGTGACAATCGATGTGGTTTCTCAATTTGACTGTATAGTATAGTCTCGGGTGCTGCCGTGTTGTCAATACCATGTTTCTATCCAAAGAGTCGAGTGCTTTCAGTATCTGTTGTATCCCCAAGTGGCCTGTCTGCCTTGCTCTTGAGCGGACTCTACGTGATCCGATCGGTTGCACGCACGACCTTTGGAATATAGGCGACCGGTGATGTGACGACTGTCAACAGACATTGTAATCAAGGCACTTTCACAGGTTCTGCTGTCATCAGGACGGCAGCAACAATTTGGCAGCTCATCGGGTAGACTGAGGTCAGAGCACAAGGCTGAGGCTCTTGCGATCGTCAGGCAAGTCTCAAGACTACAAATTCAGCAAGTGCTGAAACCACCCACTACCCTCAAAAGTGTCTAGCTATTTACGACCGTCCCTTGTGGCTTCGAGCCATCCTGCATCCTGCAATCTGTAAGCATCCACGACGCTCGGTAACGGCTTCTTTGAAAGGAGAAATAGTCTTTCAAGGAGCAAAAACATCAATCAGGTCAAGGCGGGACCCACAAACTCCAGGTCAATTCGTCTCGACTCTTGATACGTACAACGATCGCTCAAGCCATGGTACCTCAGCAAACCCAGCATAGCGAACCCGTTGCAACGCCCAATGCCTCGGTAGCTTCGCCCATGTATACGAATGGAGAGACATCTGCTCCTCGCCACCTGGTCAATGGAGACGCAAATCAATCTGCGACGCCTTTCACCACAGCCCAGAAGCCACCACGGTTCTGTCGAGTTGACACTATCCACCTCAAGCAGAAGCTGTGGGAAGCATTAGACAAGTCGGACACGGCGGGGGAAAAGACTCAGGCCAAGCAGTACTGGCAGTATCTTGGGCAGTTTGTCAGAGGAAAGCTTCGGCAAGAAGAGTTTGTCGAGCTAGTGTCCTCAATCCTCGATACCCCTTCCAAAGGTGAGCTTTCCTTGTCGGCACAGACTCGACAGAAACCGTAGAGTCTGAAGCTACAGGATCCTTTTGGGTTTGTTACGTTACAGTCACGTTACACAACCACCTCCTCACGGCAATCCTACACAATGCTTCCTCATCGCTGCCTATCGGCTCAACACCCGTCGTCCCCTCGCATACAACGCCGTTAGGGGTCGACCAAATCGAAACAGGGCCTTCATCGAGATCAGACAACACTCTAACGACAACGACAGCCACCAAACGTCAACGCAACCATCTTGATATATCTGAAGTTCCAGACAGAATCGCCAAACGGTCGAGGGTTCGAGAATGGCTGAGTGGACTGAGCAGTATGGAAAGAGAGCGACTCAAGACGTTGGCATCTTCGGGTCATCTTCACGAACAACAACGCACCATGGGAGAAATGCAGAGAGGATATCAAGGTCGAGGTAGACTGCGGCAGAATAGTATGCGCTTTTTCTTTTGCCAACGAAATCATATACCCACAAGGACAGGCCTGACTCATACTGCCTTTTTTGAAACTACAGGCAAACCTCTTCGACAGAATGTCCTGTCTTCTTTACATCCATTAGCGCAGTCTACTGGGTTTGTCCCGAGTCAGAGACTGCTCAAGGACCGATTGGACGCCTTGGCGAGATTGAATGGAATCACAGAGGGTGTCGCTGAGGGACTGGACGATCTTTTGGGAGCGGCCCTGGACGTGAGTCTTATTTCTGCATTCGTCAATTCCGTATTCGATGTACCTGGAGAGCTCACCTGGTATCCCATTTGGGATCAAACCTTAGACGACCTTGGACAACTTTTTCACAAGTGTGCTCGAGGTGAAACTAAGAAATGAAGCAAAAGCAAAGCAAGACGAACCTCTGGCTGCTGGTGGGAACACTGATGGTACTGCCGATTCAGATCAGTCCCTTGAAGAAGCTGCAGTGGCTCAGACGACAGCGACCAATACGACCTCGCCGCCCCTACCTCCACACCCAAGTTCCCCTCGTGCCGCTGGTCTCAATATACTGAAACAAGACCCTACGTACGAATTGGCCGAGGATGACCCTATTCATCTTGAATTGATGGACTTTTTCGTTCTTCTGACTCTGTCACCTCATATCCATCCACATCTCGGTGGTGCAGTGTGGCAATTGAAAAATGGGATCGCTTTGCGCGAGCAGCAACTCGAGGAAGAAGCAAAGATACTGGAGTCCAAATGGAGAGACGGATGGACTCCACCAGAACTTCCCTCTGAACTTGTTGAATTGTTTGGGCCATCGGACCAGTCGACAGCGATTGACTCTGAAGCACAAAGCTCACAGCTCCATCACAATATTCTACAAGGTCAGCCCGGTCTTGCCAATGCAGCGGCGGGTCCTTCAAAGGCGCCTTCGCGCCTGGCTTTGCAGGAAGCACCTACTCTATCACGCCCACCGACACCTATCCCCAGTCACGCGTCATTGAACCTGTCTGCAGGAGGTTCCGGGAATGCCTCATCTGAAAAGACACCATTCACGGCTGCTCGAGAGACTGCTCTGGATAATTCGTCCAATGTGCAGGCCTTGCAAATGCAAGCCGGACCTGGAGGGATCATTCCGCGACCAGGGCGCGAGCTGGGCTTGGGCAGCAGCCATCATGATCATCGCCATGGCCCAGCTGGTCCTAATCGCACAGGCCGAGAGACTTTGCGAATGGAATTGGAAGCAAAAGGGCTGTTCAAACCAGTGGATAGTCGACCGGCTATTCTTCCAGGTCCTCAACGTGTTGGGATAAACTCGGTGAATGGGGCTGCTCAAAATGTCATGAACCCGTTGGCGCCGCCCTCGACTCAGAGT
The DNA here is from genome assembly GCA_039545395.1 of Filobasidium uniguttulatum. Classification (NCBI taxonomy): domain Eukaryota; kingdom Fungi; phylum Basidiomycota; class Tremellomycetes; order Filobasidiales; family Filobasidiaceae; genus Filobasidium; species Filobasidium uniguttulatum. Next base: position 310,470 of record BCJK01000011.1, on the reverse strand, counting down.
CCGAGAGGAGAGGATCCGACCGCTGGGGGACGACCTCTTCAGCCTGGTTTGAATATTCAGGTCCCACCTGGGAACATGCATGGACCGAACTACTGGCCCTACGTTGATCCTGCCATTATCCTCCGAGATATCTTGGGCTAGAGGATGAGATCTTTGTATTGTCACTGGATCTTTGTATTATCAACTGAACATGACTGCATGACGAGATCTGGCATGTCAGAAACTGAACCGCCTTCAGAGGAATGCGTTTATAATTTGTCCAAGTACAGTAGTAGTATAGCCGCCGCCCCCGCTGAATCGCGAGCTCGCTAATACGCGTAGCTGTCATCAGTACATGTACTGTAGTTTCATCCGGTCCTTGTCCCATCTGACAGGTTACTCATGTAAATTCGACCTGCTGCTCTTGACTTGGACGTCAGACTCGCATTCATTCTCATAGACATCTCTTGGCCATAGCCAGTCTTTTCCAATCGAGATTCAAGGGTTCCCTACGGGCCACGATAAAACGACACAACGACTAGTCAAGATGGCTCAACGACCCGACCTTGATCCATCAGCAGAGCATTCATCAGCCTCTCTCAACACCAATGGCTTCAACGGAATGAGTCGCAACATGACTCCGTCACCCGCTCCTTCGATACCAGGATTGAGTCTTCACTCGTCTGCTCTGCAGCCTGGCAGCATGGTCCAGCCAGGTATGCCCAGTGGCGTATCGACTCCCATTGGCGCGGGTGGTGTCATGGGAGACAGTTACATGTCAGCCAAGGGACAAGCAGCTTCCAACGACGCTGACCGAAGTGCAGTCGAGCAAATGGCAAACATGTCCATGTCAGATCACAAGAATACCGCCCCTGGTGGGTCGTCATCGTCTGGACCAGTCAGCAGCTCTCAGTCGGTCGGGAACACCGGGAACGCCTCCAATAAAGGCCCAGATTATGTCTATTTCGCTCGAAACCCGCAACAATACAGTTCCCATACGCTGCAGAAATCTACAGCGACCAAGATGAGAATGGAGCTCTACTACAAGCAAGCTGTCGAGGGGGTTGTTCAGAGAAAGGAGCGAAGAGTGGCGTTGGAGAAGAGCTTGATGAATGAAGGTGGACGAGGTATGGAGGATTGGCAGAAAGCCAAGCAGTTGCAGAGCTTGGGAAAGAGGGAAACAAAGTATGTTTTTGCATGTCGTCTTCTTGTGCATAGATTTTCTCAGCAATTGATGGTACATCTCTTCATTTCAGCTTTTTGCGCTTGCGACGAACCAAGATTGGTCTGGAAGATTTCAGAACTGTCAAAGTCATTGGCAAAGGGGCCTTTGGTGAAGTAAGTATTCTTCGCCGTGTCTCACATGTCATTCTGGGGAAAATGTGTCTGATGTGGCATCATCACATGACAGGTTCGGCTTTGCCAAAAGACTGACACTGGAAAGATCTATGCCATGAAGACACTGATGAAGAATGAAATGTTCAAAAAGGATCAGGTGAGATGACTCGTGATGCACCAGTTGCAAGACTTGCTGGAAACTTACGGTCTGCTTGGCATCAGTTGGCCCATGTTCGAGCGGAACGAGATGTTCTTGCAGAGTCGAATTCGCCTTGGGTCGTGCAACTCTACTATTCATTCCAAGATTCTGATTATCTCTACTTGGTGATGGAATTTTTGCCAGGCGGAGACTTGATGACGATGTAAGTGTTTCGTCGTTTTCAGCTCGTTTCTTGAATCTTCCCGAGTGCAAACTAAGCCCTGATCATGTGGTACCAAAGGTTGATCAAGTACGACACGTTCTCAGAGGATGTAACCAAATTCTACATGGCGGAGTGCATCCTTGCCATCGAGGCTGTTCACAAGTTGGGCTTTATTCATCGGTGAGTCGTTGCAGCTATTCCTTCACTGTCACCGAGACAACGATCCTGATTTTAGTTGTACAGTGACATCAAACCCGACAATATCCTCATCGATGGGCACGGTCACGTCAAGTTGTCCGATTTTGGTCTTTCAACCGGATTCCATAAACAACACGATTCGGCGTACTACCAGCGGCTTTTGGGAGGACAAGGAGTGGAGAATTCGCCTAGCCTCGACCTGGGTCGGCCTAGTGGTGCGGGATCCAGAAACAGTGTCATGGTGAATGCCATCAATCTCCAAATGACGTCCAAGGGAGATATTGCGACTTGGAAAGCCAATCGAAGAAAGCTTGCCTACTCGACGGTCGGGACCCCTGATTATGTGAGCTTATCTTGTTTCGGTACATCAAGTGCACGTTGCGCCTGAGCTGAATAAAGATGGCATCATAGATTTCTCCCGAGATCTTTTTGCAAAAGGGTTATGGGAAAGAATGTGACTGGTGGTCTTTGGGTGCCATCATGTACGAGTGTTTGATCGGTGAGTACAATTTGATGATTCGCGAGCAAAGGAAACATGTTTTCTGATTACTTTACCTTCTGCTAGGTTATCCTCCTTTCTGCTCTGAGAACCCACACCAAACTTACCAAAAGATTATCAAGTGGGAAGATTATCTTCAAATTCCCAACGATGTTCGGCTGAGCCGGGAAGCAGAGAGCATGGTCCGAGGGTGAGTTGCTCTAATGGCGTTGGCTCTGCAATTACCCGGATGATGCTGATCCACTCAAATGCCAGTCTCTTGACTCATGCCGATTCAAGGCTCAACATTGACCAGATCAAAGCTCACCCCTTCTTCTACGGGGTCGACTGGAACACCATCAGAAACATTGATGCTCCATTTGTGCCTCAACTGCGTTCGCTGACCGACACATCATACTTTCCCACCGAAGACTTGGACCAAGTTCCAGACCTTCCCCCTCCTCGAGAAGCAGGCAACGGGGCTGCAAAGGATTTGGCATTCCTTGGTTACACGTGAGTGTCATGTGAATGCGTTTAAAACGTCGCTCGTGCACTGATTCATTGTCGCCGTTCAATTTTCCAGGTTCCGACGCTATGAGATGCTCTAGGATGGCAGTGTCCATCCTCTGAATGACTGAGACCATCACCACGCTCCTTTTATATTTTTCAAACGACACATGGATGGTCATTTCTATCGCCTCGAACCCCACAGCTTTAACGAAACTTGATCATGAGAATGCAGAGAATTTGAGATGATTGATATGATTTACACGACTTTTCAGGACGGGGCAGGTAGTTACATGTACCCAGCAGGCAGCAAGATTGCATGCAACAGGGAATGGACAGAACCATGTATAAACTACTGTATAGTCTCCATGACAGCATTTTACCACTGGCGAGATGCTCAGAAATGCATCCACGCTGTAGCTACTGTAGCTCCGGTTATCTCCCGACGGCCGAGTGCACGCGAGCTAATGAGCTAAGCGGCCAGTCAGAGTCACTACCACCACCATCCATCCATCCATACTCCAACCATCGTTCATGTAGAGTGGATAGTTGTGCTCTAATCGCAGTGGTAGTTTGTCAATCTGAACCAACCTGAAACTGTTCAACACAACCGACGCCCTTTGATCGAATTTTTCACGTCGAGCAAGGTCCCATTCATACTCTTTTACAAGCCCCGAGTGCACAACGTCCAACCACATCTGGCCGATTCGGACGAGATACACACAACCTCAATCTCAACCCAACTATATTCCACAAACGCAACATGTCAAGATACGTGATAACACCGTCTCTCCTCGACAAGATTCACCACTATGCATCGTTTCCACAGACGGGAGTTAGTTTACAGGTGAGCATTTGAGAGCACACGTTTTGCCAGCCTTGACGTGTTCAAAGAGACTAGCCGGCTCAAACCGCTCCCTCCCGAAAACCCGACTTATTCTAGCAATTGGTCAAGTTTGGTCAACACCCCAATCAAGGCACCCTCCTGAATGCAGGTGAGGATCTGGTCCGTCGGGATGATGGATGTTTACCTGGTAGTTGACTTCTCGGTTTTGCACGCACCACCTATCAGCGACCTTTTTGCGGGAAGAACTCGCTATTCGGCTATCCCATCGAGTCAGAGATCTCCAAGAGCTACCCGACGGTCTCAGTGAGATGGAAAATGTCAAGTTAGTGCAAGGCTGGTATGCAGAATCATTCGAAGAGTTGGTCAAGTGAGTTGGATCTCATGCTGCACCTGTTTTGACCATTCTCAGTGAACAGTCCATCTAACGTTCACTTCACAGATTCCCAGGAGTAGGCAGCCTTGCTCTTACTGGTGAACTCAAATCTCTACTACATGGTTCAAGAAAGTGAGTTGCCTGTTGCGTTCCCTTTGAGTCAGTCTGGCAGTGCGAGAACTAACCCACTGCGCGGAGATATAGCAAAGCGGTCCACTTTCCTACATCGACGCCCAACTTGGCCGATCCAAAGTGGGCAAGCAACGCAAATAGTAACAGTGGAAAGCTGAGAATTCCCATCGAGCACAGGCAAGTACAAGACTGTCCCAAAACGTCACGCGACCCCCCAGGTTCCTTGGAGTGGGAAAAAACGAATCTGACGTCACTCCACTTTGTAGATACTTTTCTCCTCCCCCTGCCCATCTCGTATACCCTCCCGAGGTTCACGAGTATAATGACAAGTTTACACAAGTACTGCAAACAATAAAACAGCGACATGATCCGACGGTCACGACGATTGCCCAGGGTATTCTCGAATGGAAGAAGAAGATTGGTGGTGATGTCATGGGTCGTGGTATCCAGGCCTTCCTCGATAGATTCTACATGAGTCGGTAAGTGTGTGATTTCGCCTGTGCCATTCTGCTATCTCTGCCCGGCTTACCAGGAAGAGAACGTTTGTACGCTGAAACAGTATCGGAATCCGGTTTTTGATCGGTCAACGTGAGCATATGCCATCGTGTTTTTTCTGATACACCATCGTTACTGAGCATTGATCTTGGAATGTTGACAGACATTGCTCTCAACACTCTGCAACCTCATCCTGGTACGTACAAGGTCCCAATGGCGTTTGAACGATGGAGTTTACGTTTTTCTTTTCCCTCTTTGCGTAGACTATGTCGGCATCATTTGCACAAGAACAAGCGTTCAAGACGTGTGTCATGAAGCCATTGAAAACGCACGATTCGTATGCGAAGAGCACTATGCGCTTTACAAGGGTCCACCCATCCAATTACTATGCCCCCGAGACTTGCACTTTCCCTATGTTCCCGGTCATCTGTGCGTATTCTTCACTCGCCACTTTTCCCTTATTCTAATCATAACGCCCCATGACACTCGAATGCACGCTGATCCATGGTTGCTTCATGGTACAGTGCTCACATCCTGTTTGAACTCCTGAAAAACTCGCTAAGAGCTGTGGTTGAACGTCATGGGGTCGAGAATGAAGACGACTTTCCTCCCATCAAGGTTGTCGTTGTGGAAGGCAAAGAGGACTTGACCATCAAGATCTCAGATGAGGGTGGCGGTATCCCTCGTTCCGCTGTGAGTCATCCTTGGTCGTCAAACGTAACTCTCAGACACTTGCGCTGACAGCACCCTTGCATTTTCTTGAAACTCAGATGCCTCAAATCTGGACATACATGTACACTACCATGTCAGAGACTCAAGACATGGAAGCCGTTGCTCAAAATGACTTCAAGGCACCGATGGCTGGCTTTGGATATGGACTTCCTCTTTCCCGGTTGTACGCGCGTTTCTTTGGTGGAGATATGAGGTTGATTTCGATGGAAGGTTATGGTACTGGTGAGTGAAAAGCGCCTGTGCACAAAGGACGAGCTTCATGGGGCTGATACATGTTCCAACCATCAGATGCCTACATTCATCTCAACAAATTGTCATCTTCACGGGAGCCTCTGCAATAATCATGACTGGAGAACAAGCTAGTGCTCTCTAGATGTCTAGAGTGTCCTTTGCGTCGACAAGTTGTACCGATCCCACGACGTCAAGGCCCACTGAAGCCAGTCTGCAGATCAACGGATTGGCTTTATGATGTAAAAACCGAAAAGAAACTCGAGGAGGAACCACGCGATCAAATGTCGTTTGGCACTTTTTTTACCAATGCGCCTCAATTGTCTCAAACAAATGTATCGCATCTGATCTTGACATGTACGAGTATATGATGGATTATCCACATGTTTAAATGCCAGAGTGTAAGCTGCCCATCTATTGTGTTTGCCGACCAAGACGTATCGTGATAGAATCTGTCGTCAATTAGATTGCCAGAGTCTTGAGTATGACACTCTACAAGTGCTGGCGACAGACGTCGAGTCTGCTGGGCAGCCAAGAGCGCTGCTATACCATCTCGCTCAAACAAAGCTGACAGCTACCGCCAGACACAAGCCACTCATAATCATTGAACCATTTAGACTGAACAAAGCTGCTGCACCATTGTCCTGAGAGTGGATTCGACCGCCCACGGGACCTGAAGCTGTGCCTTCTGGAGGTTCATCTGTAGTCGTACGCGATGGCCAAACGGGTGGGACGTAGGTCTCGGGTCCGATCTTATAAGGCCCTTCGTCTCTTTGAGCATGTTGGAATTGAGCACTGCCGTGCAAGCCCGGATCGTTGAGCTCTGCCCGTGAAACATGTCCCGAGGCGAGTGGACTCACGGGTATAGTTGTGGACTTGAGGATGTCGTTGCTGTTGCGACTGACGACTCTGCCCGTGCCAGCCATATCAGCTGGAGGCAAAGGAAGGCTCGGAGAAGCACGGAGCGGTCTGTCGGTTTCATTGTTCAGAAGGTGTAGTCTTGTCTGAGGAGAAAGGCAGAACAAACTGGTCAGCATCCTGCACTGTTTAGAGGGCCAACTCCAGCCCCTCATATATACATGGACAAATGACTTGCACAATGAGCACATGACGAACTGCAACCTGGCAAGAATGAGCAAAAGTCGAGAGCGAGGATCATGAGTTCATGACGAGATTATTGAGCGCATTAAAGCAAGGACGAATAACAACTGAAGTTTCACCATCAACAACGTGAAACGCGTACAGGATTCTGATTTTTTCTGGAATTTTTCGGAATTACTCGGATTCTGCGCCTGAAATATCAGATTCTACATGCGATTAATGCGATTGTATGCATTTTCTCTGAAATGATATGCGTTTTGAATTGTATGAAGAGCCCGGTGATGCGCGAGGCGAGGTAATAACCGGTAATAAACGCCGGCGCGTTCTGCGACTTGAGCTGCTGCTCTCTGACCATTCGACCATTTATGATGATGACAAGTTGAACAAGGTCACTTGCCAGACACACGTACTTGACCTCTAGATTGACAATTTCTGTGACAAGTTGCAATACACACGCCTAATCGCCAAGTTTGACCACAGCCGCAGATTACACCCAGACTATCTTCAAGAATGAGTGACTCTGTGATTCATGCCGTTGCAGGCGGTTTGGGAGGTGCAGTCAGCATGGTGAGTGCCAAGTCGCTTCCGTTTTGACTTGACGCTGTATGATTCAGCGTGGAACAGTACTGATTCATGTGGTCTCTGAATTACTACATTGCAGACTCTTACCTAGTGAGGCAGCAAATGAGACTGGCAAACGATGAAACTGCAGATGGACGCGTCTTTGCTGACCTAATTTCATCTGAATCATTGTTTTGCCCACCACAGCCCTCTCATTGTCCTGAGTACTCGTTCAGCCGTAAGGGCGAAAAAGTCCAACTCTGTGAGTTTCATCATCACGAAGCCCCAGCAAGTCTGATCGACTGAATGACCTGCACCAACTCGACAAAAACTTGTTCAGACTGCCCTCGAGTCGGCCTTGGAGATCTTGAAAAAGGAAGGTCTCTCAGGACTCTATGCTGGTCTCGACAGCAGTATCACTGGAATTGCCGTCACCAACACGGTGTTCTACCTCTTTTGTGGGTGTCGGTTTTCAGGTTCACGTTGTCAGGAAGATTGGGCAAACCGAAACTGACGCCTTCACTCGCTGACTTGGACTGACTTGTAGTGGAAGAATCCAAGAGAATTATTCTTCAGCGTAGCACGAAAAAGTCACCGAGCACTGGAGAGATGATGCTTGCCAGTACCATTGCAGGCAAGTGGTTCTAATCAAGAAATGGTCGGGAATGGTCGATCACTGACCTTGGACCTGCGACTTGGTATATGACAGGTGCTGCCACCACCATCATCACCAACCCTATCTGGCTCATCCAGACCCATCAGGCCACTCGGGGACAAGTCGAGGTAAGCCGTGTTACCAAGGGCCTACGTTTGCAAGATCCAACTAACGGCCATGATTTTCTTCGCAGCAAGAAAGCGGTCACGGAGGAAAAGCCTCTACCAAGAGGAAGCCCGGCATGATTGAATCCGCCATGGACATTATCGATCAAAAGGGTGTCAAAGTGCGTTCAGAGATTGGTACTAGTACATCCGTTTAAGCACCTATCTCATGTACCTTTGCTTGTAAACCAGGCTCTTTGGAGAGGTATTGGACCTGCCTTGGTGCTCGTCATCAACCCAGTCTTGCAGGTGAGTTGGGAAAACATGATGTCGTTTCTTGTAACTACAAGACTCAACATCAACTTGCGACTGTTTGCACTTCTAGTACACCGCTTTCGAGCAATTGGTTCAACTCTACCAAAAGTACCAGACAAAGAAGCACGGACAGAGGATGCCTCTTCGAGACATTGACGTCTTTTGGCTCGGAGCTGTCGCCAAGGCTATTGCGACCGCCGGCACTTATCCTTATGTGAGTCTATCCCCCTTGTGCACGTGTGTGAGCGCACATCTCAATACATATATTGACGTCTTATCAACGTCCATGGCACAGATTGTGATCAAGAGCCGTCTCGTAAGTTTGCATTGTCTAGATCTAGAAAAGAACGCTTTTTGACAAACTCTCACATTGCATCTCATTCCACAGCAAGCTGCCACGCACCAGTACAAGTCCTCGTTCCAAGCCATTCTCCAAATCTTGCGCGAGGAAGGTCTTTCCGGTAAGTACTTGTAATGCTCGGTTGTCAAATATGATGGACCACTTGATCGACCTGGATACGCTTTCCGTCCCTTTTGGCTAGGTCTATACGCCGGAATTGGCACCAAGCTTCTTCAATCAGTCTTGACCGCTTCTTTCCTCTTTGTTGCCCAGAGGAGGATCTTTGAGTTTGTAAAAAAGGTGCGCTCGTCAATTCGTATCCGTTGGACTCTTGCAAAGGCTAATCACAATCAACAATGTGTGTGGCATTCCTAGTTGATCATGATGCGCGCAGCCCGTCTGCAGAGCTAGGTCTCTCGTCAGCTGCCTCTTGTTCCTTTTTTCACATGCACCGGACAGATCATGCAGCCAGGATCGAGGATCGATGTGGCCCGTTGTACAAAGGTTGGTGTGCCGAGATTGTGTTCAATGTTGTCCCTTTTCCACATAGCAATCAGGTTCTCAATGTATATCGCTCTACAAAATGTCATACAAATGCGATTCACTCCCCAGGTACGAGTCCAAGTGTTTGAAAAGCAACAGCACATTTAGATGGAACTCCAGAGGCCCAAGACTCCTTTGGCGTACTGCACAATCTCTCCTCCACTCAATTTACTATCTCCGTAAATCCTGTCGACGAATGTAATGGGGATCTCGCCAATAGAAAATCCCAATTCCTTTGCTCTGGCAATCATCTCCATTTGGAAAACATATCCTTTGGATTGTGTGACGGCGATGATTTGTTGAAGCACCGGTAACTTGTATAGCCTGTTAATCAATAGATGAACGTTCAAGGCTGATGTAGCTGTGTGTTGGAACCAACCAAATACATCTGCAGACGTACCTGAAGCTACCTGTTAAGTCGGTCACGCCCAGACCTAGGACTGTAGTGGCCAAAAAGTTGGCGCCTCTACTGACCAGTTTTCGCTTCAGATCCCATCCATACACACCCCCCGACTCGGTACCTGCAAACGTCTCATCGATTGGTTGCACCGACGAAGAGTACCTCGTGCCCGTGACGATATCCAAGTCGTATTTTTGTTGTAATCTGTGAGCATTGTGAACAAAAAGGGCGACAACGGAAATCGTACCATGCGTCAAGACACAATAGGGAAAGTAAGTGTGGCTGTGACTCACTTGATGAATTGGGGAATGAATTTCGGCTGGTGTCGAAAGGTGGTGAAAGGAAACAGGATGTTTGAATCTTTCCAGGAAGGGTCATTCTCTTTCTGTCTCGTTGCTCTACTTACATGGTGACTGAAATCAGCATCCATGATGATCACGAAATCTCCTGTGCAGTGTGTCAATCCATGAACATATGCAGTGCTGGTTTCAGAAAGGCCGAGCAGCGTTAGCACCACCTCGTATGAGTTTCTGATGCAAAGAATGACACAGGCAAAGCTCACCCGAGACCAAGTTTGCCGGACCTCGGCTTCAACACGACCTTGTCTTCGCCATACAGTGATGCCAACTGCTTTGCAACTTCTTGCGTTCCGTCAGGAGATGCATCATCGACGACGATGATTTCCCATGCCAAGTTACTGCAAGAGACAGAAGGTAATTTCAGTCTCTGGGGGTGTTGTACCATTGCTTGAGCAAGGACTGACTGTTCCGTAAACGTCTTGGCGAGAAGCCATACGATGATAGGTAGATTCTTGCGTTCGTTGTAAGTGGGCAATATGACGGAATACTTGTGAGATCCTGTGGGTTGCAAACAATGAGTGTATCAATGTACCGCAGTGGCAAACAACCATGACCGGTCTGGACTTTGAAAGGACAGGCCCGCACCTTGAGCTTGTTTATGAGCAGGCATTTCGACTATATGTGACATGTGTTGTGAGTTTTGCTGAGGAGGTCGGATCAGGCTTTGTTCTTGGGAGACCAATCTTGAGGGTTTGATATAACAGTTTGGATGTAACAGCAATCAATTGAATCGTTGGTGGTCGAAAGTGAATGTATATATGTGACGATATGAGTTGTTTCAACTCTCGAGTTGCTGAGTTGTCTACATACATCAACGTACTCTCGTAGCGGTATGCGAGGTCTACTCGAGCACTCGAACTACACATAACACAAGCAATCGCATCAAGCAAGTTACTGCACCATATTGACCAGATTGCCTTGACCACTTCAGTAGCTATCGTTGCTACGACATTCGCACAAATCTCTGAGTAGTGGCATTATTGCCAAGACGATTGTCCGACTTGTCAGCGGGCTCGAATATCCAACAGGTGCAGGGAACAGACGTCAAGCAATGGTCATCCTTTGAACAACGACGGTCATTCATCTTGCCAGTGTCAAGTCATGCTGAGCTCAGGGTATCATGATGCAACCTCACACTGGCACACCTCTTGCCCGAACCGTCTCCCAGCTCTCGAGAGATGCACACGATGGGCTGCATTATTCTCCCCGGTATGGACTTCAAACGTGAGTGGAATCTTTCGTATGCGTAGTATGTTCTCATCGGCCTACTACGTCCCGGAAATCAAAGAAAATTGAGGTCTGAGAATGTAGCTGACTGATTGATGGTGGATCTTGTCTGTTCAAAGATGGAGGAGGTCTGCAGAATCGACCATCAAGCGAGCAAACGAATACGAGTTGGCGGGAGAGCTGCCTAATGCCTATGTCTTGATGGCTCGTGCAGCAATGTAAGTAGTTCATGTTCAAGCAACCACGGTCACTCTTTCCAAGCTGAAAAAGAGACACTTTGGTAGCTTGCTGTTGGAAAAAATGCCCAAGCATCCAGAATACAAAGATCATCTAGACACTTTTGAAAAACAATTGTTGAAGACGGTAAGGATTATGTTCGTCTGATGGACCTACAAGCATCACGATGGCTGAGCTGTATGACATAGCAAGGAGAAGAGTGTCTGAGCCACCTGGCCCAGCTGAAATCGCACATGGAGAATCCTTCTCGTTCTACTCCAGAGGTGCGCCAGCCGACATTATGGGAGCAAGCTCAGGAGCAGGAAAGACAGAGGCAGCAACAACGACTCAACATGGAAGCTGCCGATTTCGATCTAGCAAGACGGATTGCAACAGAGCAAGAGCAAAGGGAGCGAGGTCAACATCGCCTGGACCCATCGATGCCATTGTCGAATGGCCAGTCACTGTCACAGCCTCCTATTCACTCGCCTGTTCCGAAACCAGCATCTCAAAGCTCCCCCAGAGGGTTTAGACAGCTGCCTTCCATCCCGAAACCGAGGCAAACTCCACCACCACAGAACGTAGAAAATACAGTTATTCCATCAAAGCTTCACCAGCCGCCCCAAGGTGATATTGATCAACGGAGGCCATCTCTTCCAGAGGCGCAACTAGTGTCACAACCACCCCCAATGTCAATGCCAGATCCTAGGGACTACAGGTATAGAATGCAGCGTACAGCTCGGCATGACATGGGCAACCTTGGTTCGCACGCGGAGCAGCCTATGAGTTCTACCCCGCCTCCAGATCGCCATGCTAGATCCACATCCGGCCCTCCGGCGGCGACCCATGGACCGACGTTCAAGTCAGACCATCGTCATAGACATCACCTTAGCTCAACGCAGGGCTGGACTTCTGGAATGCCAGAGGCGACTATTCCCCCAGGACTGAATCCCGGTCAGACAATTCCTCCCACTATCGCCTTGTCGCCTCCTCACCCCCATCCATCGACACTGCTGCCGAACATGGGCCGTGTAGCGTCCATCTACCACTTTCACGACGTTCACCGACAGCCTCTACCGGGTTCAAGTCCCGGACCTTCGTATCGACCACCGCCTGCTCCGAGAATCTTGATTCCAGAGGACCGATTACGGCACATGAAACGCCTTCGACCCATGTCAGTGCCTGAATCGCTTATTCCAACGTTTGAGAAAGTGGCAGCACGACACACGAAGAAGGGAATCGAAATGTGTGGTCTGTTGCTAGGACATGTCAAGACAAAATCCAATGGCGGCGGGCCGACTTCACAACCGTCGCAAAGGTACCACCCTCAGGATACTGAGAGTGCGTGGCAGCCGCTAAACTATGATCCAACATTCCAAGGTGAACCGGAAGAGGAACTGATCGTAAAGGCATTGTTGATCCCGAAACAAGAGGGGACAGCAAATACCTGTTCGATGAGAGGTGAGGAAGGACTGGTCAAGGTCCAAATGGAGAGAGGCTTAATAGCTCTAGGCTGGGTGAGTCGTAATATATAGCGAGCTGGTGAACGTTGATCTCGCTGACCGAGTCGATCGCATGTTGCTTACTTTTCTACGTTCAATCTGCAGATCCATACCCACCCAACGCAAGATTGCTTCATGTCCTCATTGGACTTGCATACACATTCAGCTTATCAGCAAACGCTACCGGAAGCCATTGCCATTGTTTGCGCCCCGAAAAGTAGACCTTCGTAAGTCTGTTACGAGCATCCGTGTTTTCCTCACTCTACATTGACCCCTGAAAATCTCATCCATGGCGTTCTTTGTAGTTATGGAGTCTTCCGGTTGACCGAGCCGGGTGGACTGGGCATGATTATGACGTGTAAACGACCAGAGAAATTTCACGAACACCCCGATGTACCAGGCGGGGTCTATACGGATGCCGATAAACGAGGGCATGTGACGATCGCACCTGATCAAACGCTGGGCAAGAGCAAACGCATCGAGGTGATTGATCTGAGATGATTGCATTTGATGTGGTTCTTTGACTTGATGACCTTTTATGCCCCCCCCCCCCCCMCCTTGATGAGAACAAAACTCGTCTCATCTTTATGACGTTGTAGTGATCGATAGCAATGAGGTACGAACTTGTACTGTGAATTTAGTGGTTTCATATAGCATTCACGACGATACGACGATAACATATCATGGGAATATGGGCAACACTTCAAATTTATCTGCGTACCCGCTCATCATGTCGATCGAGGTCCGCCAAATTTGTTGAACTGTGGATTACGCTCGCCAATGGTCACAAGCGAGGCATGGTCCGACACAAGAGTCAGCACTTGTCAATGCATGTTTCGTATGAGTGTGTGTCTGTGTGTGCTTTGATCAATTTTCTTTACATCTGAACGTACGCTGCCTTGTTCTTTGGCCTAGCCGCCCATCACTCGTGAGGTACACATCACTTTGCGCACTATCCTAGACGACTCTCCTTCCGCCCTTGGTCACCTCACTGACCCATGACAATTGTGCCGACTCCCGTTCGACAAACGGACGCGTATCCTCTTGCTCGTCCCGAGCCTTGACACCAACCTGGTCTTGTGCCGATGATGGCATATCCAAAGTGTCGGCGATGGTGGTGGCAGATGCTCCTGTTTCTGCTGCTGATTCAGCAGCTACGAGGGCGGAAACGGGACTGGAGGAGGTCGTTGGCTCGTGGGGACGATGTGAGTCAGCAATGGCGAGAGGCTGTTGAGAGGGTGAGGAGGTCTGTGACTGGGGATCCGCGGCGGATATTGAGGAAGCAGGGTCTAAAACAGGTCCGGATTGGGAAAAGGGAATAGCTTTGGCATCCTGGACACCTTTGCCCATCCCCCGTTCGGCAACGAGGTCTTGCCAGGGCACATAGTCTCCTCCTCGCTTGACTTGGGCCAACTTGACCGCTTCATCAATCAAGTTCTGGCCGACCTTGTCCAACTGGTGCTGCCAGACCTTTTGAGCATCACGATTAACGTGGCCCCAACTTTTTTCGCCCTTTCTGTCGAGCGCGAGCACAATGTCGTCTTTGAGGTTTCTAGCAAAACCGACACCCTTGTATCCGAATGCGGTGTAAGCTTGGACGATTGAAGCGCCTGCTTCGGCAAATTCCAAGGCGTCTGTACCATCGGAGATGCCTCCACAGCCAATGATGGGAACGGACGGCGGCAAGAGTGGTCGAAGGGTTTTCAGGGCAAGCAACGAGAGGGGCTTGACGGGCGCCCCAGATAGACCACCAGTCTCATGCTGGTGAGGCGACACGAGACCGAGTCCGTCGCGCTTGATGGTGGTGTTGCTTACAATGACTCCGTCAATTCGGGATCCTCGCACAGCCCAGGCAATGTCGGTGATCTCGTCCTCGTCGAGGTCGGGAGCGATCTTGACGACGACCTTGGCAAGGTCTTCCTTGCGTCCTGGCAGTCGGTTTCTTTCTTCTGTCACTTCGGACAAGAGCTTTCGCAAGGTGTCTCGCCCTTGAAGGCCTCTCAAGCCTGGTGTGTTGGGGGATGATACGTTGATGACCAAAACGTCAGCAAAGGGACCAAGAAGCTTAACACCCCTGACATAGTCTTGGTTGCTGTCCGCCGGACTAGTCTTGTTCTTTCCCAGATTCACAGCCAGTAAATGTCCAGGCCTCAAGGATTTGGGCATGCCAGGTGGTGGAATTAACCGATATCCCGTGATGGGTCTGGAAGGATCATAGGTAGGGAATTGCTCAGGATGCTGATCAGCGTATTGTCGCAAACGGTCTTGTAGACGGTGCAAAGTTTGCCTGTGTCCTGCAGAATTGAATCCATATCGATTGATAGCAGCCTGATCCTCTTCGAGACGGAAGAATCGCGGCTTGGGGTTGCCAGGCTGCAATTGGGAAAAGGTCAGTGTGTGTCTGCTATTTTGATGAGGCTCTACAAACCCTCTCTTACCTGTGCTTCCGGCGTCACACTTCCGACCTCGACATAACCGAAACCAAGATCAAAGAGTCCTGTCATACCATACCTTGTTGGATCGTGTGCTTGACATGTCTAGACGTCTTGTGACTTACCATCAATGGCTTCGGCATCCTTGTCAAACCCAGCTGCTACACCCACTGGGTTGACTAATTCTTTATCCCAAAGCTACAACATGGCAAAGATAATGAAACATTCAGCAACATTGTCACAAAGCCATTTGAAGCAGATGCTGACCACCTACCGTGGCCCGCAATCGCTCGTCATCTGTGCCCTTGTCTCTCGGTCGCAACCAAGAATTCATGCTCAGCAACTTGATAGCCATTCGATGACTCTGTTCGGCATCAGTAGTGGCTCTGATGACCGGCATAATCACATGCTCATGAAGCAACGAACGAGAGTCTGTGTAGTAGGCGACCAAGCCGACTGAGGCTCCGACCAGGGCGATGGTTCCCAACGAGTGACGGATGGGACCTGAACGGGTTGAAGCTGATCTAGCAGCAGCGACTGGCGTAGCGAGTCGCTGGCGTGCCGTCCTAAGAACAGGCCTGGAGCTCCTGTACATGATGATGAGTCGTACCTTGTTGTGGATGGCCAACACTACATGTCCAGAAGACAAGTCCAGCAAATGAACCAGATGTGCATCTTCCGTTGAGCCGAGCAAGTGACCGAGCGAGCGACCTCCATCATCATTTATTGATAAGCTGAGTGTGCCGGACAAAGGAATGACGTGGCATCACCAGAGTATCACCATGTTCTTTAGCAAGACTACTGTAGATGCTGACGGGAGAAAGAATGGTATGTCACTCTGCATCATAATCTCATCGAAAGCGACTGGTTGCCGATGCGGGTGCATGTGGTGAGTGGCTGCAAGATAACATCATTTCATCATTTGCTCATACTTTGCTTGACAGCTGGGTGTAGGCTCAGTGGGAAGTCTAATCGCACATCATTTGCGACAAAAGTTTCCAGATGCCATTCGACAGCCCATCTCGCTGCTGATGCGGCGAACAGGTCTCCCACCTCTGGAAACTTTAAAGCATGAACTTGCATTACAGGCTGATGGAAACGGATTCTCCATCATATTGGATCGAAATGGTCAGCGAAATGTCCAACGAGGATTTCAAACCGAATACACGGGTGAACTGGTGCAAAAAATGGAGGAGCAGCTCCGACGGCTGCAACATTCAAATCCTCGAAAAGAAAATGAACAAAGAACTGCACAACAGATTCAGGAAGCGAATGAGCTCTTGAGATCGCCTGCGTTGCATAAGACCTCGATTGATTCTCTCATCGTGACACTCCCCACAGGAGATAGCGTCCAAGCCATACGGGCGTTGCGAGACCGAATTTCACCATCGACATGTGTCACATTGCTTCAAAACGGGACCGGAGTCTATGACCAACTTTGCAGAGAATGTTGGCCAGATGCAAGTCTCCGACCTCAGTTCATTCTGAGCACTACCAGTCATGGCGTGGCGACTTTGGCCAATACAAAACAGTACAAGCAACGGCATATCTTACATTCAGGGCATGGACAATTGCAATTTGGTTGTGTCCCCGACCCACGTAATCAGGTTCATTTTGACGAGCTCCTTTGGCCAGATACAAACATCTTGGAAGAAAGTCGATCTTTTCCTACCGCACCCTCATCACCACGCCTTCCCCTACCCGCCCTGAATGGCAGTACTGACCCTCGATCAAAGGACAATGTTCGGTCAACGCTCGAACTTCTCCTTTCTCTTGACGGCCTGTCACCGTCATTATTGCCTATCGCGGCTATGCACCAGGTCATCTTGCTTAAACTCGCCGTCAACTGTATCATCAACCCTATCACAGCCATTCATGACTGCAAAAACGGCGCTCTCAACTCGTCTCATCACAAAGGAGTCATCAAGGCCCTCAGTGCCGAATGTTCTGCCGTCATTCTCGCCCATTTGCGATCGATCTACGGCCGAACAAGGCCTGAGTCCTCTGAAGAGGCCGTTCATCCCTCGGATACCCACCCAGCCATCTTGGCACCCGAAATCACCGAGCTCTTTTCCCCAGCGTCCATTCAACGGCAGACACTCCTAGTCATTAATGCAACTGCCCAAAATATATCTTCCATGCTTGGTCACGTGTCAAGTGGTAAATCGACTGAGATCGATTTCATTAATGGGGCCATTGTCAAGATGGCCAACGCATACAACATCCCCGTTCCCTTGAACACATTGATGGTGGATTGGGTTCAAGCCAGGTCGAAACTTGTTCACAAGGAGCTCAGGATTGCTGATGCCGTCCGAAAATCCGAGAAAAAGGAACAGCATCAACGGCGAATATCCAAGAAACTCGTCGAACCATCGACTCGATCTGCGACATGATGAGCTCATGAAACACCCTCGAGCAGAATGAGGCCGCACCCGGTCGTTACGCGTTGTGTTGAAGGGTCAAGCAGAACAAAGCATTTACCATGTTGAATCATGGCAAGCCCACGTGGTCGGTCGACCATTATCCAGAAAGGGGGGCCCATGCAAGAAAACCGACGCCATAGCAAAACAGGCCTCCGTCCAGATAGTCTTCCAACAGCATCCTGCATCATCCATTCGATGGCATACACAGCATACGTTCATGTCGTTGCTTAGAAATACCCGGCATATATTATGTCTCTCCTAGAAGAGAGGCTCTTTGACGTTCTCGAGTAATAACAGCATTGCGTAGCTTCATCGACGGGCCATCACACTCGTCTTTCCTTATCTGTACCACTTATTCGCCGTATCAAGACGGCAATGCATGTTGCACAACTGTATCATTGCCAAAAAACATGCATAGAATCGGACCATGACGCTGAGACGGTCAACGACCCGTCAGCTTGACAATTTGACCACGAGAGCTGCATTAAAAGGTCTGTGAAATTTATTGCAACGGTCATGCCATGCACTTGGCGCTTCGCAAGGCTTCATCGCCCAGATACAGCATGGACCCTCCTATTCGTCATGACCCGCAGACTAGCCCACCATAAATCACGACCAAAACGGCCGCCCTCAACAACTAATTCAATCATTACGCGAACCAAATTGAAATCTACTGGTATGGATAATAAAAAGACTAGTGGGGAATACATGCGACAAGGACCATCTTGTCTCAGAAGGTTGATCACGTCGAGAGGCATTTAACAGACCACTACAACGATACTTTCGAAAGACAACACATATCAGATCTGGAAAAAGGGTTGTTCGTTCCCTGCTCCTCCTTGTTGTTGCTGCTGCTGCTGTTGTTGTTGTCTAGCAAATGGATTTGTACCTGTTGCATGAGACTGAACGTATCCAGTCCGGTTTGAATCATGGAACCCTGAGCCAACGGGAACACGTAAAGATCCAACGTTTCCAAACGTGTCCAATCCACCTTCTCGATTCGCAAAGAGTGCTGCCAACTCGGGGTTGGTATCTTTTGTCTTGACGCTGAATGAGCCGGGCTGTTGGGACAGGTCGTTGTTACCGGCGCCGATTGGTGTGTTTGCGCCCCCGGAGCCCGCCATCATGCCATTGTTGCTATTGTTCCCACCCGTGTTGCTCATATTCATCATGCCCGTGTTGTTGGCACCCAAAAGCGACTGGCCTGCATCTGAGGCGCCACCAGGAGCAAAGGGATTGTTGCTTCGGTACCCGGTAGGCTGAGCTTGCAGTTGCTGCATTTGAGCCTGTTGTTGCTGCATTTGCATCCATTGTTGTTGTTCCTGCCTTTGTCGTTCTTGTTCGGCCATCATCATTTGTTGTCGCATGTACTCTTCCTGCTGTTGCTGTTGCTGCATCATCATCATTTGTTGTTGTTGCTGCTGCTGCTGTTGCATGAATGGCTGCAATTACTTGACTCAGTCGCCGATCTTATAGACAGATGACACGAATATACTCACGTTGTAACTTGTGTATTGAGGTTGCATTGGTTGCTGCTGTGAATCCCAACCGACATCCACGAGCTGGTTTTGCGAGTTTGAATTGAGCTGCAACTCATCGTTGAAGAGAGCGGTAGCATTGCTATCTTCTAGCTGTTGTCGTCTTTTTGCCTCTTCTTCCTCTGACATCTGAATGGCCCGTCTCAAATCATCATCTTCCTTTGACCTCGCTCTTGCCCGGGCATCATCATCATGCTGGGCACGTTTGGATTCCTCAATGGCTCGAGCCAAGTCATCATCCTCGTCTCGAGATCTTGAAGGGGGAGGTGGATGGTGTGGTGGACTGGCCGGACGACCTCCCCATGCTCCAGCTCCGGTCGGCTGGCTAGACATTTCACCTCGATCCCCAAAGTCATCCTCTCCCCGAAGACCGCTATCAGCAATGTTGCCAAGCATACGCTCTCTCATAACTCCTCGACTCCTTCGTTCATTTCTCAGTCGGTCTTCATCCTGAAGTAGATTGGTGATGTCTTTAGCCTTATGGCGGACATTGGCTCCGACGTCCTTGCCTTCTTCGTCTACGTATACGAACTCCTTCAAAGTCTTGACCACGTAGATGTTGTCACGAAAGTACATGACGACATTTTCTGACCCTGCGTGTAGAATATAGTCTAGCAGAGTCAAGGCCTGTGCAGAAATGAATTCCATGGTCATTATGCGCACAGACATACGCTGGGATTCAAACATTCAGCAAACAGCGACTTGCCTTGAAAACATGTCTCCAGTTCTTTCCCTTGTCGTTCAGTCGCTTGTCCAACATTTCCATGACTTCGACGAAATCGTTTTGTGAATATGTCATCTGGGCAATCTCGTTCATTTGCGCTCCAGCAGGTCCCCAGGGATCGTTTGAAGTTGCTGCTCTGACTTTGATTTGAACGTCCGTGTAGCCTTTGGTATAGTTTTTGGCCACACGCACGGCACCACGCTTAATGTGCGAAAGCGACTGCGCCATGGTGCTTGGACAAGGTCTTGCAGTGAGTTCCGATCAAGAAGAGCAAGTAGTTGTGAGTGAGATGAGTCTGAATTGACAGAGATTAAACGGTCGTTGCAGTGCTCTTCACGAAAAGGGTGATGTCACGAGGATCGGTAACCGAAGCAAGGTCAGCGACTCAGCGTTTGTCGCCTTAAGGTGGCATGGCAGGTCTTGCAATCATTAGCGCGGAACCCAGCTGTCAGCCTGTTACTTGCTGAGTACGTAATGCACACACTGCCAGAATGCATACTCAGTTCAGGAAAACGCATACAGTGAACATTGACTTGACAAACCCGCGGTGCTTCTTGTGACGAGGGTGCGCGCAGAACAAGAGTTTCAACCTTTTCAACATAGAGCGGGAGAGACCTGGTAGGTCAATCACTTTGTTGCAGAGTCAAGTCGCAGGTGCACATCATCCGGCATGAACAGGAATTTTGTGAAGCCAGAGACCGTTCTCAAGGTGTGTTTGCTCTTCAAGTTCTGTCCGGCTCACGCATGTCGGCTCATAGTCTAAACAATCTTATCGATCCTTCAGCGTTCCGAGGACCTTTTGGCCCTTGGAACACCCCAGTCTCAACAGCAGGCTTTGGACAGCTTGACCGAGGTCTTCCAAAAGTGGGTGCTTGATTCAGTCATTTTTTGGCCATGTTCATCTCTTATTGATAACTTTCCAATTGGAACTGCAGCAAACGGTTCAAGTCCACTCCTTTGCCCGTTCTTGAACCCATCATTCTCAAGCTCTTGCAGCTCTGTACTGAACTTCGCAAGAACCGTCTCGCCCGTGACGCTCTCGGCCTTTACAAGCTCGCTGCTCAGCAAGTCTCAATTCCATCCATCGAACTTGTCCTCAATGCATTCATTGCTGGGGCTCAGGAAAAGCTCAAGGCTGCTCAGCAGGAAGCAAACGCCGTTTTGGGTGACGATGCCACTCAAAAGAGCAAGGAGCAAGACGATGAAGATGATCTCGAGCTTCCTCTTCAGCCCCACACTCTTCTCTACGAATCATTGATGGGTGATGCTGAAGAAGCTGGAGCTGATGCTTCCAAGGACAAGGATAGGGTCGAGCGCAAGATTGTCACTCCTTGGCTTCGTTTCGCTTGGGAGGCTTACAAGACTTGTCTCGATGTCTGCAAGAGCAACTCTCGACTCGAGGTCATCTACCACCAGGTCGCTCTCCAGGCCTTTGAGTTCTGCACAACTCACCAGCGCAAGTCTGAGTTCCGACGTCTCACGGAACAGCTCCGAAAGGATTTGTTGAACGCTCAAAAGTACACCACCGGTACTCACGCCATCAACTTTAGTGACCCCGACACTTTCAGCAGGTTCCTTGACACCAGGTTCCAGCAATTGCAAGTTGCCGTCGAACTCGAGTTGTGGCAAGAGGCTTTTAGGTCCGTCGAGGATGTCCACGGTCTCTTGATGCTTCCTGCCGCAAAGAAGGGTCTCAAGAGGGAAATGATGGCCAACTACTACGAAAACTTGACCCGAATCTTCAAGGCTGAGGGTGGAACGGGCACAATGGCCGTCTTCCACGCCGCTGCTTGGGCTCGATACTTGATGCATGCCGAGTCGTCATCGTCCGCCCCAGGTGGTGTCAACGAAAAGGCCCCCGGAGCTGTCTTGCTCAGTGCTCTTGCTGTTCCCCTATCCCAAGTCGAGGGTGTCGCCTCTAGCGAGGGAAAGAATGGTCAACGATTGACCGCTTTGCTCAACCTTCCCAAGATGCCCACTCGTCAGGGACTCTTGAGGGAAATTATCAACAAGAACATCCTCCACCGTGTTCCCGCTCAATTGGTAGAGCTCTACAATGTCATGGAAGTCGATTTCCACCCTCTGACTGCATGCAAGACCATTGCTCCTCTCGTCGCTTCCATCTCCCAGGACGCAGACTACGCTCCTTACATTCGATCGTTGAAGCCCGTTGTCCTTGCCATGCTCCTGCAATCCCTCTCCAAGGTCTACTCTTCTATCTCTATCAAGTACGTCATGGCATTGGTGAAGCCTTTCGCCAACGGTCCATGGGAAACCAACGAAAAGGACTTGGAGACATTCTTGATGAGCGCTTCTAAGCGAGGAGAACTCGGTGTTGCCGTCAATCACGTTACCAAGGCCATCTCTTTCCAGGTCGACCAACCGGTCAAGCCTGTCGTTCTGAGCGATATCTCCAACTTGACTGATACCACTGCTTTCAACGCTCACTCTTCTCAAATTGCTCGGTTGGCCCAAGCCTTGTCCAACACGATCCACTTTTTGGACCCCTCCATCGCCCAGGCTGCTCAAGAGGCTCGTCGACAAGCTCTTGTCCTTGCCCTTGCGCAAGCCGAGGACGAGCGCAAGGCTGCTGTCCACCGCCAGGCCATTGTCGACCGACGTCGTCAGAAGCTCAGCGAAATGAACACCAAGCGGGAGCAGGAGGAGGCCACTGCAAAGGCAACCAGGGCCAAGCAAGCTGCCGAGGAAGCCGCCGCCAGGGATGCTGAAATGTACCGTGAACGTGAGCGTGACAGAGTCCGCAAGGAAATCGAGTCTATCCGAAACGAGGAAGCAAAGAAGCTTGCCGCCAAGCTCAAGGCCAGTGGTGGTCTCAAGGTTGACGTCGACAACTTGGACGACTTGGACACCGACAAGCTCTTGCAATTGCAAAGCAAGCAGATTGAAAAGGAGCAAAAGGATGTCGCCGAACGGGTCAGGATCATCTCGAAACGTGTTGACCACCTCGAGAGAGCATTCCGAAAGGAAGAGCGACCTCTTCTTGCTCAAGACTACGAGAGGCAAAAGCAAGCTGACAAGGTTGCCCACGCCGCTGCCGTCAAGGCCGCTCAACAGGCTGCTGTCGAAAAGCACCAACTTGACTTGGCTTTGAAGCAGAGGTTGGGTAGAATGGTCAACGATTATCAACGCGTCAAGGATGTCATTGAGAGTGCTCGAAAGGAGGAGTTTGCTCAGAGGAAGAAGGAGGCTGACCGAAAGATCACCGAGGAGAAGAAGGCTTACCGTGAAAAGGTTCTCAAGGAGAGGGCTGAAAAGAAGAGGCAAGAAGAACAGGAGAGGTTGGCTCAGGAGAAGGCCCAAAAGGAAGAAGAAGGTGAGTCACGCAAAGTTTTTGTCTCGTGTCCATGTACACCCCATATTGATGCCTGTGTTGTCATACACACTTGTAGAACGTGCCGCTGCTGAAGAAAAGGCTCAGGCTGACGCTGCTGCAAAGGCCGAGGCTGATGCCAAGGCTGCCGCTGACCGACGAGCTGCCCGAGAGGCTGAGCGACAAGCAGAGGCTGAAAAGGCACGCAAGCGTTTGGAGGAGGAAGAAGAACGAGAGCGTCGACGGGCCACTCGAGGTGCAGGCGCTCCTGCTCCCTCTTCATACCCCACACGACCCAGTGCGACGGCTCCTTCAACCGATGGAGCTTCTGCCCGACCCAGGCTCAACCTGGCTCCTCGTTCCAAGCCAGCTGCCGCGCCCATCGCTGCTTCAGCCGGTCTTGCAACCAGTACGACTCCTGCCACCCAGGCTCCCAACGCTGCATCTGAAGCTGCGGCCACCGCTGCCGGTGAAGCCGCCAAACCCAAGACGTTTGCAGAGGCTCAGGCTTTGAAGAGAGCTGCCCGAGCCGCGGCCGGTGGCTCATCTGGATCTACTCCTCCTCCTCCCCCCAGCAGTGGCGGAGGATCTTACAGGCCACCTGGTCGTCGTTAGATGGGGGAGCTGCAGTGAATGTTGTAACACGATTCTGCACTGTCTATATGTTTACACCAAAATTGAGATGTTTGCATCTTTCTGTTTATGTGTGGGATTTCTGTTTGGATGATATGATGCTACTATGAAAGGATCGTTCAGGCAGCGTGTTTCCGCATGTAAGTTAAATGGAGCCATGATGTTGCTCGAGTCGATCTAGCCTTGAACGATTCAACATGTTACATGAATGGATGGTGAAGCACATTAAAGGCACTGGACGACGCGTGAGAGAGCGCCTGCTGGTATGAGCCCGCGGAGTGTCTGTGGCATGTGTGGCCGAAGGGGTGAGCGAGAGTTTTGGCTCTGGCCAGACCAGCCAGCAGCTAGCTAGCTTTGCTGGGAAAGCAGGCGGTGTCACTTGGATTGCGCGCGCGCGCGCGTGTGGCGTGATGTCTAGCGTAGGCAGCAAGCAGCAGCCAGCAGCCAAGGCAGGCAGTAGGAGAAGCAGCAGGGGCTCGCTCTTGCTCCAGCCCATCCTCCGTCACCCATCACAATCACTGGCCACCTTGGTTCTGCTCAAACCTTTGCACTTTTTGCTCGGTCACACACAAGCTCAAGGTCGTTTCCTGCAAACCTTTCCACTTACAAACACACGCACCCTCTGTGCTGCATAGCTCTCTAGTCTGCTGCAGTCTCTCTCGTCCCGGGATCATCACCACATCACCTTTGCATTTGCGCAGTCACGCATTTCCTGCAAAACGACAAGTCTTTTTGTCTTATAAACAATCATGTCAGAAATCAGAAGGAAGTTGGTTATTGTCGGTAAGTCTTGTCATTTTCTTTCCCACGGGTGCTTGTTTCCCGGTGTCTGGGTACAGACTAGGGGTGTACAAGGAGGCTGGATGATGGATCGTGGTCGCGAGACCCCAAGAGGCCACTGTGTTTGGGCATGAAGAGAAGGCTACCGTGGCCAGCTGGTCGATCACAAGCGTCTACACACCGTTGTACTGCAAGTGTTTCGACTCTGCGCCGAGAGAGTACTCTCCAGGATACCCATGACAGTGCCTAGTGGAGGAAGATGGCAACTTGGCTCAGACAGCCCTTTGGTCATTGTTGACGGCTTGATGGCTGCGGAAGGTGGAGGAAGGGCAAACCAATTTTCTGTCTGAATCCGACTGACGAGTCATTTTGCACACCGTCACCTTTTCATCCCTATCGACCGACGTTATCAATCATCCATCGCAAATCAACATGATACAACCAACCATTTTGACCGAAACCGCTTTCGATACACTGTCAATCACCGGATACCTCGCAAAAACTCTGCCACTTCAAAATTTGCCCCCGCTGGTCCTATTGAATGCCTCGATAATGCTCCAAAACACGTAACTTGACGACCGCAGGTGACGGTGCCTGTGGAAAGACATGTCTTTTGATTGTATTCTCAAAGGGAATGTTCCCTGAAGTCTACGTCCCCACTGTCTTTGAAAACTATGTTGCCGATGTTGACGTGGATGGAAAGCGAGTCGAGTTGGCCCTCTGGGATACTGCTGGTCAGGAAGACTACGAGTGAGTCTCATTGTCTACTTTGCGAAAGGCATCAAGAGCGGAAATGGGAGGCTGATACAAGTAACGGTTGATAGTCGCCTTCGTCCTCTGTCTTACCCTGATTCGCATGTCATCCTAATCTGTTACGCTATCGACTCACCCGACTCTCTGGACAACGTCCAAGAAAAGGTATGTCGAATTGGCTCACACGTTGCCCATGAGTGGCTGTGAAATTGACTTTTTTCTTTGCATTGAACGTGCTTGTCTCGTGTCTTTTGCAGTGGATCTCCGAGGTTCTTCACTTTTGTTCCGGTCTGCCTATCGTCCTTGTTGGATGCAAGGTCGATCTGAGAAATGATTCCAGGACGATTGCTGAGTTGGCCAAGACCAGCCAAAAACCAGTCACCGCTCCAGAGGTCAGTCATCACAGTAGAGCTTCAGAGCCCATTCTTTGTACCAACTAACGATTTGTCAACAGGGCCAAGCTGTTGCTCAGAAAATTGGTGCCAAGCACTACATGGAGTGCTCCAGTCGAACAGGTCAAGGCGTCAGGGAGGTCTTCCAAGTCGCAACTAGGGCAGCTTTGTTGGTTGGATCCAAGAAGCAGAGAAAGTCCAAGGGATGTATCGTTTTGTAGAAGAATCTATGAGGGAGAAACTTGTGCATAGAAGAGGTCTTAATCGTGATCATCGAGCTGTGAGTAGTACATGACGTTTCTCGCTCTGTCTGATGCCCATACACGAGGTGGGGGCTGACTTAGACGACATGACAGTATCTATCCTCAGTCTGACTGAGACTTGGTCTCTTTTCTTAATCTCATCCCTCTGCCCGCATCGAGTCACAATCTTTCTCCTCTTCTCGCAAAGGTCATGATGAAGTTTTCACACCTGATGTATGTAGCTTTGAGAAGCAACTATTTTTCCAACTCTTTTACCTAGTCATATATCACACCAAACCTGCCTGAATGGGTCTGCACTCACTGGCCACTGACCTCGCTTTTGAATCGTGACGATCATCGCGGCATAAGCCTTTTGGCTTGTTAGTTTTGTGATGAGAGTCGGTTTCAAGTCTTTGATAGCGCATAGGCCGCATCGATACACGATTTTTAAAGCATCCGGTCCGGTGTGCGGAGTACTCGACCATCGACTCGAGATGGACGAGTGGAATGATTGTTCCTGACAGACAAGCAAGGTCAACAAGTGGCTGTTGGGGGAACCCCTCCCCACAATAGAGTGTTGACCCATCACGCCGACCCGAACCAAAAAAAACAGGTCGACTGGGTATATACAAAAATGCTTTGATGAAGGAAAACCGACATGCATGTGCCTAGTGGTGCACCGTGCATGCGTGTCGTGACTGTGAGTGTGCGGCAATTACTGTGGGATCGATATGGGAACAAACAAACGCGCTCGCCCCCCCGGCTCAAAGCCCATTGTCGGCGGCGTGATGTGTGATTCAATGCACTAGAGATTTTTAGTGGTTGAACCGATGTTTACAGCCAAGAACTTTTGGGACCATGCGCATATGGGGACCTCGCACCTCTCCTCCACCTCTGAGAGAGAGAGATAGCTACCAGTAGGAGACTCGCGGGCATCGTGGACAGTTGCCCGGCACACGATATCACGATATCACGATACATGCCGGGGAGACAGAATCAAGATGGAATGCTCTTCACCTGTACCTCACACATTGCGAATGGTGACAGGTGCCCAGTTGCAATCTGTCTGGATGCCAGTTGCTACACTACATGCTCTCGCTCCACTTGACCCTCGACTGGAAAAAATGAACCCCATGCCTCATGTATATCGTCTGGGCGGAAGCGACGAACGAGGCGATTAGTGTTTGCGCGCGCGCGCGAATTATGGGATGCCATTGATCGTCTGACCGAGAGTTTTATGCACCGGCGGCGTTCGCTCGAGAATGGCGACATAGCAACACTGGTGCTGACGTAAAAACTCATCCCAAGTGGCCAAGTGGCCTGATGTGACTTGTGAGTGACACAAGAGTGGAGCGAGGTCACTACTCTTCCTCTTGCACACGCACTATGGCGGCATACCATCAACTTGTTGAAACAAGAACACGTCGGAGGATTCAAACTTTTCCAGGGTATTCGTTGGCGGCGGATGCTTGGTCATCTCATCCACCCATGTAGATGTGCGCTTTATCTGCCATCTAACGATCGGTAATCGTTGGACTATGCAAAGCCGAATAATAAGCGTCATTTATTGAGCATGCGAGAGGTGCGTGCTTCCCGTGTGCGTGTTGGAGGCAGAAAACACATCCGATGGGTTAAATCACCGCGGCATTGCTCAGCTAGCTTTGCTGCTGCTGACCCTTTTTTGCCCCCCTGCAGCTCCAACTTCCAGGCTTGAATGTGCATGGCTACAGCACTGCAGCAGCATCTGCATGACGGCTCTTATCCAGCATGACAGTAGCTTTACCCCGTACCGTAATGACCGCTGCGTGACATGTTCCATGCTCCTCTTTCTTCGAGACCATAGTCACATATTTCATTCTTCCATCCTTGTCCCTGGCTCTCTCCCATCGACTACTACCACTGTAATCTCCAAAAAACAACGATATCTACTGGTTCATAAGACTAACCCCCCAACTGTATCCCATCACTGAAGAAAAAAAACCTTCCTGCTCTCAGACCGGGAGATAGATTGCTTGCCACACACGTACACCCCTTTTTCCAAGACATTGGGTCACTGCTGTGCTCCACCACGCAGTGACATATACGATCAACGTACCAACGTACCAATCCCGACGCGACCACATAACGACTGGATAACTCCACCCTTCAAACACCAGCTGCCTAACCGTCTGCTAGCACGAGGTTCATCTTGCGAGAACCGAGAACAATCATCAAGGATCGACTACGACACCTCGCCCCCAGCAAATCTTCTTTGACAGACAGATTGCTCCAACACAATTTCATCTCATATACCCACCGAAGCTGCTAGTCGGTCCGCCATTCTCATCACATACCTTTTGGAACACACGTAAGGTCTCTTGCAAACGCGGTCTTGGACTCTACAAAGCGGAACAAAGCAAGTATATCACGAATCGCGACGTAAGTGTCTCCTTGGATCAGTCACACCAAGCCCATCCAAGCCTCATGTTTTGATTGACCGGTCCTTGCCAGATAACAAACGGAGACTTGGAAATATCTTGCACGAACCATGTCTGTTCCAGATGACCCATTCAAGACTGATAATGCAGTCCCCTTGTACCCGACCGATTACGAACGCAGTCATCAGCAGCGCGAAGCATCACCTTCCCCTGGTGTCGTACCCCCTATCACTTACCCACCATCCATCCACACACCTTCAGGAGTATTGGGCGGCGCCACTGGTGCAAAGACTCCTCGTCGAGTACAGTGGACTCAGCACGTAGTGGATGTAGGGCATCCCGCCGTTCATCGGATGGGCGATCATCCCGAGGCCAGGGGCGCGGAGGATGATCACTCTCTCAACGCCGCGAACCTCGCTCATCTCCAGTCCGAACTGGAAAGGCACAAGAGTCAATCTAGTGAACAGAGTGCTAGGCCGAAATTCATGCTCGGCGGCGAGGACCATGATGAGGACGAGGAAGTCTCTTTGAACGATGGCGAAGAGGATTATGACTACAGACTGGACACGGATGGCGAGTCTCGTCCAGACAAAAAGTACGGACATCGTTACCGCCGACAAGACAGGTCCTCGACATCCATTCATTCCAGCTTGGCTAGCAGTGTCATTAGCGAGGAAGATGAAGACCGTCATCACCGAGACCGTGACGACCACGAGAAAGATCGGGCTGGAGATATGGGACG
This sequence comes from Filobasidium uniguttulatum, assembly GCA_039545395.1. Lineage (NCBI taxonomy): Eukaryota > Fungi > Basidiomycota > Tremellomycetes > Filobasidiales > Filobasidiaceae > Filobasidium > Filobasidium uniguttulatum. The sequence continues at coordinate 281,071 of BCJK01000011.1, read as the reverse complement.
TTTGGAAAAGTCCTTGTCGCACGACGAAGTCAATGTCGACGGCGCAGGCGGAGGAGTCCACCCTTCTGCTGAAGGTCCAATCAGCGCAGAGGCACTGATCCCCGAAGACAATGGACCACGGGAACCTGATGTGAGAGACGAGATGCCTGTGTTTGTCGACCCCGGTGAAACAGATGGTTTGCCGTCCATGCCTCCCGAACATGCTGGTGACGATCACCATCATCATCACTTTCAACACGATGAGGCTGCCGAGTTGGAGTCCAGGGCGAGCGCGTTGGTCAAGGCTCACAAGAGCGGAAGATTTGGAAACTTTTTGCGCAACCGTAAATCAGGCTTCAGCAAGGGTGTTCAAGGTGTTAGTAGCGGTGCAGCCACAGTCGGCAAGGGAGCAACCTCGGTCGCAACCGGTGTCGGCAGAGGTGCAATGGGAGTCGCTTCTGGTGTTGGAAAAGGTGTAGCTGGCGCTGCTGGCTTTGGTAAAGGTGGCGCTAATCCTTCTCTCGGCAAGTACGGTATGGGAATGGGTGGACGTCCCATGGGTGGAACCAGTGCCGTCGCTGGAGGGGGTGTGTTGGCCTCTCTGTTGGCCTTGTACGGAGATCAACAGCATGGTCAATCAGGAGCTTCAACACCCAACACTTCCCGGCCTCCAAGTTACTATTCCGACTCGACTGACTCGGAAGAAGAACGTGAGAGGGAGAGGAAATGGAAGAAGAAGCAAGCCAAGGAGGAACAACGTCGTCGAGAGAGGGATTTGAAGAGGGCGAAAAAGGAACAGGACTATCAAATGAAAAAGGCGTCGATGCCAGCTTTCCAGAGAAAACATGCTTCTTCGGATCCTCCCCTGCCGCTTGGTCACGACGGACAGACACAGTCTCAAGAGGATCTTCGAGCTCCCAATGCACCCTTTTCCAAATCGCACAAGTCACATAGCCATGGATCTCTTATAGACATGGCTAGATCCTCGAGTCCCAAGATTTTCGGCGGAGTGAAAAAGACAGTCGACAAGTTTGGACTTGAACTCGATGAATGGGAAAGACCCAAGAATGCCAAGAGCGGCGCTGGTGTGTTTGGAGCTTTGGCTCAGAGCACCAGTAGCTTGAGCGGTATCGCTACCCCGGCTGCGTCGACCCTCGCTCCCAACGCTCAACGCCCAGGCTACTCGCTCTCCCGATTTTCACTGGACGGTCGTAAAAGTCAAGACCGACCTTCACGTCCTCAGTCATTGTTTGAGCGTTCCAGCACACCCCCTCATGGATCTGGAAACGGAGACAATGGGTCACCCGACAGTCGAACCGGCATGATTGATCACCCCGGCCTGCCGCGAGCTTCAACGACTGACATGGGCTCAAAACCTGGAAAGATGGAAGGCTCCAAGAGTAGACCGCTGAAGGGATTCAATATGAAATCCCTTTCCGACTTGACGCACTTGCCCATCACCCCTGGCAGCGGACACTTTAAGAGCATCATTGGCGCTGGTCGCAAGTCTCAAGCTGGGTCCCCCTCCAGCGAGTATGGCGGTGATTACTTTAGTGAAAAGCATAGACTTCACGAAAAGTACAAGTCTGAAGATGACAGGAAACGAGAAAAGTGGGAAGCTGAAAAGAAGAAGCGCAAGAAGGCAAAGGAGAAGAAGAAGCAACAAGAAATCTTCATCATCCAGCACGTGGCTGCTATTTTGGCTCGTCAGCAATTCTTGATGAAGCTTATTCGTGCCTTGATGATGTTTGGATCACCGACCCACCGATTGGAAGCGCAGATTCAGGCTACCGCACGGGTCTTAGAATTGTCGGCGCAAGTCGTGTCCCTTCCAGGCTTGGTATTGATCTCTTTCAACGATGAGGCGACTCACACGAGTGAAACCAAATTCTTGAAACAATCTGGAGGTCTTGACCTTCAACGATTGCTCTACACTCAGAACTTGTACTGGGAGGTTGTTCATGACAAACTTTCGGCCGAGGAAGCGTCCAAGCAGTTGGATGTCTTGATGACCAGCAAGCCCTACTATCCTCTGTGGGCCCAAATCTTTATCGGAGGAATGTGTAGTTCCTTTATTTGCTGCGTGTAAGTTGAATCAGACGAGATCGCGTGCCTTCGTGATGGTTGACTGATCTCCTCTTTCTTTGCAATGACAGCGCTTTCGCTGGAAGTTTTATTGACGCTCTGATCTCTTTCCCCTTGGGAATGTTACTCGTCGCCATTCAAGTCGCTGCTTCCCGAAACGACCTCTACTCAAACGTCTTTGAAATCGTCATCGCCACCATTCAGTCATTCTTGGCAGCAGCACTCGCCCAGTCTGGCTATTTCTGTTACACAGCTGTCACGTCTGCAGCCATTGTCTTGATCCTGCCCGGTTACATTGTCCTGTCTGGATCCTTGGAGTTGGCCAGTCGTAACATTACGTCGGGAAGTGTCAGAATGGGATACTCGGTGATTTACTCGCTCTTTTTGGGTTTCGGTATCTCCATCGGGAATGAAATTTTCCGTCGTATCACTTCTCGAAAAGAGATTCGTGGTACAAGGAACGGTACGGTCGATTGCAGTATCACCCATCCTCCTGATGCACCCTGGTACCTTCAAACGGTCCCCGAATGGTGGTACTTTCTCATCGTCCCCGGATACTCCTTTTGGCTGTCACTCCGTAACTCGCAACCTTTGCTGGCAAAGGAGCTTGTGAGTCGTTTTGATTACAAATGTTGCTCACCGGAGCCGTCGACTGATCGACTATCCGATTTCACTTGATAGCCCGTCATGATCTTGATCTCATGTGCTGGATGGAGTGCGAATCACTTTTCGGCTAGGGCTTTCGTCAATCGAGCGGATATCACTTCAGCTATCGGGTGAGTGTCAGCGTGGGCTACTGTCTTTTAAGACCTATCCTGAAGCCTTGTGTCTTGTGGTCATGCAGGTCCTTCACCGTCGGAGTTCTCGGAAACCTGTGGGGACGTTTCAACAAGGGTACAAGGTACGTTTGAATCCTCCTTGACGGTCGCGCTGCAAAGATACTGATACCAATGACAAAACAGCTTTGTCGTCATGGTTGTGGGAGTTCTCTTCCAACTTCCCTCTGGTCTTGCAAACGGAGGATTGTTCAACTTTGTTGCAGAGAGTTCTACAGGTTCAGACGAATCTTACGCTGCGGGTTTCAGAGGTAGGTCTCCCTTTTTTTTTGTCTTGGCAAAACACGGCCATACCCTTGCGAAACCTATGCACACGAGCTGACTTTGGAAACAACGTCAACCACCAGTCGCACAACAGCTTGTGCAGGTTGCAATCGGTCTGACAGTCGGATTGTTCCTTGCGGCGATTGTCGTCTATCCATTCGGAGGTGGACGAAGACGTGGAGGAGCTGGTATCTTCTCGTTCTAGACGTCGAGTGTTCAATGGTCAAGCAGGTACCATACGAACACACTTGTTTTCCCACCAGATGTAGAGGTTGGAAACAGGGCGGTCTTGTTGGACTCAAGGACATTTTTATTCTTTTTCAAATGCAGCTGCACCCTCCACAAGGACAGTCTGTTTTGCTTTTTTCTTAGCCTGGGAAACACCCAACTGTATCCATGTATCCTTTTGCAGCCTGCCAAATTGCATCACGTAAATGAACAGGTTCCAAGCCCTCAATACTTGAAAATGAGGTGATAAGGGTGTTTCGATCAGATCAATTTCTCGAGGGTCTCGAGCACTGTACAACGTTTACATGATCGCATACATTGCACACAACCTGAATCATATAGCATAGGCAGCAGTCGACTGATGTAACATGCCTTGATCCGGAGCAAAGCTCAGAATCCTCAAATGGGTCCCCAAAAACTGAGATTACTTGTACCACGCTATTGCGTCTACTTGGTCTTCTTGCTTCCCCTCTTGGTCCCATTTCGATCGTCTGGGACAATGGCGGGCATAGGCGCCCTAGGTGTGGGGACCATTCCAATACATCCAAAGATCAGGAGGTGCATACAGGTGGCTGGAAGAAACAAACGAGTGGCAAGGGTCGTGCGCGATTCCAAGTCATTTCGAATGATCGATGCAAAAAAGGAATAGCAAAAAGAGGGGCAACATACCCATCAAGACGGCGTGGAAAGGACCTGCTATTCCTCCCACCATGACAGCTCTGATAAACGTACCCCAGCCCGCGAGAATGCTGACAGTCAAGATCTGTTTTTGTTGGTGTTAGCGCAATATACATCAATGGCAGGTAATATTGGTCAGGCTCACAGGTATCACGATTCTCATCCTCTTTGATTGTCTCCAAAGAGGGTACTGTGGATCGTAGTGGATAAGAGAGCTGTACCCAGGGTTGAATATGACCCTCTAGCTCGACTTACGTTGGGAATATAACCTCGAACCCATGGGAGGAAGACGATGAGGTACAAGAATATCGACTGTTTGTTCCTTGCGTCAGAATCGGATCTTGTCGACCTGTCAAAACGGATGGTGGAAAGGCTTACAATAGTCAATGATTGCAACAGCAGCGAAGCCATCATCGTCTTGCGGCCTCTGTGTTCGTGATACATCGCCAAATTAGTGACACTGCTTGTTCAGGTGAATCCAATTTTCCTAAACAGCACTTACGGAGATCCTGCCAATCCGTGGAAATCGATACTCCCCACTCGTACATCTCTGCTGAGAATTTCCTGGATCGCTTGCGGGACTCCATATCGCCAAACGCCAAAGCCACCGAAACCAACGTATTTGGCGTGACGAATAACTTGTCCGACTGGTTGGACGCCCGAGACACTGGCTGAGCGAGGCATGAATGGGGTATCACCGTTGGCAGAAATCTTGGTCATGCTGAATACCGGGGATGTCGCTTTTTTGAGGAGAGCAAGGGCTGAGTTGGGTGGAGTTGAAGATGAAGCAAGTGGCTCGAGCAGTCGATGAAAGTCTATCCCCAAAGTGAATATTAATGACTATGCAAGGCGTGTGAAACGTTCGACGACTATCTTGAGACCGTGTTGAGGATAGAAGAGCGTCCGAGTTTGGATTCAGGTACTGTAAACTGCACAAGTCAAACCGTAGCTTGAGAGGTATTCGATGTCGTCAAAAGTCTGAACGCAGACGAGGACACTTATCGAATCCCCAGGTATAGCGCGGTACTTTGACACTATCGGCACGGTGTTTGGAATCACAATGGCCGGTGAGCAACGTGCGTGAACGGTAGGTGCGATTAGGGACAGTCCCCAGTTGCAAAAGTCGAGACGCAAATACGGTAGGGTAAACGAGAACTCATCTTGGCAGTCGGGCTGCTTGATGGAATAACGGTATGAATCAAACACACACTAGTCTACATCATCGTCATACAGAATCATACAAAGCATATCATTATAAATCTACGACACTACCTTGTACAAAATGAATACAACGACGTATAAATGAATGGAAGCAATGGATCCTAGCATCACGGATTGCTCTCTGATTGTCTAATCCAAGGTCTCACGAGTCAAAAAGCTGCACTCTGAAACGACGGATGACATGATAACTCCCGAAGCGTCCCCCAACGCAACGAGGCACATCTTCTCTTTCTATGATCTATACAAGGATGCTTTATGTTTTTTTTTTGTGTGTGATGACGATCGGGCTATGTCGAACGAGGTCGGACATGGCTGAAATGGACCTATGCGGATGGGTTCAAGCTACCAGGAGCAAGGACCATGGTCAACAAAGCCATGCGGATCTAGATATGAGAACATGGAGCAAGTGGTAAGCAGACATTCAGAAACAACCGGGCTAATGGCACTCACGAAAAGACCGTATCGCATTTGACGGAAGTAGGCTGCACGCTTGACATCAAAGTCGACGGCAGGGTCGATCTCACTGTTTTTGAATGATATACATCAGTCTCAATGTCGCCGGTGAGAAGTTCGAGCAGTATTTCGACTTACTTGTTCCTGGGAAGAGGGTGCATCACGATGGTGGTAGGCTTGGCCCTCTGCAACAAGTCATTGTTGATAATGTACATGTCCTTTACGGACTCGTATTCGGCCTCGCTGCTGAAACGTTCCCTATGAAAACAATAGAGAATCAGTGAAAAGAGTCTTCATCATCAATTGACCGTACAACGTACCTTTGAACACGGGTCACGTAGAGAACGTCACTCTTGGCAACGACCTGGTCGAGGTTGGCATACTCGGCCCATTGGATACCAGCCTTGGTTGCTTCTTCCTTGACGTAGTCGGGCATGGCAAGGGAAGGAGGCGAGACAAAGTTGAGGGTAACCGAGTAGAGAGACAAGAGCTTGACCAAACTGTGGACGGTCCTGCCATTCTTGAGGTCACCAATCAAAGTGACAGTGATACCATTGACCGAACCCAACTCTTCTCGGATACAAAAGACGTCGAGCAAGCTCTGGGTCGGGTGCTCGCCGATACCATCACCGGCGTTGATGATGGGGACGGGAGAGAACTTGGCAGCCTGTTGAGAGCTACCGATCTCGGGGTGACGAATGACGATAGCATCAGAGTAACAACCCAAAGTCCTGATGGTGTCTCCCAACGATTCTCCCTTTTGGACAGAAGATCGGTCGGCGGCCACTTGAGTGACTTCACCACCACATCGCTTCATGGCAGCTTCAAACGAAGTGGAAGTCCTGGTAGAGTTTTCATAGAACAAGGTTGCCAAAACTCGTCCATTCAGGGTGTTGACGGAACCGCTGCGCTCGACTTGAGTTCGCATTTCAGAGGCGACGCTGAACAAGTAGTGAAGGTCCTCTCTCAAGAACTGGTTGACAGAGAGAATGTGCCTCCTTGCAAACGCTGGGTGAGCCTTCAAGTTGGCAAATGGTCGGACAGGAGCGGGCGCGGAGATCTCTCGGCTGGTGTAATCTTCGACAGGCTGCATGGGCGCAGGAATCGAAGCAAGCGACATGAGATTCTGAGGAGCCGCATGGTCCAAGGTAGGGCTCTTGGGACCCATGACAGGTGAAGCTGCAGCAAAGCCGAGGCCGGCAATGGAACCACGCGGGCGGTTGAAAGAGCTTCGAGAGACCCTCTTTGAGATTGAACGGCCAGCAGAGCTGGAGACATCTCGACCAAGAGGCATAGAGGTAGCATGTCCGTCCAAAAAGACTGAAGATCCATAAGTGACGACTCGGTGGACGGCTCCAGCAACAGACTTTCCGGCCAATGGCGACCATTCCGAGGTGGAAGGCTCAAAGGCAGAGTGACGGTCAATCTCGACCTCGACATAAGTTTGAGATTGCTCGGCAAGGTCAAAGACAGACCTCGGGTTGTCGTAGAGCTTGGCAGTAATGTCCTCCAGAGTCAATCGGCCATCGGCAACAGCTCCCAAAAGGAGAGGAAGAGTCTCTTCAATACCAGCGGATGCCGAAGGAGTGTGACCAAGTTCCTTTGCCAACTGGTAAGGGACAGATCCGACAGAGAACATGTCAATGGTGTCAACGTGTTCCCAAAGAGTCTTTTGCTCTGCGGCGGAAGGCAGACAGGTCGAGTTGGGGAATTGCTCCTTGGTGAAGAACAAGGAATAGACAGCAACGTCACAAGTGACCTTCAAGCCCTTTTCCTTTGCCAAGGCAATGAGCCTGACATCATCTTGGGCAGCAACGTTGGTAACGTGGATACTCCTTCCGTTCAGACTGGCCAGCAACAAGATGGAAGCCAGATCAGTCGTCTTGGCGTCGGTGATGATGGGCCTTTCGGCGGGCCAGGCAGCAAAGTGCTGGGCGATGCTGGCAACCTTGTTGTGAAGCAAGTTGTTGAATGGAATGTACAAGGCCTTGCAACCACTGAGAACGGCATCGTTTTGGATCCTACCGGCGTTCTCATCGTTGGCGGCAATAGAAAAGTAGTAATCGGTGTGAGCAGCACCAGAAGCATTGCCTTGGGCAGCCTGAAGCGAGATCTCATCCTCGATCGAGCTTCCCGCTCCTTGCGCGGACATGTGAGTAATGGTGAACCCTCCACGGACAGAAGCTTGAGAAACGGCGTTGAAATCGTCGGATCCTTGCTGAGCGATGCCGGGTACAAAGGCTTGAATGTTGACCAATCCGGGGAAAGTGTGAGTCTCGTGAGACGTCTTGAAGTCGACAGATGAAATGTCAAAGGTTGGCTTTCGCAAAACAGCTTCAATGAACAACTTGGCGTTCTTGACGTTGGTGATCAAGGGGATAGCAAAGTCAACAGCCATACGACGAGACTTGTAACCCTTGGAGACATAGGAAGCAGGTCGACGGTATCGGTTCTTGGAAGGCAAGTTGATGTAAACGTCAATCAAGTTGGAAGCCAAGTGCTTGGTCAACGAATATTCAGCCTTTTGAGGGTCTTCCTCATCGTCCTCGGGGAGCGCTTCGAGGTACTTTACAGGAACACCGTGCTCTTGGATAAAGTCGGCGGTACCCGAAGTGGCAAAGAGGTTGTATCCCATCCTGTGCAACTTTTGGACCGATGGCAACATCTCCAACTTTTCCTTGAAGGAACCGATAGACAACAAGATGTTCTTCTTGGGAGGAAGAATACCGGTGGAGATCAAAGCCTTCAAATAGGCCTCGTACTTGTCCTTTCCGAAACAGGCGACTTCTCCGGTAGAGGCCATCTCGACACCGAGCACGGGATCGGCACCAGAAAGCCTGCTGAAAGAGAACTGAGGCACCTTGACACCGACATACGAAGAAGGAAGCTTCGAGTCAGGGTAGGGCTGAACACCAATGTCGAGCATGACCTTGGTGGCCATCTCAATGGCGTCAATGCCGGTGACCTTGGAGACGAATGGGAATGATCGAGCTGCTCGAAGGTTGCACTCAATGACCTTGATCTCATTGTTCTTGGCAATAAACTGAATGTTGTAGGGACCGGTGACGTTGAGGGCTTCTCCAATCTTTTGAGTAGCAATCTCAATCTTGCGGATAGTCTCAGGGTCCAAATCTTGAGGAGGCAGAATCAAGGTAGCATCACCAGAGTGAACACCGGCATTTTCAACGTGCTCGGAGATGTAGTGCATGACCATTTTACCATCCTTGGCAACAGCGTCCATTTCGATTTCCTTGGCCTCTTCAATGTACTTGGTAATAACGACTGGGTGGTCACGAGAGACATCGGCAGCTTGCAAGAGGTAGGCCGCAAGGTCGTCTTGGGAAAAGACAACGTTCATGGCTGCACCGGAAAGAACGTATGAAGGCCTGACGAGAGTCGGGTAGCCAACCTTTTCACAAAACGCGCGGGCTTCCTCGAAACTGGTCAACTCCTTCCATTCAGGTTGGTCCACACCGATCTTGTCGAGCATTCGCGAGAACTTGTAACGGTTCTCGGCAGTGTCGATCAACTCGGGAGAGGTACCGTAGATCTTGACGTTTTGACGGTGAAGGGGCAAGGCAATGTTGTTGGGCGTTTGACCACCCATGGACAAGATGACACCAGAGGACTGTTCGATATCGTAAATGTCAAGCACGGTCTCCAAGCTAATCGTCTCAAAGTAGAGTCGGTCGGCTTCGTCATAGTCTGTGCTGACGGTTTCGGGGTTGTAGTTGATCATGACAGTCTTCTTGCCATTGGCTCGCAACGTCCTGATGGCACGTACGGCACACCAATCAAACTCGACGGAAGAACCAATTCGGTAAACACCGGAACCAAGAACGATAACACCGTGGTCATCAAAGGAAATGTCGTGTTCGCTGGCGTTGTAAGTGTTGTAAAGATAGTTTGTGTGACAAGGGAACTCGGCCGCGACAGTGTCAATTTGCTTGACGAACGGTGAGATACCATACTCGAGACGGAGACGACGAACGGCGAGCTCGTTGGAAGAGACAGCCTTGGCGACTTGCCTATCCGAAAATCCGAGCTGCTTGGCGTGACGGAGCATACCAGCAGGGATAGAGCTGGCGGTGAACTTGCCCATACCCTTTTCCATTTGAACCAAACGTTGCAATCGAGTCAAGAACCAAGGGTCAATGTTGGACATTTGGTTCAACTTGTCGACCGAGTAACCACGGTGAAGAGCGGTGGCCAAAGCAAAGAGACGCTTATCAGTGGGGTTGCAGATTTCCTCGTCAATGTTTTCAACAATGTTGTTCTGGGGAAAAAGATACAGAAAGAATCAGACCGGCTCATGTGGTATGCCGAAAGGGCGTCAACAACTCACGTCTCCAAATCCGGGGAAAGAATCGTCAATACACCTGATAGCCTTTTGAATGGTCTCCTCAAACGTCCTGCCAATACTCATGACTTCACCGACCGACTTCATGGAACTGCTCAAAGTAGGGTTGACACGGGTAAACTTTTTGAGATCCCATCGAGGAATCTTGACGACGACATAGTCCAAACTGGGTTCGAAACAGGCGCTGGTCTCCTTGGTGACCGAGTTTTTGATTTCGTTGAGAGGAATGTTCAATCCGAGCTTGGCAGCAATGAAAGCGAGGGGGTAACCAGTGGCCTTGGATGCCAAGGCAGATGAACGAGAGAGACGGGCGTTGACTTCGATGATGCAGTATTCCTTTGAGTAAGGGTTGAGAGCGTATTGAATGTTGCACTCTCCGACGACTCCCAAATGACGAATGACATTGACAGCCGTGGTACGCAGCATGTTGTAATCGGCGTCAGAAAGGGTTTGAGATGGAGCAACGACAATGGAGTCTCCGGTGTGAATACCAAGAGGGTCAAAGTTCTGGTGTGTGTGTGTGTGTGAAACCCAAGTCAGACAATGCACTCTGATCCACCATCAGATCCAGGCAGCCGGAAAAACTCACCTCCATGTTACAAACAGTGATACAGTTGTCTCTGGCGTCACGAACGACTTCATACTCGACTTCCTTCCATCCCTTCATAGACTTTTCAACCAAGACCTGGGGCGAGGTAGCGAATGCCTTTGTACAGAGCGCTACGAGTTGATCCGGGTTCTGAGCGAAACCAGATCCCAGACCACCGAGGGCATAAGCAGCACGGACAATGACGGGGTAGCCAATGTCTGAGGCAGCGGTGAGCGCCTCGTCAATGCTGGTAGCGGTAGCAGATTCGGCACACTTTTCACCAATTTCGGCCATGGCGTTGGCAAACATCTCTCGGTCTTCGGTCATGATGATGGTGTCAATGGGAGTACCGAGAACCTTGACTCCGAGCTTGGGGAACTCGTCCTTGAGCTTGATACCAACGTTCAAAGCAGTTTGTCCACCAAAGGTAACGTAGATACCGTCAGGCTTCTCATGCTTGATGATCTTGAGCACGAATTCGGGAGTGACGGGCAAAAAGTAGACCTTGTCAGCCAAACCCTTGGACGTTTGGATAGTAGCAATGTTGGGGTTGACCAAGATAGTGTAGATACCCTCTTCCTTCAAAGCCTTGATGGCTTGGGAACCCGAGTAGTCAAACTCTCCAGCTTGTCCGATGGAGAGACCACCGGATCCGAGAACAAGAACCTTCTTCATTTGCTGACGAGGGTGCTTGGCGGCATGATCAGCCAATTCTCCACCGGGCATGACCATGGGGCAAAGCTTTCCGGCGGTGGCAGACTGGACCATGTTGTTGATAAAGACATCAAACAAAAACTCAGTGTCGCGGGGTCCGGGTGCGCTTTCGGGGTGGAATTGAACCGAAAAGTAGGGCTTGCCCTCGCGGCCCATCCAAATACCTTCATTGGAGCCGTCGTTTGCGTTGGTGAAGAGCGCTTCCCATCCGGGTTGAAGGGTCTCGACATCGACCTGGTAACCGTGGTTTTGGGAAGTAATGTAGCAGCGTCCGCTGGTAGAGCAAGTACAAGGCAAGTTCATACCACGGTTTCCGTACTTCATCTTGCTGGTTTTGGCACCCGAGGCAAGAGCCAAAAGTTGGTGACCGAGACAGATACCAAAGATGGGGACCTTGTCGGTCTGCATCATTTTGCGCAAGTTTGCAATGGTAACGTCAACCATCGAGGGGTCGCCGGGACCGTTGGAGACAAAGAGACCATCAAACTTTTCAGTCTCCGTGTTAAAGTCATAGTCCCAGGGTACGACCTTGACTTCGACACCCCGGTTCCTGAAACAACGGATCTGGTTCCACTTCATACCGACATCGACTGCGAGAACTCTGATGGGCCTGTTCTCGGTAGGGTGTTGAACAACTTGCCTGCCGTCTGAAGGCTTGGGAGCGTACAAGACGGGTTGACGAGTCGAGACCTTGGCGACAAGGTTGACTGCGTTGGGGTCGGCAAAAGGCACGACTTGAAAGTGGTCCCTCCAGTTGGCCGAGTCAAAGACGCTTGAGGAAGACTTGGCGTCGTTTCCAACGCCCAGGAGCTTTTGGACTCCAGAGACGACCGGGTTGCTGCTATCCTGAGCGGCGGAGGGTTCAGAAGCGTCCTTTTGAGCGAGAACACGACCGAGGATGGAACCTCCCTCTCGCAAACGCTTGGTCAACATCCTGGTGTCGACACCCCACATGGCAGGTACGCCTTGCTCCTTGAGCCACTTGCCGAGACTGCTGTTGGCCAAGTGGTGCGAGTACGAAGGGTGGTAATTGGCGACGATCAACGCCGAAACGTGAATGTGAGAACTTTCAAACTCTGCCGGCAAAGTGTCAAGAAGTTCAGAGTTGGGAGGGACATTGTGAGCGTCCTTGTCGGCAGGCACATTGGTCGTGCTGGACTCTTGGGGTCGAGGAGGGACACCATAGTTGCCGATCAAGGGGTAGGTAAGAATCAGAATCTGAGACGAGTATGAGGGGTCGGTCAAAGATTCGGGGTATCCGACCATTCCTAGATGAGGCAAAAGGTGGTGAGTATGACAAATGACAGGTCACCGTGGTTGACAAGGACCAACATACCCGTTTGGAACACACACTCTCCCGAAACGCTCTTGTTTTCAGCACCAAAGCTGGTACCGGAAAGAGCCAAACCGTCGGCCAATTCGAGGACCATGTTGGGTCGGTCATTGGTCTGGTGCCAATCCTCGACGAGTTCTCCCTTGGAAGCCGCAGCGACCATGATTTCGTGATCATCGGAATCAAAACCCTTGGAAGAAGCAGGGAGGTAGACCTGTCCGGCTCGATGAGGAGCTTGGACAGCTCGAACGCGGGCCTCGTCGACATGAGGAACGAGCGAAGCCGGGTTGGCAGGCTGGGAAGGTCCCAGCTCACTAGGAGATCCCACGGCGGGAGGAACGGGTTGGTTGACGGCCATTTTTTGCGTGTCCTACGAGAGAAGAGGAGAGGAAAAAAAAGTCTGCTAAAATCTTCGGTCCAAAGGAAAGTCTGGGGGATAAACTATCGTTCAGAGCACGAATGAAAGCAGCACTTGTCCGGAGTGTGTCTGATCCTGTCCCAGACACCTAATCTGAGCTACAAGATGAGATGACTGGGAGGAAGGAGAGGAGAGGAAAGAGAGAGAAGGAAACAAGGTAGCAACTGGAGGTGAGGTGAGTTGAACGTTGCGAAACCGTTTGCAACAGAGCGAGCGAGAGAGGTGGAGGCCTCTGCGCGGGCGACTTTCCAAAATTCTGAAATTTGCTTCCGAGCCAGGCAAACGAGTCCCTCTGTAGTGACACCGTGAGAAAGCGACGTGCAGCTGCTTAACTTTTTTTTTTTTCACAAGATGACTTGCTAGTGGTTGAACTTGAGCAAGGGCTGGGAGGTTGCAGCTGGCTGGGAGCAGACGGGACGCGCGCGAGTTGGAGTGTGTCTGTGGCTCTGTGGCTCTCGTCCCACCGTCATGCGTGGTCTCTCGTAGGCCCATGGCTTAATGGCTAGCTAGCTCGCCGGCTCAACCTCTGCGGCGGCTGCTAGAGCGCGCCCGTTGTTGCGCCGATATAAGGACCATCTGTCCCTCTCCTTTTCCCTCGCTCTCGCGCGCGCGCATGTCTCCCCCCCTCTCTGGCTTGTCTCGCACTCTCCATTACCTCAGCCTGACACTTTTGTGCTGTGTTTACATTGTCGTGTCTGTCACAAACAAAATAAACCACAGCCCTGCTTCGTCATCATCATCCACACACCAATGAAGGGCAAAAAGGCTATTCAGAGTAAATTTCCCACCGCGAGGATCAAAAAGATTATGCAAGAGGACGAGGAGATTGGAAAGGTCGCAGCAGGTGCACCCATTGTGATTTGTAGGTTTTGCCCCTTTATTACCTGTGTTGTCAGACGGCAAGCTCATCCTATTGCTCGATTCATCACAGCAAGAGCGTTGGAGTTGTTTCTCAAAGATATCGTCCTAGAATCTGCAGTCATTGCGCGTGAACAAGGGGCTAAAAAAGTCATGCCCTATCACATGTACGTCTCTTCTGTTTTTTTCCTCTTCTTGCCCTCTCAATGTCATGCCGTGGCTGACTCGCTGAGCGGCCATCCCATTTCACACACAGTAAACGATTATCGACGACAAATCGAACATATGATTTTTTGGATGACATGTTGGCAAAGTACGCCGACCCAACGGCTGGCGTTGTCACAAATACCAACGGGCTGGGAGCAGTCGAGGTGAATGATACAGCAACGTCTCAAGGAAACGGCAAGGCCAGGGCACCTGCATCGTCTGAACAACGGAAATCGAGCGAGGACGACGAGGATGAAGACGTGGCCGAAGAAGAAGAGAGTGGTTGAACACGCCGCCGCCGATACTACCCCTATCCCATATAATATATTCATACTCTCTCTCTCTCTCTCTCTCTCTCTCTCTCTCTCTCTCTCTCTCTCTCTCTCTCTCTCTCTCTCTCTCTCTCTCTCTCTCTCTCTCATATGCCGGCTGGTATTCAATCTATCCGCATCAGCACGCGATACCACAGATCAACATCAGGCCGCATCAGATCTTTTCACACCACCTCTTCGTCCATTCGTTCAAGAGCCTGCCTTGATTCCCCTCCATCATCTAGGCCGGCGGCGCAAGGCTGGCTCACCATCAGGATATATCTCTTTGTGCATCAAGATATAAAGATCGGAGCTTGGCGCCACACCGTATAAACATTGGGTGAACAAGGACCATGTTGTATGCTCGAATTCCACGTTGTAACTGCTCAATAGTACAGAAACCATAAAGTCTTGTCCACGGGCCCACATGGCCGACCTTGACCGCTTGACCATCAACAAGTCTATAGCGTCTTGTCCTGTTCCTTTTCAGCCTTTCTGACTATGTGATGCGAAAAAAAGCGACAAGGTCAGTCATGGTATCCTTGTGCACATGACAAGAACCTCTGACACAGAACACGAGCAAAAACCTCATTACCTTGCTTGTTGAAGGTTTGAATACTCAGAAATCCAAAGACAAGCGTGGTGCAAACATATTTAAACTAGACCAATGAGTGGCCCAGCGGGTGTTCATATCAGCACGACACGACCAAAAATAGTGTCTAGACTCGAATGCAGCAGCCATCCGAGGGTCATGCACTCACCCCTGTGACGAAATCGCAATGGTACCTGATACATTGCGACAGAGTCCAAAACGCTTCTGCTCCATGCTGTCGATTGCGTACAAAAAAAGGCATCCAACATCAACACTCACCCTCCCCAAACACACCCAAACGAATGGGGACGTTTTTCAACTCACAGCGCCGACCAAAAATTTAAACGCAGCATTCACAAACCCTTGCCCCGCAAACCGTTCAATGGTCGATTTCAACGACAGGGCGAGCGGTTGCGTGCTGAATTCGAGGTACAACTGGGTGATCACTAGGGCGAGGATGATGTAACCTGATGGATACAGTTTGGGGGCGACATAGGTTCGGACAATCAGAGGCTTGTAGGCTTTCATTGTGGGATCTACGTCGGGGGTAGAAATTAAACAAGGGTTGTCGTCCAGAGGTCAATCTTTGTTCGGTCGGTCGCCGTGGACGGCAAGGAATGACGATCTCGGCTCACGAGTGGCAAGAGCGAAATCCGAGTAGAAGGCTGAAGGTTTGGTGCCAGAGTGACGGAGATATGAGTGCTGCTGAATGCTATCGAGCACTGACCATTTGGACGTTTGGACCGACCATGCCAGGATTCGATCGCGCATGCGATATAGCCGGCGGTCACCATTGCCGACAGTCGCACATACTAAACTACAGGTGGACACGAACATGAATGAACCACTGGTAGCTATACAAGAACCCTGACTTGCACATGATTTTCGGTAAGTCGAGTCAAATGGAGATATCATACAGGCAGTACACATCTGAACATAATAAGGCGGTACGTAAAAACAGGCGCCGCCTACGACTGGACAATTACTTTGCACTTGCAAAGGTCAAATCACGCTCTGGCGATGTTGTTGACATGAGCTTGTTCCCAAGAGTCCCACACAGAGATTAGAAAGTGACCAGACCCCTGACTGGCGGACTGCTTTTGATCCAATGAGGAGCGATTCTCCATCCTTTTCTTTGAGTTGAGCGGGGAGCGTCACCGACGTATTCAGACGTCTTGAAAGTTTGTCATCTGTTGGAACCCCGATGTAACTGGCTGCATGGCCTATTTGAGGATGGCTTGCGACTGTGTTCACCTGAGAAGAGCTCGTCTCCACACGTTTGGGCAGGCGCTCTCGTGTGGGGAGATGCAGAGCATGATCTTGTCTACTATGCGATGAATGTGCTACTTGGGCCTCGAATATCGGCCGCTCCCTTGACCGAGACGATGTAGTGATGCGAGGGCGACCGCTTCGAGTGGTTGGGCCGAGTATAAGGACTCTTTCCATATGGCCTCCCATGTTCTAAGGCCAAGGAGAACGCGAAAAGCTTCCCATCTCGCTTGATACGCAGAAAAAACGAAAGCTTAGACAAGTTTGAGCCCGCGGTCGGAGATGATTTGCCTGGTCACTTCAGTCACGACCTGTTTGATGTCCTTGGGGCGGTTATGTCTTGAAGCAATAAGACTGATGACTACACACGATCCCACAAATACAGCGCTGTAAGGGATACACAATGTCGTCAGCGATGCTGTATGACAACTTTCCTGTCTCGCAGGGGTCGGTTGATACTTGCAATCTGTAAAAGGTCGCTCGAGACAGTCTTTTCTCCTCGTCTGAAGTGCGTGCACTGGCAAAAATAGCTGTGAATGAATGGCCATCATGTCAGTTGTATTGCAAAATTTTGTTCACTTTGAATAAACGCACAGCGGAGGTTTGGAAATGCAGCCATCTTGAACGATGCAAAAAGACTTTGACAAGGGATGTATCGCTAGATGGATGAACCGTTGGTACCTCTGGACTTGGGCTGCTTGTCCTCTCTGGCGCCTGGCTGGTACAATGCCGCGGTCACGTGGTTTGCTCGCAGAGGTGACCTCGAGTCGTAATTTCGGATTTTGACCAGACGACTCGGTGAATATGTCGTTGCATCACAGATATCATCTATCACATAGATACGACCCTCTCTGCCACTCTCAGTGCTTCTGTCAGTGCTCAAGCCTGTATCCCAACAGGAGCAAAGTAGAGTTTAATCGTGTCGATATCCCAGCGTGACCCTGCTCCAGTTCTCACCAGAGAGCTTTGAGACTAGTGCTGCTGTGGTATGTCGTCGGGCAACCTCAAGAGAAAGCGGAGTAACCATACTTCTGCTGTGACGGGTGTCGATGCACCACAGACGTTGGCTGGTCGAAAAATTGCGAGGTGCTCTACAGGAAAAGATGTCAAAGCAGCGATTGAATCAGCAAGTAAAGATGGTGAGTAGTGGTACATGGTCAACAAAGCATTCCCTGCTCACAAGCTGATTGAAATCTTTTCCATACACCCAGCCATCGTCGCTCTCGATAGACAGTTACAAGTGCCTCATTCTGAGCGCTTGAGTCTCACTTTGACCCATCCCAGTGTGGTGCTCGCCCAGCAATATCTAGCTTTGTCGCCAAAATGTGAAGATATACTGAGTGGTTGGAAGAAAGCTCAAGAGGTGAGTGACTCGATCATTACTAGTCTTGTCATGTCGTCTCATTCCTTGTTTCAATCGCTGTTGGACGCTCAAGGTCAAAAACACTTCGTTGGTGGAGGCCTCGATGCATTTACTCACAACGTTGGTCAAGTTGCTATCACCTATCCCATACTTTCTTCCTTCACTTCAAAACCTGGCGGATAAATTCCTCGATACATCTGAAAGCTATGGGGACTATGTAAGTTTTTTTGAGACTTGCAAACACTTGTCTCATAAGCCCCCCAGCTCACAATGCCGTCGCTCTCAGCTCTGTCAAATGATCCTCTCCACGAAGCGGGAACACTCCCATCTGGGTATCGGGTTGGCAGCAGCCCTAGTAGGGATTGATCCGGGTCACAAGGGGATGACCAGTCAATTGAATGGACGGTTGTGGACAATGATCGCCGATAATGGCTGTCTGAAAGCTTTGCCCAAACTGTTGAGCATGAGACGAAAAGGGGGCTTTAGCACAGGAACCGACCCTCTGGACAAACCGGACATTCGACACTTGACCATCAGTTTCCTGTTACCATTCCTCGCCTATCCCTTGTTCATTTCAGGATCGAGGCCAATCGTTGTGCCATTGTTCGCAAACTTAAAGGATGATCCAGCACCCACTGTATTGCGACTTTTAGACGCCGTGTGGCAAGCTATCAATGCCTCGCCTTCTTCGGCCATCAACAGGAAAAGCTCGGTAGCGCTTCTGCACGAAAACTCTATCGATGGAATCATCAAGCTGTACAAGCGAGATGCAAGTCAAGACGAAGACGACCAGGTCAACGGTGTCACTCCCGCCGACATTGCTCATCAATTCCTACTCAATGCGTGCACAAAACCTGGTGTTGGCGTGTGTTTTGTGGACCAAGGATGGTACAAGCGAAAGGGCAAGGGCAAAATGGATGACGCATGGATCAATGACAATGAAGCCGATGCTGGTGAGGAAGGGGCCCCCGAAAAGGATACGAGCGCCTATGGGACCCGTATGTTGCACAATCACATTCTCGGAAACGTCGTGCGCAGATTGGGAGCTCGAGTGACCGAAGAACCCAAAATCGCCGAACTTGTACAATCGATCCTTGGTGCATGCCCTGAGTTGGTGGCAAGCTTTTGGCCTCACTCTGGTATCTCAGTCGATCCTCGGCTCAGCGCAAAGTGGCTTGCGACCATGGCTTTCTTGGGACATGTTATTGCCTTGCCCCTACCCCCCTCGGCAACATTTCGGATCCCGACTGGAGCGATCAGTTTTGGAGGAACTCAAGAGACCGTTGCCAAGACAACACCTCCTGCTATCCAGGTAGTTCTCGAGGCTGTCTTGCCTTCGCCTTTGACCAAGCAGCACATCAGCAAAGGTCTGCAACACGGGGTCGGCCTTGTTCAACATCAAACTGCCCTTACGTTGGCTCGAAGTCTACAAAAACTGCTCATTGTGCAAGACTTGTTTGCTCGCCTCGGAAAGGAAGTTCGTGGCGATATGGACGACGGACATGTCATTGACGATCCCTGGTCAAGGTCTCTCCGAGAATTGGAAATGGAGGCAAGAAAGAGGGTTCCCGAGGTCCCTGTCATCATTGCTTTTGCGCAAAAGTCTGCAGCCTCTCAAGCTCTTCAAGCATCTCTGGAAGAAACAGATGAAGCTGAAAAGTGCAAGGCCACCTTGTTGACGGAATCGGCACTGCGACTTTTCCGGCTATACTACCTCGCATTGCCTAATCTTGCCACTGAATTCAAGTTTGATGTAGGAAAGCTATTGGTCTCATCCTCTAGTGCCAAGCAAGAAGCAGCGGCTCGCCGTATGGCGAGAGAGGGCAGTGTCATTGATGATTCCGGAAGTGTAGCCAGTTTTGGTACCGTTGGCAGTGCTGGTATGGGTGGTGGATTTGGACAGTCGAGAGGTGACGTGGAGGGAATGGATGCTCTCAGTCAGATCCATGTACTCGAATTGCTGGCTTCGGCGCGAGACTGGGATTGGACTACCAAAGCGGGTACGTGTGTAGCCTGGATTGGTGACGGATAGATTTGCAACTGACAATGGCTGCTGATTTGTAGCTGGCTCTGCCTACACGTACTTGTATCACGTGCTCCAGCTCTATCTGTACACTCCTCATCTCCGGACAAAGAAAGCCACAGAAATCTTGCTCGAGCAAATGGTCCAAGAATCAATCTTGTTCGATCACGACCGCCAAGAGTGGCACGCCTGGCTGTCGTGTCTTCCTCGGACAAGAAATCCTCGCATCAAACCTTCTGCTATGCTCGCCATGGAACGCTTGCACTTGCTCAGCTTTCTCGACGATTGTGTCCGACGGTGTATGAAAACGCCGTATCGATACATTGAAGAAGCACAAGCGTTGGCCGCGCAGTCTGGTTCCATGGTCGACGCCTCAACATTCCCATCCCCCCTGCTGTTCACGGCGCTTGAGCAATTCCAAGCAAAATTGGCGGGACACCATATCGCTTCCGATGCAGCTGATGTTGTCATTATCTTCCTGCGTCAGCTGATTCTTTCCATGCTTGGCAAACTCGAGGCAGACAATGTACGATTGTTGGCCAAGCGACTGGACATGTGTATCGATGCTGCAGAGGCAAAACGGGAAACCAAGTTGGAGAGTCTGCGATGTCAAGTCGGTGTGCTCCAGCAGCAGATTGATTGTTTCGATGGCAAGAAGATCGCCTCGTCTGCCACGGTCACTTTCAAGCCAATGGAGGGTGAGTCACATTGATTATGATTGGCATCTACCCTTGCTGACGTTTCATGGTGAGCGGTCCAGGTGAGGATGACGCCGAAAATCTTCGAAGGCAACTCTTGGTTGCATCACCGGCTGCTGGTGGGTTATGGACTACTCTAGACCAATCCAAGGTGTCAAAGCAGGACAAAGAGCAGTGAGTGTCTAGTGCCTCGAAGCGCCCAATGTTACCAAGTCTAAATCATGCCTGTTTGGCTATAGAATTCTTTCCGTCCTGCCATTTGTGCTATCCTTGTCGAGTCCTATGAACAATGGTGAAGAGGCTTTTGCGATGCTCAAGGACGCCTTCTTGCAAGGGAAGCCCAACCTTACCGCAACGATCTCACGGGTTCAATCTCTTTTGAACAAGCTTTCACAATCTCAAGAAAATTCCGGAATGACACCAGATGCAATTCACTTTCTGGCAGATTGCGTCTCCGTCGTGGCACAACACTATCCGGACGCTGTGTCTCCTCTTGTCGACGCCATCGCTCGTTCCACTGCCATCACACGATTCTCCTTGTCCTCTGACCGAGCTTTGGGCTCTAGTGAGTACCCCACCTGTTGTGGAGAGCTATACGTCCACTGAATTTGACTATTTTCACCTTTAGGTATCACACGCCTGTTGGAGACCATTCCTTTCCGGCGGGACTCGTCCATGTGTGAAGTCGCTGATCAAGTCAGCCAGAAATTCCTCCAACTGGATGCAAAGGAAAAAGTAAAATCTGCAGAATCCTTTAGTCCCTGGATCTCGTTTGTCTCACCGAACACAGCTTCTGAGATCTTTCAAGTCTTGGCAAGTGACGAAGCAAACGAGAGTCAGCTTGTTGGTGTCATGGCAAGACTCTTGAAGCAGAGTCAGAGTCCGGCACTAGTCGTCACCAACCTCAAGTATATCGCACACCGACATCTGGAGCAATCTGCCTCGGCTGTTTTATCAAGACATGATATCTGGCATACCACTGTGCAGCAACGAGCCGCTATGACGGGTCGACAACTTGAGTTGAAGGTCAGGAATTGCGTTCTTTCGAGTCGCTTGAACCTTGAAGGTATCAAGATAGGCTCAGCATCCCCAATGGCTATCAGGCTCATCAAGCTCAGTGCTGACATGGCAGCTGATGGTCACGAAGCGCTGACGGCGTTGCTCAGTGCCGTACCGTGGAATCAAAACCAAGTCACCGATGCCTTTGTGCGGCACATTATGCCACTGTGTTTGGAAATCAACGGCGCCAATGTGGAAGCGGCGAGCCCTAGATTCTTGAGCCGGATTTTCCGAGTGGCCATGGTCGACGAATCAATCGTGGCCGACGAGGTTTGCTCAAGGTACAAGGAGACCTTTGCTCACCAGGCGCGCAACGACCCACAATTCGTTGGCGAGGTACTCAGCCTCGTTCGGGAGGATTCATGCGGTTTGAGCGCGGACAAGATAGTAGCCTTGCACAGCCTGACAACCAATGGTGTTTCGAGCCAGGTCATTCAGGCCATTGCCGAAAGTCTTTTACGCTGGGTTGTGAAGCATCTCGATCAAGAAACGCAAACTGAGACACGCCGGGCAATACTCTCGGCTCTGGCCTCGTTTGCCCGCGAGACATCAGCTGAAATCCCTGGTCATCTCATCGAACCCTTGCTGGCGGCAGTGATTCAAGATCACCTTCAATGCCCGATCGCTGTATCGCTTGCTGTCGAACTTTGCAAGAAAAGCTCCGTCAAGGCCATGGTCGTCCGGCAGCTTCTGCAGTTGCTTCTCGGAGTGGATCGTCTCAACAAGGCCATGCAGATTGATTCTACCGTCGTAAGACAAAATATCGCATCGATGGCGTTGGTCTTGTTCAACGCATCTCCCTACTCGGCTTGTCAACCTTCCTTTGCCGAGCCACTGATGCGTCTCTACAAGGGCACCTTGGCCCAGGCTGATGTGGATCTGGCCGCTATCTTTGGACTCTATGAGCGATACCGCAAGATTTCTCTGGCCAAAGCAATTACTAGGCTTTGGATCCCCCACTTCAACCTCAATGCTGAAGAAAATGACAGTGCGCTCGACGCCATCAAACAACTGGACCCTAGGATGGTGTTTGCCTCGTGTGTCTCATTCGAGCGAGAGTCTGACAAGCCCGAGACGACCGTTTACTCTTATCAACCGAGCTTCCTGCTGAATCTGCTTGCAACGTGTCTGAGGGAAATCCCTTTGACAGGCTTACAATGGGTAGAGATTTTGCGTAGCAGTATTCTTGCTCTGGCAGCGTGTGCGCTCTCTTCCAAATCAAGCCAACTGAGAAGTATGGCATCTTGGGTGTTGGGCGCAGCCCTAGACATGGTCAAAGCCACACCTTTCCAAGAACATCCTGCCGTGTATCGGCTTCTCAGTCTGCTTCGCCATGGAGTTGACAAGGATGAAACGGGCACTCTCACAAGAGTACCGTTTATGATGGCCTTTTTCTTTGCACATGCCTTGAGGGTCATTGGAGAGCCTTCTTCATATCTCTATCCGTTGATCAGTACCTTCTTGCTGAGGAGGCCAACACTGGATTTCAACGATGTTCCCATGCTCTACGACATGCTTTATGCGGCCGGAACAGGATCGAGGAGGCAACGAAGATGGATGGTCAGGTTCCTGAAAGACTCGATTCGTTCCCGACTTGTGAGTATTGTTTTCATGTTTGTTCATGTGTGATCTCGGAAAAGTGATCATTGAGCTGAATTTATCTTTTCCTTGCCTTACAACTCAGGATTGGCAAAATTGTAAACGAAGACATACTTTTGCACTCCTGGCGTCTCTTTATCAGTCATCCTCGGACCCTAGGTTCCGCAGTCTCGTTTTACAAGCTTTGGCAAGCATGACCATGATTCCTGAGGCGAGCATTCACCTTGCCGAGAGAGAGGGATTGGTGGACTGGATCCAAATTAGTTGCTTGGACAGAGAAGACTCGTTAGGAGAGGACAATGCTGCTGTACTGCAGATTCTAGAGAATGTGACCGCAGCACTGGTCCGACGAGATAGTAAACTGCCGTCGGAGTGGCATGGACAAACCAAACCATGGCACATCCAGCTTCTGGCATGTTGCAAGCGACTGGCATTGCGATCTGGTGAGTGCGACTCGATATTTGCTTCATGATAAATTGACTAAACCTATACCGTCTCACATCAGACATTGCATCGCTACGAAAGCTATCTACGGTTGTCCTACGACTTGCCCTTTACTTGGACTCGGCAATCACCAGCACATCTGTCACTTCCATGACAGCTCGCTTGCGGCAAGTCGACCTGGACACCCCAGGCATCTTGGAAAACGAGGATTGGCACAAGACTGTCGAAAACCTCTTACGCGTCGGACTTTGCTGGGACCCCGAGATGCTCGATGGTCCGGGGAGGGCCAGTGTCATGGAAGCAATGGCTGCCTTGTCAAGTCGGGTCGCCGTGTCCGAGCACGCTGGTGGAGCATGGATCCGGAACGAGCTGCAAAGCGTTTGAACGGGTGGGATCCCGTTAAAGAGACGGATTGTAAAAGATGACCACATTTTAGATTTTAGATGCATTCAAGACACATATGAATGTACTTAATGTACATGACAATACCGTATGACAGTACTTGAGTTCTGTATGTCACCTCTAGTCGTCGGTGGATGGAGCGCCGTAATACTCGAGTACATACAGAAGCGGAAGCGGAATTCTCACGTTTCAGCGTGACCACGCGGGCATCAACTTGACTGAAACCCAAGCAGCTAAACACATGCATATAAAGCATGATTTGACCCCTATCCCAACAAGGTGATGAGACTGTCAAGCAACCTTGATGTTCTTGTCATTCACTTGGAGAGCTGCACTGGTAACCCTGATTTGAGTAGCAACTTCCGAAGCCGCTGATCTTGTACTTGTGATTTGTATCACACGGTGAGTGTCGTTTTGTCCGGCGTTGATTACGGAGTCATTCATCACCTGGTACTCCGACAGGATTCTTGACACTGAACATGTACAAACTACGAAAGACTTCTGCAGCCTCCAAACAAAAGGGAAAACAATTGGGGGAAAACAACACTGCGGACACCCAGACTGAAACCCCGTCCCATCCGTCAGCCCCGCAGAACCTCCTCACTCTGCGACAGGTATCTATAGATCTGGGACGAAGGATGGGACCGGAACTAGTGGACGAGACAACGAAGGAAACCGGTCTCAATCAGCACTTTTCTGATGACTATGATCTGGAGAAAGATTTCAGAAAATCTCCTACAGATATTGTCACTGGTGACACTTTGAGCCCGGGCCACGCTATTTCTCATGAAACCTCCCCGACTCCTTCAAACCTGAGGCCTAATAATTTTGCAGCCAATTTGCTGCCTACCCACGAAAGTGGATCCCAAAGCGTGATGAATCGGCCTCGGAGAAGCATGCTCTTTCCGAACCAAGCAAATTTGTACAATGATCTGTCAAGGCAGACTACGGACGGGTCTTCAGCAAAATATACACAGTCGCAAAACCCCACAGCCGAAACGAACCACACTACCAGGGTCAGACCTTTTAAACGGAGGAAAGGGCGAGAAGTCTTCCCGTTGAACGTTTTGGTAGTGGGAGAAGCAGGCGTAGGCAAGACGAGGTGAGAGCAAATGTATGCTCCATCCGATGGGTTTCCACGGCTGATACCTTGTTTATGCGTCTGACAGTCTGGTCAATCTTTTCCTGAAAGCTCATCTACATCAGGAGCTTAGCAAACATCTTTCCGGTCTCGAGATTGAGGAGTTGGTCACACCAGAAGCGACCTCTTTAAACGGTGAAGCACAATTGACCGCAAAAGAGGTAGATATCAATCGTTCAGCTCAAGCACTCTGTCCCAGTAATCCTCTCCTCTTGTCCATTTCGCGACATGAGGAAGATCCTGCCGACTATGACAACATTCCACCAAAGAACTCTGGTCATGCTAGTCGGACCAAGCAGACATTGCACCTGCTGAGTGTTCGAGATACACCTGGAATAAATTCTGCAAGTGACTCCAGCTGGGAGAAAGCGATCAATGAAATAGAGGGGCTGATTGAGCAACCAATGGAGAAACTGTTCCAAGACCAACGACAGATCCAGAGGAAGTTGACAAGAAGTCTCGGAAACGACACTCTAATTCACCTCGGTATGTCAAACTCTCCGGGACAGTCTCGACAGTGCAAATTATTGATTGAGCTGGTCTCGCCCGTTGTGTCAGTCTTATATCTCATTGACCCCAACTCCATCATCAGGAGGCCTGTCTCTTCTGGGAATGCTCTGCATCACATGACACTACCAGAA
Source organism: Filobasidium uniguttulatum (assembly GCA_039545395.1). NCBI lineage: Eukaryota > Fungi > Basidiomycota > Tremellomycetes > Filobasidiales > Filobasidiaceae > Filobasidium > Filobasidium uniguttulatum. Next base: position 255,306 of record BCJK01000011.1, on the reverse strand, counting down.
CATGGCTTGGAAGCTAGAGATCAGACGAGTCGTCACGACCTGGGTGATTCGGGCTCTCGGGGATGGGAGTCGGGCTTGAGGCCGCAGGACCTTTTGGCAGTAAGCACATCCAAATATGTAGAATTGCGTGCAAGCTGACGAGACGTTTTGGTACCAGATGAAACGTCTAGCTCGGCGTGCTACAGTCTTGCCAGTTATTGCAAAGTCGGATCTCTTGACCATCTCTCAACGCAAGCGAATAAGGGAGGAAGTGAGGCAAGACCTTCTTGCCGCTGATCTCGGGAACCGTTTCACTCTCTTCAATCAGCTATCGGCCCTCGAGGATGACTTTGATGGAGAGTGCAGCGTTAGCAATGATCAAATTGATGAGTACAGCGACGATGATTCTGGAATCGAAGGTGGGAGTGTGAATCACGCAACCTTGGCCGAGGTTCTTCCTGCATTTTGTTTCGCACCGGAATTCCCAGAGTCATTCGAATCTCAAGGTCAGATCGAATCAACCAAGAAAGATGGTGATGCATCTCCATACAAAGCTCGACCATACGCTCAACTTGGGAGAGAATACAGCTGGGGACGGATCGATGCTCTGGATTCTCGACATAGTGACAATTGCATGTTATACGGAGCTATGGTCTCCAAAGGGTTTGCATCAGTGAGTCGGGATGACCATTGTCGTTCATCGCATCCACTCACCAAGACTTTCCTATCATGACGGATAGAAATTGGCGACCAAAGCAATGGACGAGTTTTACGAAGATTACCGTGCCGAACGTCTCTTGTCTGGCCACGCTCCTTTACTGCCTTGATGATGCACCACAACGATGCCTACTATGCTTGATAGCGTGTCTTGTATATTTATTCTGTTCTTGTACTTGCTGGTGCAGTGCTTTGTTCTCTCCGCATGAGAGTATTGGACGGGGCGGCCTACGCTGATCCAGGCAATAAAGCAATGACCTGTTTGCTGCACTAACCTACTCGTCACCAATGTTGTTGATCAAGGTTCCGACACCGTGAGAGACTTGAACCTCAAACCGGTCTCCGATTTTGAGCAACCTTTTCGGATTGCTGCTCCAACCCACGCCGGCAGGGGTGCTGAGTTGCGAAGAATAGTATGTTCAATCTCGATATCAGCGTGTCGTCGTTTGTAATTTGCAGGCCACGTCAAACACACTCACCCAGTCAAAATGATTGTACCTGGATGCAAGGTCGTCCCTTGAGACAAAAAGGAGACGATCTTGGGGATCGAAAAAATGAGATCACTGTCGTAACCGACGCAAAGACGGTCAGCAACTCGGAGATTCTCCAGCCTAGCGGAACCTGCTCCCGCTGAATAAATGTCAGCCAAGGCTCTTACTCCAAGGGACTCTCCTGTACGACTTGTCCATTATGGCTCCCCTTGATTCTCAGCTGGCGCCAATCGTCGATTTGAGCGGCGTTGATGATAGCAGGCCCGATAGGGCAGGCACGATCGAATGATTTCGAGTAACACCACTGGGATTGTGCAAATTGGGCAAGACGGGAGGAAATGTCGTTTGCCGCTGTGTAACTGTTTGACTTGGAAACACATCAGCCTTTTCCGTCCCAGGTATGTGGGACGACAGTCGGGAGAGTTTGTGAGCTTTTCAGACGTACCCGAGTACAAAGTCCATGGCTTGCTCTTCTTGCACATTTTTGCACGTCTTGCCAATCACGACCGCCTGTTCATGAGGAGAAGTTGGGATAACATCAAGGGCAGAGGACAAGGCGTTTGAGCATGAAATTTTGGAATGATTTGTGACGATAAACCCAATGACTCGCCAGTTCGGACTCGTAGTCCGCAGCATTATCCTGAGAAAAGGCCTTGGGCAAGATGACATCTGCTGGCCAAGGGCCTGTCAACGCAGTCTGAGGCTTCCTGTTGAGCGTTACGCCAGTGAGAAATTAAAGCAAACAGGCAAACAGGCTCGTCCGTCAGAGAGAGGGGAAGGAGAGAAGGCGTGGGACTCTACGTGACGACGACACGTACATGAATAGAGTCGGGATTGTTGGGAGATCCATCCCCACCTCTTCGGCATGCTTTCTATACTATGAAAGCGGTAAGAATGTGCGTCAGCCTGCGTGAGAACCAGGTAACAAGATATAGTGCAGGTGACTTACATTCAGTCCGATACACCGTATCGTGCCGACTTCATGCTCGGCCAGCGGGCTCAGAAGTTCATGGACACTCTCCTTTTGACCCGTCTTACTTCCTGGGCTACACACCGAGGTCCCAGAAAAGACTTCGACTTCAATGGTTTCCCCGTGGAAGCTAGATAGACCCACGTCTTGGGACGACTTGATGGGCTGGCCAATGAGGACTTGGCTGGGATTGGATTTGGGTAGAAATCTAATGAGCCGAGACCAGGTGGACATGATGGGCCGGGGATGTTTGCTTGCTGAGAATTTCAATGAGGGAAAGCAACAACCGTTCGGATAATCAGTTGTGAGCCGTTTGCTAGAGGGCGAGTCAGTGGATAGTGGATTTGGTTTTGGTATTCTCCAGACTACAGTGGACCCCTTTCCCTGGTTTGAGCATCGGACATGTCCGAACTCCGAAGAGCTGAATTCCTCGGATCCGAAAAAGTAAACAATGGGTCAAGCAGGTCAATGCAGACTTAACTTCCCCATCCGACTGTCAAGTGTCAACGTGTCATCAGCTTCGAGTAATCTACTACTACAGACTACAGAGGATACCCGTCATACTTGGATACTGTTCGGTTCTGAACCAGGCAATATGGTGAATCCCCAAACATTGGAAATAAACGACCACGCTCAGCTTGGCTTGAGGCTCAAGGATTTCATCTTTGAAAAGGTGTTGTCATACAGTACGTACAACAGCCAAAGATAGCTCATGCTCAGAGCAAAAGACTCACCATAGAGCTCTTGTCCCCTCAAAGGTACCGTGTCACCCAACATCTACCTGCTCGGAAAGCTCGGAGAGAACCAGGCTATTGTTCATTTGCAAAAAGTTGCCTTCAATCCGCCTGCTGAAAAAGAAGACAGCCCTTCTCTTTTGTCAGGACTAGAGTCTGTAACTACCTTGGACAAGAATGATATCGTAAGCATCGACCAGATGGATCCGCTTGTAGCGGCAAACTAATCGCTTGTGTTGTGTCATAGTATGAATGGGCGCAAGGATGGTACGGCTCTACGCGAGAGGCAGACGTCAAGATCGACATCATCTGCCCTTGCACCGACGTCCATATCCGCAAGGTGAGAAGCTTGTCGTTGGATGAAGATCCCTCGAAAAAAAATATTCTAGGGCTGAAAACCTCATCTCGTGTCTCAAAGTACTCGACTCAAGCCAGACGTATGATTCAAGAGACTCCCGAATTGTATCAGCGTGTCGTCAAGCCTTATATTGATAGTTTCCCACCCAGTCGCATCCAGTGGTCAGTCTTTTACCATAATCTTGCTATGGGGGAGCCGCGAATTGAAACGTGATCATCTCTCTAGGGTCTACAATATCTTGGAACACAAGAAAGAAGTAGAAAAGATTGTGTACGAAGACACCGACCCTGAGACGGGCTTCTTGATTGCGCCGGACATGAAGTGGGACGGGAAGACCATGTCAGCCTTGGTAAGAGTGCTTGGTCGATCTTGCTACATCCATCACTCTAACGGTCGGACTGACTTTCTTGCATCAAATCCTAGTACCTGACTGCTATTGTGCACAACCGCAGTCTCAAGTCCCTCCGCGACCTCCGCCCGCAGCATCTCTCATTGCTCAACAAGATCAAGCAAGCTGCCGAAGATATCGTACAGGAAAAGTATGGGTTGGAGCGCAACGGCATCAGACTCTTTCTGCACTATCAACCTTCTTATTACCACCTGCACGTCCACATTGTCTCTCTAAGCAACGAAGGCTTTGTGGGCGCCGAGGTTGGCAAGGCCCATTTGCTGCAAGATGTCATCTCATTGGTGAGTCGTTACTCTCTCTTCTATCTTGGGACCCCCCCCCCCCCTTCAAAAGAATTGAGCTCAACTGCTTGCTTGTCTTTTGTTTGACTCGTGACACGATTCGCCATCCATGGGCTTACCGATTCAAAGCTCGAAGTGTCCGATCCATCTGCGCAGGAATCCATCTTGCAAAAGATGACACTTTCCTACACGTTGGGCGAACAAGACGGGCTCTACAAGGCTATCGTGGCATCCGGGCAAGCCTGATGCCCGATCCAGGCCTCGACAAACGATCACTAGGGTGATCATCTACTCAAATACTTGAGTTGCGTGACATTTGGTCACGAGAAGGAACACATGTTCCTGACGGCACTCGCTGTCGACATGAAATCAGCTTTCATCTACTCAGATATCTGAGTCGCGTGACGCTTTGATCACGACAAGAACACTTGGTTCTTAGCGACGAGACATGGATCCCTTTTCATGTCACGTGGCAAATGATTCATACGTCAATCATCTACTCAAAAAATTTTTTGAGTTGCGTACTTGGTTCTCAGCGGCGAGACGTGGATCCCCTTCTATGTCACAAAGCAACAGCCTCAACGGCATCCATATGGACTCCAAGTCATGTTGAAGATACGACAAGTCAACCTTGTTCAGATTCGAGTCATTCGAGGCGTTGGCCACCAGAGGGTCGCCTCTTTTGTGCAGACATGTCACTCAGTCAATTGATAGATACAGATACATTACACTATGCTATGATGACATGCCCTCGTATCTTGATGCAAAATGAGACACTCTCTCAGCGGTAGAGACAAGTCACTGGACGCAAAACAACCATTCGGAGCAGTGTGGTATGAGAGCCCGGGTGGGACCTTGTGGGATGTGGCTCAAACATCCATGAAGCTGGTGTCGAGTCCGTACCCAAAGTCCCACACAATAATCCTCTGTAAAAGCACAGAGCCATGTCAGAATCGACCTGCACGTGCCCTAGACATGCAACCAACACAGACTCACCTGATCTATGCCGCTACTAACAACCTTGGTCGGATCGCCGACTACACTAAACACTCGACCCGTGTGTAATCCTGGAAGGTCGCACAGTAAGACGCCTGTATGTCGATCCCATATCTTCATGGTCGAGTCATAACTTCCACTGATCACGATGTCCTTGCCCAGCCACAACGATCTCACGAGGTCCTTGTGGCCACGATAGTGACAGACGTAGCAGCGGGCACCTTGCGAGGTACTTCTGGTCTCGCCTTGATTGACATCAGAATGGCCGTGAGGTGTTCCTTCGCTACAACAATTCCGCCCGGCAATGAACTCGAGCCCATTGGGGTGTTCGGGATCGGCCGCTCGGTGTGGTCGGTGCTGTGCGTCGCTCTGGTTGACCACGCCATCTGCGCCGTCTACACGGGCAGCTTTACCGAAATCGAAACCCCATTCAGACAACTGATGAAGCCGGATACCCCAATCCGAGCTGCCTGTTACCGCTGTGCCGGTCTCAAAGTCGACATCGAGGCTTGCAATTCCTCTTTCGTGCGCGCTGATTCGGGTCAACTCTTCCCCGGTCTCGGCAGACCAGATGCGAAGTGTTCGATCTCCAGAAGCCGAGATGCTGTACCATACAACAAGCATTTGATGACCGAGTGAGTGACGAGAAACACAATATCTTCAAGCCCTCGAGTTAACTCACATGTAGTCCCCAGCCAAAGCTATAGCATTGACTGCGGCCTTATGGCCTTCAAGTTCGTTTGGACCGGGAATTTCAGATTGCAACAAGTGATTCTCGGCTTGTGCTCCGACGTTTGGTGTGGGACCGCCCATGATCAACAGGGGTTCCAGAGTCTGCGCATCGTATGTTTGAATCGACCGATCTGTATGGTCAGCGCCAGCGCGAGCATCAGTATTCACCATGCCGAATTGAATGATTCGGAAAAAATGACCACCGACCTTTGGAACAGCAAACGATGCGCTTATCATCGAATCGGACACATAGCACGCTCTCTCCTCTCTCGTGCGCTTGGATCTGTCCCTCAATCTCACCCGTCGTTGCGTTCCATATGACCAACTTGCCATCGGAACCACCTGAGATCAATCTCACTCCCTTGCCGTTTCCATACGACCGTGCATGAAGTGTCAAGACTGATCCTGTATGGCCTTGGTTGGGGTCATCTTGTGAAGCTTGATATATCTTGACCACCCGCGAGGTATTGAGGTCCCATAAGCGGATCGTCCGGTCTCTAGAGCCTGAAAAGACCCAGTTCCGGCCTTCAATGGTCGCTTGTGTTGGTATGGGGTCGGCCCCAGTTCGGCGAGGACTGCTAGCAACGGCAGAAGGCTCAGTATCAATGGGAATAACGAGTTCTTGATTCAATATCTGGAGACAATAGACACCCCCTTGGTGGCTATCAAGGCCACCGTTGGCAATCGAGGTGGCTGCATTCAGTATCGTCGCTCGTTGTTTGCCGGTCTTGAATCTCTGACGCAAGATCCCATGTAGAAGGTAAAGATGCTTGTAATTCACTTGTGGCCTTGGGTGCGGAGCAGGCAGATGGGAGAGGACAGGGTAGTTGATGGACGGGCGCTGAGGCGAAGGTCCCGCCAACGATGAGGCATCCGTTGGGACCAAGAATGTTGGCAAATCAAGCTTCTGGTGTCCGCTGCCCAAACTTGCTTGTCGTTGGTGGGTCGAATGGTGAGATGGCGAGGGATATGTCCTGGTTGCTGACCCCTGAGTGCCCAGATCACGCTCTATTACACCAGTCCTCATACCAGCATAAATCGGATTACCCGATTGCAGCGTTTGAGTCTCTACTTCGAGATCAATCTCATCGTCCCAATAATCTTCGCCACGGTGAGGGTTCTGCATTCGTTCAGCATCTTCCTTTTCAGCGCGAATGACCTTTTCACGCTCCAGGAAGATGTCTCCCCATGTTGTCAGAGGGTTTGCCACGATGGCATGAGTGCGACAAATTTGATGCCACAGAACTGCAATGTAGTCCTCGTCAGCTTTCCATCGTCATGTTAATCACGAGTATGAGCATACCTTGGTCGTTTGCTATAGCTTGCCATGTCCTGTTGACCAGGCAGCAGGTGAGCAGTGTTGGTGTGTCCAGGAAGGAAAACACATTCAGTGCGAGTTCCCTAGGTAGAGACTGATATGAAGGTTTCCGCACGATCAGCCAGCTGCTTGAAGGTTCCATCAGAAAACATTACGATTTCAGCCATACCCCGATGATGTCTCTCGTCAGAGCCTCTGATAATTTTGCATGTACCTCAGACAGGTACCTCCGTGGAAGCTTTTTGATCTCCTCCAAGACAAAGTCTGCTCGAATGCATGAACAACGTCAGCTTATGGTGTCAGCCCTGTTGAATTGAGAAACCTCCTGATGTACTTAGCCGTTCTTGATCTTCCATTGCTGAATCATGTTGCATCATCGGACACGCAAAAGACGCCCCGATTCACCTTGCCTGCAGCTGGTCTCTATTGCTGGAAGCTGGGTAGTGGAGTCGAGGTTGGTGGGTCTTCAACCACACGAATCTCTTATGATTCATAATGACCGAGCCGAGCGCCTCCAGCTACAAAACGGCCGCGGACAAAACATTACAGCAGTCATTCGTTTTTCAATAGATCCGAACGATCTCACAGCCAGTTCACTCCTGGTCAGATATGTACAAGTCCCGTGACATTATGCGGGATAGAAAAGCTTTGCGGCCCACAAAACAATTTGACGAGGTACTGCGACGATTGGTACATGGCAAGTTCAAGAGAATCGTGTGTCACAGACACTTGAGCTTTGTCCAGCCAAGTTCAAAATGTGGTCTCCTCATCTCACACTGACCTGTATGAGCAATCGCTGGATTCACACAACATGATATGTATAACCGGAACAGCTCGAGATGAAAAACTAGAACAGATGCGCAAGATGTGACTACCAACCGATGTTGATGTTAATCACCGTTGAAGATCAATTCTGACACTTTCCACTCTTCATACGAGTTATCTGTGGTGAACAGCCCTGGCCATGAGTACAGCTTGTCCCCGCTTCGAGGACGGGGGGCAAGACTCACCTGGAAGATATCTCCGAATGACCAATGGGATCTTTCCTGCTCGCAACTCCTTTTGGGCAATTTCCAATGGGTCTGTCTCTCCCTCCAATTGTACTAACACCGGTGCATTCATGCTGTCAATCAAGGTTTGGGAGTGAGTTGTTGATACAGTTAGCGGCATCAAAGACAGATCACTCACCTGATTTGCAGTGCTCTTGTCCCTAATATCCTAGCCCGTTCATACTTTGTCAAATAAGGAGTTGTTACTCTGATAGAATTTGGCTGAGACATCTTCCCTGTCCGGACGCTTGCTTGGCCCTGCAATGTATTCACAAGTGATCAGCTTGTGCTGAGCCCGTGCTTGTAGCCTCGGATCACCGGAGCAGATGACCTTGTCAGACTTACCTCGGCAGCATCACCCATTTCGTCATCCCGGTCTACGGCTCCATTGACTCGATCACCATCGACGTCCTCCCCCCCACCAAATCCCTCTTCCTCATCTACCATCTCATCGGCCTGGTGGTCGAGTCGTCGATTTCACACAGCGGCGCCGTCGTCGAGAAGTAGATTTCGTTGGAGACGTCCCATGGTTCCAAAGTTGCAGGAAGTGATGAAAGCAAGAGTAAATCAGACATTTGGTCAGCCACTACCCTTCTTAATCTGCTGGAGCAACTTTATCAAGTGACTTACACCAGGCTCCTCCTGAAAGTCGACTTCATAGTCCCTATCAATACAGGTGAACAGGTTGTACAATATTGAGCTTCTGTAAACTTGTCTGCAGCGAATTGACTTACTGCCTGTTGTCGGCTCCCTCAAACTCGTCGTCAGCCATGGTGTATTTTTGAAAAGGTAATGCGGACTGCTGGCGGGGCTATGAGTGCGAAAGAGATTGCTGTGAATATCAGTTCAAAATTCCCAGAGATGTTACCCGAGGGACCATCTGCTTGGGAAGCAAGCAAGAGACTGATAACGCGCGGACATTGTTCGCAAGCATGTCCGCGTCACCTGTCATTCACCCGGCCCTCAACATGGAATCCCCAACGGTGACGGATATCATTTCATCGAGCCACAGCTTCAATCAAGAGTGCTCGAATGTGGGTATCGAGAGAATGAGTGTCACATAAACGTACAACAAAATGCCTAGGGCAAATCAGCAAAAGATTCTATGAAATGTACGCAGGGCTAACATGGCACTCGAGGCACTGTTGCCTCACCCCTTCCTCGGTCCAAGCCTGTATTGCTTGGGAACCATTGGTTGAGTGGCCACGTGAGGACTAGGAAAGGTCGTCAAACATCGCACCACCAACCATACCGCCTGTAGGGTTGGATTTCTTTGTCCGCCGCTGCTGAGCTTTGCCTGACTTGACCTCCTTGTAATCGTCCTCGAGTGTGTCGGCTTCCTCGTCACTCGATTGCCCCGAATCGTCGGAGCTGGACGATACAGGAGGTTTAGAATGAGGTTTGGGTGGTTGTTGCTGTTGCTGTTGCTGCATCTTGGATTTATGCAAAGCAGCCTGAGGAGTACCTTCTGCTCCTCCGTTTGATTCAAGCAGTCTCTTAGCTTCTTTCGCTTCCCAATCCTTCTTCCTGTCCTTTTTCTCCCGTCTCAGCTCTTTGCGTTCCTTGGCCTCTTTCTTGTCAGACCAAGCCTCTGATCGTTTGGCTCGTGCTAGTTTAGCTTCGATTTCCTTTTTCCGCTTGGCTTCGGTTTCATCCCTTTTCTCATTCGCAGAAGCAAGTTCTTGTAGGCGGTGGGTCTCACGAGCCTTGTCCAGATAGGCGTATGCATCCCACTACAATGCGAGAAGAAGATCACTATTAATATAAAGAGGGTCGTTCTTCTGATCGACTTAAAATCCACTCACATCGATTTCTCGATCTTGCCATTGGAATCTATCCTCTGCCTGCTGAGCATCGCTCGCGTCCTTTGCCTCTCTTTCGACCTCTTTGCGCTCCTTTTCCTTCCATTCTTTCACCTCGGGCATCCGAGGCAACCTCAAAAGCCCATATGCGACTCCCATACCAAACATGTGCAGAGACTTGAGTCGAAAGATGTACGATGCTTCGTGTTTGGAATACGCTCGAATCGTGGACACGAACGCCTTGGCTCCCTTGTCGGTAAGAGCTCGATCTTGAACCACAATCTCGCGCAAAGACTCCATCAACTTGAAGGCTTCTGGGTCAATCAGACGATCTGACCGGGATGTCTTTGGCGAGTCCGTCACCGAATCACCATCTGGAGCTTCAAGATACTTTTGTCTTGTCAAAGGGATCTTTCTCAATTTCAGAAATTCTAGGTACCAGAAGCAAGGTCAGACTGAGAATCGCCAGACCTTGAAGCACACGACTATTTGACAAACAACTCACCAACATATTCCTCCTCTGGTCCTTGTGCGAGGAGCACAATAGCCGTTCCCTTTCTTCCCATCCTTGCAGTCCGGCCTGCCCTGTGGCTAAAGCTTTTGGGGTCGCTAGGAGGGTCATATTGGATGACAACATCAACGTCAGGCATGTCCAACCCACGGGCGGCAACATCCGTGCAAAGCAATACTCCAGGATTAGTAGGTAGCGAAGGGTGGGCGACATATGCAGCTAGCGTATTGCTCCGTATAGATGGTTGAAGGTGGCCATGTAGAGACGCCAGCCGGAAGTTCGCTAGTGCGGGAAGCCTTTTCAAAATCTGCTCCAGGCATATGATGTTGGACTCAGCTTCGGTCGAGTCACCATAGATTGCGTGCTCACTCACATGGTAAAAGTAGTCTACCGCGGCACAAGTAGCGAAATAGACAATGAATTTGCTGCAACCATCTGTCTCGGACTTGTTCTGCAGCAATCGTATCAGTTGAAGCGTCTTCTCGGCTTGGTGGCATGTGAGATACATATTCCGGAGTCTAGAAGAAATACCCACACGACGTCAGGTTTTTTGTGTCGAAATGGTGTCGGAAAACACGAGGCACTCACAGCAAAGGCGTCCGTCGTTCCTGAGACTGTTTCGCTCCACTCTCTTCTGACCCGTCTTCTTCTGCCCGTTTGCGTTTGTTCTTGCCTTCGACCTTGACTACGACTCTCGTCAAGTTGCGGAGCCCTGCCAGATCTAGTCCTATTCCACCTCCCAATGAGCCCAGCCCTATCTGCCCATTCACATTCCTCTCTGTCAACAAATCCATCATGGTCGCACTAAATAACCAGTTTCTTCTCTGCCGAGGCAGGACCTTCCAGATGATTTCTAAATTCCGCAAATGGTCTTTACTGGAGAGCAGACCGTCCGCTTCATCGAGCGTCAGAATTTCAAAATGGTCCAAGGACAACGCTTTTCGTGCTCGGGCATAGGCAGATGTTGAACCGCTGCTGCTTGAGGCCGCCATGCTTTTGAGATACGAGGCCAACCGACCCGGTGTAGCCACAATGATAGGAGAAGGTGGGGGATTGACCGAAGTAGATCGGTTTTGCTGCTGACCCGACACAAGCAGTAACGGCGATGGGTAGGTGGCTTCGATGACCAAATCCTCGGTACTCTTGTCTTCTGCATCGGCTTCTTCTTTACGATCTTGGGCGTCGGCTTCTTCTATCTCTTCCCTTGCCGCTCTTCTCAACGATTCGAAAAATATTTCAAAGACCTCCCATACTTGCACTGCCAGCTCTCTTGTGGGAACAACTACGATGGCAAAGACTTCGTTCTTCTTGAACCCCTTTCGCAGGACCTGTCCATTGGTGATGGATGAGTCGGTTCTTTCTCTTGCTAGCTCGCCCTCCCTTTTGATCAATCTCTCGAGAATGGGAACAACATAAGATAACGTCTTGCCCGACCCAGTGATTGCCTCGATGAGAAAGTCCTTGTTCTTGGTGATAGCAAGCGGTATCAGCGATGCTTGAATTGGTGTCAAGGATCTATAGTTGAGCGAATTATGGATAGTGTCGAGTCTTTTCCCGTCCAATCGAAATTTGTCAGTGTCAAGTCATACACTTTGGTCATTTAGAAAATTAAACTTACATCCAGGGCGTGAGGGAAGGGTTGAGAGATGACCATTGCCCAGCGAATGCCGGTGACGCCTTTTGCTCCATTTCCTGCAAGCCTGTACAAAGGCAGCCGGAATGAATCAGTTTGATAAAAGCTCTTCTCGAATGCACGACATCCACCATGGAACACTGTAGCTCACCTCGGTCAAGCTTGGTTCGTAGAGGTCGAGCGATGCGCACTTGCGCAGAGAGAGCTATCTTGTGCGCCTGCTGCTGGTATGACTGTATGACTTCAGAAAAGTAGATTTTAATGCATATAATCGTGTGATGGCACTATGTTTATATTTGGAGCTGACTCGGGATCAACCTCGCACAGGAGGAGCTTGTAGACAGTGAAAAATGTGTAGACACTTTATACAACATGCAGGAGTAATTGCATGAACGGTCAGAAATTCCGCCGGATCGTGTGCGGAAGCAAATCGCTCCGGGTCAGTCTGAATACCCCGGTCCACTAAGACGGCAGTGGCAAATGCATGTCAAACTTGCTTTGGTTATAGTTACGAGTGTTGTGCATACTACATTTAACATACGAGATGGGATTGAAAGCTGCTAACAAATGTAGTGTTACGAAGGTTGGCTCTTTGATCTTTTGCAGATGACCATGTTTGGCCCGAGGCGGTCAACAACTCAACTGGCCTCCCGCTGTTCCCGGACTTTACGATTCAGTCGGTAGTCCCCAATGAACTGTCTGGCGGCCAACGTGTACATTACAGTGGCCAGAAGGATCAGGAGCCAGCCAGCCAACACCCTGTGGATTGAACAAGTATAGTGTGCAAGAACAAAAACACATTCATCAGACCAACTCGCATCCTGTATTTGAATCTCTTGGGCTTACAGATAAGTTCCAATGCCGATCGACGTCAGATCCGACTGTTTAGTCGCATGCCATGCTATCGCACAGATACCAATGGTTGGAGCCAGACCAAAGGCGGTCGTGGCCCACAAGGTATAGATCGTCCAAGGACGATACATTCTCCGTAGACCATATTGAATCAGAATGGCCGCGAATAATAGGCCAGAGACAATGGCATCTGTAAAACGACTCATGGCGGATCAATGTCAAACACAGCTTATTGTCGATTCCAATTACGAGTCATCTTACACAAGAGCTCCAACAAGATCAATGACGACAGGGACTGAGAGATTGAACTACTCAGGAAGCAAAAAGGATCGACTTGTCAGGCCGCTTGCTCCATGCACCTCATTGCCCAACGGTCAAACTTACCGGGGCAGTGCGACCCCTACGTCGTTTGCCTTCCACAAAAACATGGTTTCCGAACAGCTATATGCAAGCCAAATGCATATTTCAACGTCCGGACAAACTCAGATATAGGACCTGTACTTACTGTGCATCTGCCCCTCTGACTTGAGCATCATGTTCGACACACCATCCTGTAAGTCCAAAACTCCACTCTCTTCCACTGCCAGTATTTTTAGGCTCCGCTGCGGGGCTATCTCTGACAGTGACAATCACGCTAGCCCCCATGTGACCAAACATGATCCCATCCAAGACGCTCACAAACTGCAAAACCGTCCCGGTAAGAGCGAGCAGGATGCAGAGAATGTATCTCACATCCTTGAGAGCTTTACCAGCCACAGTCACATAGTCTTTGCAAGGATCTTGTGTCCATCCGACTCGACTATCAGGGAACATGTCTCTTCTTCGCGCATTGAGATGATAATATGTTTCTTGAGCAGACGCCATCTTTCAAGAGGAAAGGGAAGGGTGAGGAGGTGCTGAATGCCCTTGTTCTGGCACAACATGAGTCCACACAGGTTGGTATTCGGCCATTATGAGGCATCTGCTTTTGGTCCCAAGGACCGTGAAGAAAGGAGGGGCGTCGAGGCGGATAGACAGCCGCACCATGTTTGGGAAGAGTTTCATAATAGTCTGAAGAGGGGTTCGTTCAAAGGATGCCATCAGTGAGACATTATAAACAAATACAATTCATTCATGACATCCTCTTCCTAGTTCGTAGAGCTCCCGTACTTGGGTGCAAGAGTGGTCCAGTGCCTTGACCAAGTGGAACCGCCCGTCAGCGTCGGTTGGTACCATCTGGCTTGTGTGGCAGATCAAATGAACCAACCCCCTCGCCTCTGCCTCTCGATCGGCTTCTTCCATCTCTTCTGCTGCCGGCCTCCAGTTTCTTCATAGAGCTTGTCAACTCGTCCCCCGCTTCCAGAACTTTACTGAGACCATGCCCGTGTGTATGTCCAGCTGTTGGGGGCGTGTCGTAAGCTGTTCTCGGCCTTCGAGGGATGGATGCTCCTCGGCTGGGATTCCTTGAAGTTGTATTCGAGCCAAATGCGTCTGCGCTGCCATCACGGTCCGGATGTCGTAGTTCTCTTCCTCGCGCAGTGGACCGGGATCCGGGGGACAGTCCCAGCGCTGGCTGTCGGTCATCTGGTTTTCGACTCGAACTCCTTGCTCGGCTTCTGCTCCTGCTTCGAGATGTCACCGAAGTCCAGCCTTGCACAGCGTCTGAATTGGCCAGCTCTTCAATGGTAAGACGTCGATGCTTGTCTCCATCCAAGCAGCCCAGGAGACACTCGACCCACTCTCTTCCAAGGTGCGTTGGCACTACCCAGTCCCCTCTGAGGATCTTCATCTGCAGCCTAGGATCAAACGTGTCTCGGAAAGGCAGCCTGGATGTGAGCAGAGCATGAAGTATCACACCCAATGCCCAAATGTCTTGAGCCAACGAGGGGCCCGATGGTGGAGCAGAAAGGATTTCGGGAGGGGCGTACGGCAGAGACGCAGAGGGGAATGACTTTGGGGCCTGGTTATGGGTGTTTCCGTGCTCACTCCATCGTTTGGTGGGACCAGGCGAGGATCGAGATCCCATCCCATCGATTGAAGACTGTGTATGCTGATGACCGACCGGGGTTTGATCTCGTGTGTTGTATCCGCTCTTCATATGCTGTCGATACCTCGATCGCGATCTCGAGTTGCCCGCTCTTGACTTGTCCCTGGAAGCTGGTCTGCTCTCGATGATCACTCTCTTTCCCTCTGACCTCCCACGTCCTCTTTCTGACTCGTCCACCTGTGTTGATCGCTTGGGAAGTTTCTGGGCCAACCCGAAATCACCTATGCAAACGTCGCCGGCCTTGCTGACCAACACATTATCGAGTTTGAGGTCACCGTGTAGCATCCCCCCCTCAAAGCCAGGGTAGCCTTGATGAAGCGCCTGTACTGCCTGAACAATGGATGGAAACCATTTCCTGGCTAATTCTTCGCTTCCTCTTTCACGGTTGACCACATCTAGCAAGGAGCCTCCGTCCATGTAAGGGGTGATCAAGTAGGTGGCATATCCATCTGGGTCTCGATACGTCTCCAACAGCTGCAGTATTCGCGGATGTGGCGGAAGACTCTTCCACAGCTCAATCTCACTTTCAAAGTTCTCCAGTGATCCAGTTGTGTCACTGAGGTCATCTCTTCTTACAATCTTGCAAGCAAACACGTCTCCACTGTCCTCGTGTGTCGCCAACCTGACAGTGGAGAAGCCACCTCGGCCGAGGATCCTGCCAAGAACGTAGCCTAAGATCTTGGACCCCTTGCCGTCCGGGGCTGATGAGCATTCGGAAACACTGGATGACATTGATTCTTGGGGTGGAGCACAACTCAGAGAGAATGAGCGGTAGGGTGACCTTGACATTCCAATCTCCGATTCCCGGTCTGCTCGTGGTCGGACGTTATGGGGTGATACGCTCATGTTTCTTCTATCACGTTCTGAACGCGACTGTTCCGTCAGACTGTCCCCTAATCTCGATCCCCATCCGACTTCGTGCTTCATACTCGTACCACGCTTGAGACCGGTGGCTCCGGTAGCTGAAAAAGTGGGAGAGGAAAAGTTTGAAAGAAAGGCTGAAGCAGGGGAGTTGGGCCCGATATTGGTGCTGTTGGCGCCATCGGCGGGAGCATCTCCATTGCCTTGCAAGGTATTGAGACCCTCGGCTAGTTGATTGGCAAAGTCACCCCGAGTATTTTCTGGCCGCTGTCGCTGAGACATCTTTCTGGCCCAGAATGACCCTGATTCATGAGCTGGATCAGAAATGTCGGTAGGAGAGACAGAGCCCTCGGAAGGGAGCTCGAGCTTGGAATTGACCTTGATAGTGGAAGGACCTGGAACATCGCCAATGTCGTCAGGGGCTGATGTGGAGAAAAGCTGCGATGGGTCTTGTTGATTTGAAGAAAGGCTGTTTGACATGGATGCGTGATGTGAAAAGAGGGGATGCGAGGCGATATGGTCTGGTATTCCACCTTTACTGCGGGAAGATATTTCCACTGACCCCATCATATCTTCTGGTTCTGACATTGAGTCTGCCTCGGACGCAGATGGGGTATGACCGTGGCCGAGCCAGTCACTTGCACTGATAACCCTTCCCCCTGTGCTAGGGACAGATCTGTTCGGACTTGTTGTCTTTCCGCCACCTGGAATGGGAATGGCGTTGGAGGTTGACTTGTGCATGATTCCCGAATACCTTGAATGGAGAGATTGTAGTCTGCAGTATATACAACACACACAAGGTATTGAGCGAATGATGTGGGGCTGGAGAGAGAGAGACAAGTACTTACAGCGACTAGGGGTCCTAGGATCACTTTGAATAACAAGTATGTTCCCTTGCCTCCTTTGAGCACGGATCCACACGAGATCTATGCGACACAGACTGGCCTCTGAGTTTCCCAATGACTAGTCGTCAAGAGTATCCTCAAACAACTCAATCTCACCTCTTGTTGGTAAAAGCCTGACCGTTTGTGTGACCTGGCTTGTAAAAGTTGCGGGCGCTGCAAAGGCCTTTCTGCTTGACTGGGCGAGCTGATGAGCCACGCAAACCTTTGGGTATCGCTTGTAAGCCTACCACGCCAGAGCAGTAATCCCACAATGATCAACACTCGCTGCCTCAATGTATCAGAGAATCTGATGCAAATCGATGGAGTGCTAGGTACGACTATGGCTACAAATAATCCCAAGTTATTCCAATTGTTTTCTGTATGTCCAGGTGCTCGACGGTGCGTTCCGCACACGGTGGTAGATGGCGATCCTGCGATTCGGGAGAGACTTGTTCCAGGTGGAAATTAAATAAGAGCTCACGGAGATTTCCGAGCTTCATTTATCCGAAGAGTATCCGGAGCCGAGGGAACACGAAATTTACTTCCGCACCTGGCGAATACGAGGTTATGACTGCAGGTTGAGACAGAGAGATCCATGAGCACTCTTTGTTGACTCGTGTTTCTCAACACTCTCTCTCGAGCGGTCTGGTCGATTTGCCCTGGGTGACTCGATGCATCCTTTGAGGTATCTTTTTCACGTCATGATTGACTTTCACGTTTCAGCAAGTCATGATGATATATATTCGTATTCGAATGGCAACCATAGGTTCACAAACACCTCGTGCCCAGGACTGCACTCGTTAATTCAACCTTGTCCAACATGTCAGACCTTGCCAACTTCCGGATAGAACCCATGTCCTCCAGTTTGGACTCACCAGACGCCGCAGACTTTGAAGCTCTCCACCATCTTGTCTTTGGGAGAGCCACGAACCCCACCAACGATCGACCCAACGAGTTTGTCCAAAAATTGTACAACCTGCCACTGCCATCTGAGCAAGAGATGAAGGATGCTTTCATGATGCAGACACGGCTCAAGCTCCGTCATGGCGCCAAAGGGTGGAAGATTGTTGTCAATTCACCTGACCAAGAATCAGACGGCAAGATGATTGCAGCCGCCATCTGGTACCCTCCCGGTGTCAAGTTTCAGATGCCTTCTTCGATGGAGATAAAGGGCTTGACAGCCGAAGAGCAAATAGCTTTCAAGCCGGTGAATTTGATCGAATGGAATAGCTTTTTTGGAGGACTCCAGGACAAGTGCAACGAGATCCATGGAGACGGCGATTTCTGGTGAGAGACTTTTTGATTTCTCAGTCGTGTGCATTTAAAGCAGTTGACCCATAGAGCGTCTTTCAGGTATCTCAACTTTTTCATGGTTCATCCTTGCTATCAGCGCCGGGGACTCGGGACGCTTCTACTCACTTCTCTACTCGAAGCGATTCCTCCAAAAATGCCGGTCCAGTTGTGTGCTTCGGTTGATGGAGCAAAGCTATATGAGAAACATGGGTTTGAATTGGTCGACATCCTCAAGATTCCGGGCTGGAACTTTGTCGACTTGCCGGTGTATTTGAGGAACAGAGAGCATGTTCGAAGCGGAAAACCTTTGAGTTGTTGAGCGCGATATATCTAGTGTAACCACATTAGCATGGAAAAACATGTATTCCTCCTGCTTCCAAGAGCTTACAGTGCGCCATTGCAAACTTTTTGCGAGATCAGTAGTGATCCTGACGCAGTAAAGTCCGTCGGGCATGGATCGGATAAATGTGCATCTTGCGGGTATTCCGTGGTTTTGCTTTTTATCCGGCCATTTTCGGGCAGTCATGGCTATCAATAACACAAATAATTTCTCCAAACATAAAAGCATGTAGTCTTGCATAACAGACCTTGCCCTCTCTACCTTGCCAGAAAGCTTTGGACCAAAAGAAAGTCTTGTCGGCACGGCTTAACTGTACGGTCAGAGACACGCTAGCAAAAATGGTCAACTCTTCGTCCCTTCCTCGACTCCGAGTCGAGCCCATGTCCTCGCAACCAGGATCAAAAGACATGCAACGGTTTGCTGAAATTTATCGACAAGCATTTGGTGATGATGAAGATACCAGCGAGTATACAAACAAGTTGCATGTGTCTCCCCTCCCTTCCACCGAAGTTCGAAATGCTGCCGCTGCTCAGCAACTCGCCTGGAAATTGAGTCACGGAGCCAAGGGCTACAAGGCGGTCATTGACGGTGGTGACCAAGACGGCAAGACGGTCGGATGTGCAATCTGGCACCCTCCAGGATCGAGAGCAACTGTGCTGTTTGAAAGCACTGACAAGGCGGATTTGGATGAGGAACTCAAAGAGATGCTCGAGCCCATGAATTTGGAAGAATGGAACAAGTTTTATGGCGGCTGCCAAGGCATGATTGACAAGCATCATGCTGATCAACCCCTCTGGTCAGTTTATATTTGGGTTCCTCGTCTTTATACAGGGAGCATAGGAGCCATATTCGGCTGACAACGAATGTTGCCCCTATACCAGGTACCTTGCACTCTTGGTCGTCGACCCTGACTATCGCCGACAAGGAGTGGGCTCGACTCTGCTCGAGGACCGTTTCAATTCTGTTCCCAAGGGTATGAGGTCTCACCTGGAGACTACAAAAGCTGGAAGAGGTTTGTACGAAAAGTTTGGATTCGAAGTGGTGGAAGTCTTGAAGATTCCGGGCTGGGACCAAATGGACTTTCCTATCATGATTAGGAACAAGGACTCAAAGGTGTAAGGACAGGTAGAATACTGTCCCCCAGGTTTCATTCTCCTCTTGGATCAAAATGTGAATCATCCTGCCAATGTCTTACGACAAAGGAGCTCTGGGCTGGGCTTCACGTCGTATGCAAGATGTCTGCGCAAAATACTTGGATGGGAAGCCCTCTAGACACGGACAATAGATTTTGCCTCTATGTTGCAGCTATGGTCATTCGTTGTGAATGTCTGCGGTCTGTCACGACTCACGAATACCGAGCAATTGACTTTATTACCCAGTTTCTTGCGAAAAGTTGAGCTTCATGAATTGATGTGTCACATAGTCACAGGTTTGTTGGAGTTTTGACGACGAACGGACCTTTTGAGAATCAAACTGATCTGACTTGCGAATGCCAAAAGACTGTCGCATCTTGGCTTGAAGGTATTGTCGAACACTCTTTACGTTCTACCCAATTCAAAAGGCATACATCTCATCCAAGGTCGAGCGGCTAGACCAGTTGACTCTGATGAGGAGGTCGTCTGCTGAAGCGCTGAAGTGCTCTGCCATCTGCCATCAGCTCATAGCCGCCGTTCCGTATTCCGCGAATATCCATCCCTCTCCCTCTCTCCTTGACAACTTGAACAGCTTGAATCGCTGACGAGTACAGTTGCTGGCCAAACGACAATGTTAGATAAGACGGCCGTCCGAGTACGTCCTGGATATCGTGCGTGGGCTGCTGATGATGACGATCTGCGGTGGAGGCCCCGCTTATTTCCAACGGGCCCTTCGCGCGGAGCGGTGCGGAACCTAGAGAGATTAGGCAGTAACCGGGTTGGAGGCCCCACTTAGGGTGTACCAGCGGCCGAAGTAACCGGGAGAGGAGTGGAAAGCCAACTAGCCCAGTCAGCCAACTGGCCCATCTTACATCATTTTCCAACTCGACGACCTTGGTTAGTGGCACTTCGTTTTCAAATAAGCGGCAAGGCCGGAGTAAACTGGACTTAGCACTTGACCTGACTCCTTGGCTCCATCTTGATATAAGACTCTTTGAGACATCACAGGTTTGAACTCTGGTGTCCAGCCGGTTCCCTTGTTGTAACATAATTGCGAAATCCAAGTCGAAATCACAGCGCAAAACACATTTCGAAACGACTCGTTCCAAAAACAACATGTCTTCCCTTCAAACGCCCTCTGGCATGACCATCAAGGGTGAGTCACGCACAGGGGATCTCTCGTATCTCCAAACGTCATCATCTAACCGCACACACACACCCATATTGTTGTCCATTATTCAGCGCAATCGCCTTCTCAACAAGCCACTGACAAGATCCTCACTCCCGAGGCCCTCAAGTTCTTGACCATTCTCCACAGGACTTTTAACGGTACTCGAAAGCAACTGCTTGCAAACCGAGAAAAGGTCCAGGCTGAGCTCGATGCCGGCAAGCACCTGCACTTTTTAAAGTCGACGCAAGCTATCAGGGATGATGTCTCTTGGCACTGTTGCCCACCCGGACCCGGTCTCGAAGACCGTAGAGTCGAGATTACTGGGCCTACCGACAGGAAGATGGTAGTCAATGCTTTGGGATCAGGTGCCAAGACGTTTATGGCCGATTTTGAAGGTACGTGTTTTTTACATCATTGTCAGCCGTCTTGCTTTTTTCCATTTCCTGATGACCT
Organism: Filobasidium uniguttulatum; assembly: GCA_039545395.1. NCBI lineage: Eukaryota > Fungi > Basidiomycota > Tremellomycetes > Filobasidiales > Filobasidiaceae > Filobasidium > Filobasidium uniguttulatum. The sequence continues at coordinate 234,313 of BCJK01000011.1, read as the reverse complement.
TGTTGCCCATTACCAGACTCCAACTCGCCCACATGGAAGAACATGGTTGAGGGACAAGTCAACCTCTACGATGCCAACAGGCGACAGGTCGACTTTGAAATCAATGGCAAAGCTTACAAGCTCCCCGAGAAACCTGCTGTCTTGCTCGTCCGACCGCGTGGTTGGCACTTGGATGAGCCCCGTGTTCAAGTCGATGGCGAGAACATGTCGGGTTCCATCTTTGACTTTGGTCTCTACTTCTTCCACAATGCCCATGAGCTCGTCAAGCGAGGCAGTGGTCCTTACTTTTACCTTCCCAAGATGGAGCACCACCTCGAAGCCAGGCTTTGGAACGACATTTTCACCCTTTCCGCCGCTTACATTCGATTCCCCTATGGTCTCATCCGTGCCACTGTATTGATCGAGACGATCCCTGCTGCATTCCAGATGGAGGAGATTCTTTACGAACTTCGTGATCACTCTGCCGGTCTCAACTGTGGAAGGTGGGACTACATCTTTTCCTACATCAAGAGACACAGGGCCTCAAAAACCTTTGTCATGCCCGACCGTACCGACGTCACCATGACCGTTCCTTTTATGGAAGCCTATGTCAAACTCTTGATTCAAACCTGTCACCGACGTCAGGTCGCCGCCATGGGAGGAATGTCAGCTCAGATTCCCATCAAGAACGACCCTGCAGCAAACGAAAAGGTCATGGACAAGGTCCGAGCCGACAAGAAGCGAGAAGTCACGGCCGGACACGATGGAACCTGGGTTGCCCACCCTGGTCTTGTCAAGATCGCCATGGACGAGTTTGACAAGGTCATGCTTGGACCTCACCAATACCACCGACGACGAGAGGATGTTCATGTGACTGAACAAGACCTTGTCAACACCTCTGTTCCCGGTGCCATTACTGAAAAGGGTGTCAGGGAGAACATTTCCGCCGCCTTGTCTTACTGTGCCGCCTGGGTCTCTGGTAACGGCTGTGTCCCCATCAACAACTTGATGGAAGACGCTGCCACGGCTGAGATTGCCCGTGTGCAACTATGGCAATGGGTAAAGTACGGCTGCAAGACCGATTCCGGCAAGACCATCACTACTTCATACCTCAAGCCCATCTTTGAAGAAGAAGGTCAAAAGGTTGCCAAGCTACCGGGTATCTCGAGCGACCATGTCACCATCTCCAAAGACTACATGATTGGACAGTTGAGCAAGGAATGGCCTACCGAGTTTTTGACTTCGGATTTGACAGCTCAATTGGACAACCAAACTCTCAAAGGACGACTCTAGGAAATTAAAGTGCCCCAGGATACCTATCTTGTTGTAGTATTGGACTCCAAGTCAACAGAACACAAAAAAGAGTTTTTGTATTATTACAAGTTGTTTCCATAAAGAATGTGGATTGAAATTCAATGACATGCGATATAGCCACGACTGGACGGCAAGCAGCGCTGCTCTCTTCCATAACGAGGTTCAGAGGTTTAGGTCATTCCCTTGCTGCTTACAGCTGATTTGGCCATACGCGGATCACATTGTGTACGAGTGTACAGTACGAGTACACCAGTAATAGGGGTAAAAGAGATACACAAGGTAGGATACGAGCATACGCATACTGTAGTCTACTACCAAGTATTCAAGTTTGAGACCATCTGGGGAAACTGACGGGGGAAAACATGGGGACCCTGGCTGGTCCCATGGTGGCTGCCAAAGGAGTACTGGCAAAGTACTGGCGATGATTGGCCAAATGGCTCGAAACGAAGGACCCTTGGGGAGAGGTTTGCAAAACTGTCAAGCTTTTTGAGAAACTGCGACATGGATGACGTCAGATTGAAAGACTTTTGCCTATTGTACTGTTTGCCACGCCCATGTGAGCTGACTTGAACGCCACCAGCAGTGTATGTGCTCCAGGAGTCTGACAAGACGGGGCAAGCCGGGGCAGGCGTGACTTGCCGACCAGACTGGAAGCGATGCCCAGACAACCAACCCAAAAAGGGTTGCAACACCGAAGCGCGACAAGAGCAAGAAAGCAGAAGAAAAAAAACGCTCGCAACGACGTTTGAAGCAGGTGGCAATGCGCCAAAACGTGACCTGCAGCGAGAGAAAGTGGAAGACAGATGGCCGAACGCGTTGCTTGCTCGAGACGAAATGGGTGATGACACAGGCACTAGCAGCAGGTGTGGGCGCGCGCGCGGCCAGGAGGGAGCGGCACTGGAAAAAATAAAGTGGTGGTCGTAATGGAAGCGAACAGACGTCATCTCTGGGGGGAGTGTTTAGCTGGCCAGCTCACAAGTCTCCAGGTCAGCGGCGAGCACGCACTATAACTTGAAAAAGGAGCAACACTCTCTGCCTATAACTTGTTACACTGTTGCCTCTTTGCATTGGTTTCGTCTTGAACAAGTTGAGCAGAGTCGACTAAACGCAAGCTCGCCGCACGTCTTGGTCTTTTCGTTCTTCTCCTTTTTGGCTGTTATTCTACTCGCAAACAGCGGAGACCCCGGCCCGAGGTCTTGTTAAAAATCACCATCTGCTGATTGATATAGGAGGTACGTTCAAGAACCAGTCATTACTTGCTTCCTGCAAACAATAGACCCTTACCTCTTGTCTCTTTTTTCATCTTGCCATTGTTTCATTGGTAGAACAGACTACACCATGTTTCGACGAATCCCTCACGTCTCAAGAAGAGTGGCAATTGGCGGTACCGCTGCTGCAGCCACAGCATTGGCCACAACATATTACCTCAATTCAGCCCCCGTCGTGGCAGAAACCGAAAATGGCCCTGCAATGAGGCGAAGACCCGGTGCATTATGGTCTCCTCCTTCGAGGAACCAAATGTTGGAGCACCTCAAGAACTCTGGACGGTCTTTACTTGCACCTCAACCACCTAGTGATGTAGATGGCGAAGACCAGCAAGAACCTCCCGAAGGTGCCAAGGCCAACCCTGCGGCAGTAAATGCTAACAAGGATGACAACAATGACATTTTCGATCTGCTCATCGTCGGAGGAGGTGCAACCGGTGCTGGAGTGGCGCTTGATGCTGTCACGCGTGGTCTCAAGGTTGCCATGGTGGAGCGAGAAGACTTTAGTTCAGGTGAGTTTGCGACCGAGACGATCAATGACAGAAAAGAACAAAACTTGCTCACAATTACACTCTTCATACAGGCACTTCCTCCAAGTCAACAAAGCTTGTGCACGGAGGTGTGCGATATTTGCAAAAGGCAATCTTTGAGCTCGACTATGAGCAATGGAAGCTTGTCAAGGAGGCCCTCAAGGAAAGAAAGATTTTCCTTACAACAGCCCCTCACCTCTCACACATGTTGCCTTTGCTTCTCCCCATTTACACTTGGTGGCAACTTCCTTACTACTATGCTGGATGTAAGCTTTACGACTGGCTCGCAGGAAAGGAGAACATGGAAACCTCTTACTGGATGGGCAGAGGTAAAGCTCTCGAGGCATTCCCCATGCTCAAGCAAGACGGCTTGGTCGGTGCCGTTGTCTACTACGATGGTCAGCACAATGACTCCCGAATGAACATGTCGCTGGTCATGACCGCTGTTCAACACGGTGCCGTTGCCGCCAACTACACCGAGGTCGTTGCTCTTCACAAGAAGCCTTCGCCTGAACACGGAGGTGAAGAGAGGATTTGCGGAGCTAGGGTCAGGGACCACTTTACCGGTGACGAATGGGATGTTCAGTGCAAGGGTGTCATCAACGCTACCGGACCATTCTCTGACGGTCTTCGAAAGCTCGACGAACCCACCACCAAGGAGATTGTCGCTCCCAGTTCCGGTGTTCACATCACTTTGCCCAACTACTATGGTCCCAAGGGTATGGGTCTCTTGGACCCCGCCACTTCTGACGGAAGAGTCATTTTCTTCTTGCCTTGGCAGGGCAACGTCATTGCCGGTACCACCGACGCCGCGACCGAGGTCACCCAGCACCCCATGCCCAAGGAAGAGGAAATCCAATGGATCTTGGACGAAGTCAGGCGATACCTTTCACCTGATATCAAGGTCCGACGAGGTGATGTCTTGTCTGCTTGGTCTGGTATCAGGCCTCTTGTCAGGGACCCCGATGCTCACTCTACGGCAGGACTTGTCCGAAACCACATGATCAACACTTCCAAGGGAGGCTTGCTCACGATTGCTGGAGGAAAGTGGACCACTTACCGTGCCATGGCTGCCGAGACGGTGGACGCTGCTATCAAGGAGTTCCACCTCAAGCCCGCTGGCCCTTGTTTGACAGAGCACATCAAGCTCTTGGGTGCTGACGCTTGGACACCCACCATGTTCATCAAGCTCATTCAACAATTTGGTCTCGACACTGAAGTCGCCAAGCACTTGTCTTTGACCTATGGAGACCGAGCATGGACCGTGGCCTCGATGGCCACCCCTACTGGCAAGAGCTGGCCCATGCACGGTGTTCGTTTGGCTCCTCTCTACCCTTATATTGAAGCTGAAGCCCGATATGCTTGCCGAGTCGAGTACGCTGTCAAGGCTACCGACTTTATCGCCCGTCGAACCCGTCTGTCATTCTTGAACGTCCAAGCCACTCTCGATGCCCTCCCCAGGATCATTGAGATTATGGGTTCTGAAAACGGATGGGATCAGAAGCGACGAGAAACCGAGTTCCAAGACGCCATGTACTTTTTGCAATCCATGGGTCTCCCCGACCACTTGAAGGGAGTCACCTTGATGGACGTCCAGAACAAGACCACCGCAGCCATCACCGGTCTCGGCGTTGGCCCCTTGGATCAATCTCAACTCTACATGCGTGCCCAATTCAACCCCAACGAAGTCCAAGACCTCAAGACATCCTTCGAGAAACTCGACGTTGACCACGACGGCAAGGTCGATGAGGATGACCTCATGCACGTCATGGAGAAGATGGGATACGCCGACAAAAAGGAGGTCGCTCACAACATTTTGCAAGAAGTTGACTTTAACCGCAAGGGTAACATTGAGTTCCACGACTTTTTGGATATCGCCGCTGGTATGAAGGAGTTGCAGCTCGACAATGCCTTTACCCACTTGGCTGGAATGGACAAGGAGGAGCGACATCCCACCAAGGAAGAAGCCATTGGATCGTACGCGGATGAGTCTAGCTTTGCTCGATCGCAACAGAGGAAGATTCCCGTCGAGAGGACTGGAGGTGGAACATGAGCGAGTCGTCAAGAGAAACAAAGCGAACAAGTAGAATCCAATCAACCGATACCGAAGCAAAATTAGACATTCACGACAATGTACTCGTAGTATCAGTTGTACTAGTTACCAAGTGTTGCATGTTGAAAAACGATATGCACGTTTTAGATTGTTTTCCTCTGGTGAATGGCGCAGTGTCGAAAAGTGGACAAGTTCGTATCGCCAACGGCTAAAAAGGCAGGCAACGCAGACATTTCTTGCCATGTCGAGTGACGATGACAACCAGCGACCACATATCTCAGCTCAGAAGCCAAAAAGTTGCTCTCTAACCCGGAGTCGAACCGGGCGCTGACGCGTTAAGTCGTAGGACTGACAAGCGTCGATGTTACCGATACACCATTAAAGACGCTGTTGTGCGAGGTTTTATTCAGACAATCTGAGGTTTGGCCACTCGAGTACTTTAGGCAAATGGTGCGAAAATCCAACTTTCAACGCATTCGCTCAAGCAGACACATGTGATCAATGTCGAGGCAAGATGTGCCAGTCAGTATCGGGAATGATTATGAGTGTACTCAGGTAGTCGGACGAGTACAGTGGTAGATCAGGTGGGGCTCAGTGTTCCAAGTACAACTGCACCCCTCATCCGCTCTACGCGGGCAATCATTGCATTATCACTCGGTCATGAAATGTTGATGCAGCATGGTTGGAGTGTACACACAATCTACTTTGCTCCCACCGATCCAGTACGTCCTCCAGCCCCAAAGGTCAGTGCGTATCCTGGCGGGAGGGAAGCCCCGTTGGTGGGCTTTTCGAGAAGCGGCCATGATGTCACGGCTGCCTTTTTGAGACTGAATTCGACCTGCGTGTGATGTGTTCATATACACGAGTTTTGTTTCAGTGACTGCTTTCAGGTTTTTTTTTAATATCAAGTCGCCACTTTCGACTGACCTTGGTGCCGAGGATCTTGAAATCGCTGGCATCGGGGTCGATTGCCTCGTACAACTGAACGGTCTTTGTGCACCGTTTGTTGCCAGGCAGATCAAGGTCAAGTTCGATAGACTCGACTGTCAACTTGACCTTTGAGGTCTCCTTGTTGACGCTGCGCAAGACGAATATTTGAGTTGCAAGCACGGTTTGAAAAAAGACGGACTTGTAGGACTTACTTTTTGGCAAAGCAGCTCACCATGACCTTGTCGGGAGTTTGATAGTGGTCCAGTCGGCAATCAACCATTTCGACCCCTCCAGCTCCGCCGTTTGCGGGAGGTGCAATGTACTGATGAGATGTCGTCCTACATCCAGGAATCTTTAAAAAGTCGTCAAAGTCGAGGACACGAGGCTTGCAGCAGAGATAACCTTTGGACCCTTCAAGGAAACTTGGCTATGACGCAAGGGTTGTGGAATTCATCAGCGCGGCAGGACAATGAATCATCTCTGTCCAACCTACGATTCCGGGATGGTAGACACATCCTTCTGTCTCGTCGACGGGCCCCAAACTTCCACGAGGGGCACCGTCTTGTCCAGGCCACTCATGGCCGCAACCTCTTCTTTTGCACTTTGACTTTCCAGCTACAGGCGCATTCGCGTCGTCGACAACTTCGTTCTTGCTCCAATCCACCTTTGCACTTGGTGTCTTGGTGGCGACTGTAGGGGCAGGAGGTTGGGAGGGTGTGCCATATGTTTCGACAGCCGGCTTGGTTGACGAAGCCTGAGAGGTTGTAGCGGGGGCAGCAGGGACATTGGGCGACGGTGCAGGCTGAACCGGCGCTTTCTTTTCTGCAGAGTGCTGACCTCTTGTACATCCCTGGTTGCCCGAAACATTGTCAATACGACTTGACAAGTCAGCAGCCGACAGTGACCTCACATACCTTGATGTTCATGAAATCCTCAAAATCTAGCACAGGCTGTAAAATATTTCAAGCGTTCATCATCAGAATAGGCCATCAACGCATGATTGGCAAGCTGATGTCAATGTACCTTGTTGACATCCTTGCAACATGCTGCAAAATTTGCTTGTCATTAACGTATGAGACAAACCGCATTCATGGGTACAGACTCACACCATGCCTTGGATCCTTCGTGAAAGACCTTTACGATGTTGGCAAGTATGGCAAGGGTCAGCGACAGCTTGGCACATATTCGAGTAGTTAGGAAACTCACTGGTGCTCCGGGATGGTAGGCGCAGTCCTTGGGACCATTGTTGAGAGGATCAAAATCTTGCCCGCAAGAAGTGTTGGTGCAAGTTGGCATGGTGGACTCGGCACTATACGGCTCGACGAGTGAATGACAGCGGAAGGATATGCTTTGATACTCAAAGGCGGTGCCTTGAGAGTAAATGCAGAATGCTGGTATATAAGTTGCTGGATGAGTATGTAGGGCAGCAGTAAGAGATTCATCTATGAGCAGCAAGAACTTCACATTTGCTTGCTTGAGCTAAATCGCAAATCGCAAATGGTAAACAATCAAATGTCGATTACCTGGATGACCAAAGAATACAAGACCACTACTATAGACAGCTGGTAATTTTGCTGTGAAGCTCAAAAACCTCAAGAATACTTGCATTTGGTTGTTGCAGATTCGGAACTCTGCATACTCTGTCCAGCCGAAATCAGAGGGCAAGGCACAATAAATCCTGTCATCCGCATGGACCTCTTTCACCCTCTGGAAACTTATCTCTCACCACATGTCCATCAACCACCAGCCTTGATATACCTCCACCATCCATATCATTCCTTCAGATACGCTCTACCACGGAGACTGGCGACACAACTCGAAGGAGATGTCAGTGAAGGAGCTGCCAGTCTTGACCTCTGTCCGGTCGGGCTCGCTGCAGACGATTACAAGGCAAAGGCCAGACTTTCGGATGATGGCAAGCTGATCGTGACAATACCGGCACAAGGAATATCCAATGCAGCGACCCTGTATACCACCGTCCTGCACCTCTTGCGTCTCTGCCTGTTTCCTCATAGTGTGCAGAAGGAGATCGAGACCAAAGGCAAGTTCAAGGATGTACATCAATGGGACACTTTTGTCCGAGGGCTCGCCAAGATTTTCAAGGCTGCTGGAACCGTCTCTGTAGCTATGAACGAGCCATCTGAAGCCAAAGCAAGAACACCAAAGAGGAGGAAGACTGTTGATGCCAATGGCTCGCAAGCTGGTGAGCGAGTAGTATCTACCAACGCTAGACCCATTTCGCTCGTGCTACTTGTACAAGATGCACATTACATGTCGAAGGAATTAAGCAATACGTTCGAGAGTCTGTTAAGACTTGACGAAATGGCAAGTCAGCACTGAAGCAAAGATTGTTCGAATCGTACCGCTGACAGTTGTGCAATTTCACAGCTGCCTCATCCAATCTCGGTAATCTTGTCGTCGAGCCATCCTTGGGACGACGTGCGACCTCTGTCTGGCCATGCACCCGAACCACTACATCTGTCGTTACCAAGAGAGAGCAAGGAAGGTGAGTGTCATGGGGCTTTGATCTTTGGCCGCCCAATGGAGCCTGCATTATGCTGACCTCTTGCATCAATGTAGAGGTCATGTTTGCTTTATCCGCGATACGGCCTGAATCTACGTCATATCTGACTCCTCTATATCCCTACTTTTTATCTCTGCTTTATACTACCTGTGCCCATCTCATTCCCCAGGATCTCGTCCCTGTGCTTTCAAGAATCAAGTTAGCCTTATGGCCCATCTACTCATTTGGACTGTCGCCTCCTGACCACTCTGAACTCACGCCAGAAGAAACTGGACCGATCAAAGTGACGACCTCTCTGTTGATCGAGCTCAAAAAGAGGTCGGTGTTTGCATTTTCATTGGCTACGGAACATTTGATTCCAAACAAGGTCAATGTCCAAGCGTTTCTTCAAGCGTTCATTCCCGATCAAGCTCGCTCCATCACCGGTCCAAAGACAGAAGCCGAACGAGCCTTTTTCGCACTCATACCCACAACGTCTTCATCAGATGTACCAGTGAAGACCAGTGCTACAACCAGGGCAGGACAGCCCTCGCAAGTCCACCATCTAGCGCCACTCAACGCCAATCCCATTGTTCAACGAGATTCCGTCCCCGTGCTGCCCATATACGGCAAATATCTGGTCATCGCTGCATACTGCGCTTCTTACAATTCAGCCAAGAGTGACATGCGAATGTTTGGCCGCGGCCCCTTGTCAAGCACTGGTAGGACAAGAGAGAACGGAGCCGCGGGGTATGAAGGTGGTGGCAAGGCAGGGTCCAAGGCCGGCCAAGGCCTCAAGAAGCCTAAATGGAATAGTAAAGCAGGTAAAATTCCCCAATACCTCCTAGGTCCCCGATCGTTCCCGTTGGAAAGACTGTTGGCCATCTTTCAAGCCATCTTGTTTGAGCATGGCTACGACTATTACGCGGGCCTGTATCACGATACACCAGGAGACCAACTCTCATCAGATGAAGACGCACAAGACTCCATCTTTTCAGATGCCAACCAACCAGCTGGGCGACTCAACTTTGAACTGGACCAAGAAGCTGCTCGTGCGACCAAGCGTCGAAAGGCCAGGGAGCGAGCAAGAGACAAGGAAAGGCTTAGGGATTGGGAAGAGGCCGTTGTTGAAATTTCCCAATCCGTAGGGCTCTTGTCGTTGGTAAGTCTTTTCAAAGTGTTTGATGGCATTGTTGTTTCTTTGAAAAAGACTGACTGAGAACGGGGGGGTTGTCTAGATTCCGGAATTGGAGAGTCTACAGCTCTTGCAACGAACTTCACCTAAAGATAGACTGGACAATATCATGATCCGATGCGAGTCTCCCAAGGATTGGGTTCAGAGCTATGCTCGCTCACTCAAAATCGACCTCAAAGGGTACCTCGTCGAGTCAGAGACAGGATTTGCCTAGGTTCTGTATCTTGTTTGATACGTTCATGTGTGTATCTCGTCGCCCATCACTGTTACTAGCTCTCATGACATACTCGAGTAACAAATGCATGCACGTTCACTACTGTATCTGAATGAAATGACCATACAGTCACCGTCACGCCACGTTTCTTGCGACTCCATTTCTGGTCCTCAGCGCGCTCTTGTATCATATGAGTACCTCTATTGAATGTGAATGAACCGTACTACAATTGTACAATCCAAAGGGATCTACAACACTATTGATAGGCAGATACAATTATACGTTGCCACATGAATCAACAGAAAACCCGAGGCCCGGTTTCATTCTCTCTCTCCCTCTCTCTTTCTCTTTCCTAGTCTCTTCTTTTGGAATGCGTCGCTCGATTCAGTGTGATGGATTCGAGGTCCACGCGTTTTGTTCATCAACAAGCTAGCCGCTCTCTTGTAATGTTTCATGTATGTCAAAGTATGAGTTGGGAAGCGGGTATGGATGAGTACTGTAAATGTGCGTCTTGAAGGGGTAGAGAGTGAATGAAGAGAGATTGGTGTGGTGGTATGTATGTATATGGTGTGGGGTGTTGAGAACAATGAATGCGATGCTAGGATGATTCCTCCTTCATTCTTTGCGCTTCGGCCTCCGTTTTTTGTGCTTCCTTGTATACGGTTTGTAGAGCCGAGATATCTTGCCGCAGTTTACGGATGCTGACGGGTTTGGTCACCCATTCATCAATGCCGCACCTACATCCGACAAAAGACGAGAGATTGAGTATAGGCTAAAAGAGATAATCAACAGCTCCATGACTTACTCAATGAGGCCTTGTTTCTCACTCAGCGAATCTTGCAGTGCCGTCACTGCAATGATTTTGCACCTTGGCCATTTCAACTTTTGCTCGTACGCACGAATTTCGATGGCAGCTTCGAAACCGTTTTTGCGTGGCATGTTGATGTCCATCAAAACTTTTGTGGCATAGCCGATGACATTAGCTTACATTCAGTTGTGCATGTGTACTTGAGAAACTCACTCAAAGACGGATGAAAGAGCGAGTACTCATGAATAGCGTCCTCTCCATCAACAGCCTCTGCGACGTGGATACCCATTTTCTGTGAAAACAACCAGGAAAAAAAGGGGACATGAGCTTGCAATTAGGGTTGTTTCGAAACAGAGACTCGGCAGCATACCTTTAAAGCTCCGACCAGTAATTTCCGATTGATCTGTGAGAGTTGGGGGTTACAGGTTCGGGTCAGAACGGATCAGCATCGCGAGGTTAGAGTCAAAAAGGCGGTACTCACGACATTATCTTCGACAACAAGCACTACGGACGAGATTCAAACAGGTGGTTAGTGGGAATTAAACAAGAGCATCCGACTGGAATCGTGACGACTTACCTTTGAAAGCCCCGAGACTTTGGTCCTCGTTCATGTCTGATCTTGAGAAAGCAGAAAGTTCCGTCCGTCCTTGATGTTCACTTTCAGAGCCATGTTGGGTACTGCCCTTGTCACTAGAGCTCTTGAGCGGCGGCGACTCAGGCTTCGGTGACTCTGTATCATGGGAGCGAGATTCTACGTCGCTTCCAGAACTGGCGTGAATGTATAATTCACTGGATTTCTTGTTAATATCTTTCAAATTGCAAGGACGTGCGGGCTCCCTTCGGCCTTGATTACGACTGGGAGCGTATGACAGCATTTGATCCACCAGAGAAGGCACCAGGGGACGGAAGAACCATGTCACGGGTAAGTCGTGATTTTCCAAGCTTAATGTTTGAGGTGGAGATGATTGATTCGGAGAGGTGGCGGACCCCAACATGATGATTTTGAGGTGACCGCCCTTCATGGCGGTCGTCAACTCGGCTGCATAACGGCTGACGTTGCATTTCTCTTCGATAATCACGAGCTCGGCCTCGTCTATCCGCCGAACCAAGTGACAGGAATGAGATCGAAGTTGACGTTTGAGGCAAGCTCCCATTTGAAAAGTCTCCAAGCCAGCCTTGGAGAAGCCCAACACCCGAACAGCGACACGCGGCTTTTCTACCTCCTCGGAGGAGCTTGATTGATCTTGTCGGCTTGCGTCGATGGATAATGGGACCTCGATCTTGGCCAGGGTTCCTGCGTCTTTACTACTCTGAAAAGCGATGCTTCCTCCCATCAGATCAATCATTCTTGACGCCAGCGGAACTCCCAGGCCTGCTCCTTTCTGCAAGGTAGCGAAAATCAAAATCACTCATTAGCTCTGCGCTCGTTTGGCTCTGTGAGAAAAAGCTAAATGTCAATCTTACAGCATGCATATCCACCTTGGTGAACGGCTTGAAGATTTCATTGTCGACAAAATCCTGATCCATACCACTTCCACTGTCCAAGATACTAATCGACACCATGGTCGTAGACATGTGATTGGTGTAACCTTTGGGAACATGTGTTCGCTGAGCAAAGGGAGATTCCCATCAGTAAAGCGTTATACATGAGCTCGACAGGTAAGAAAGTGTTCTTACCTTGGAAATATCTTCGCAGACCAGCGAGATGAACCCCTTTGAGGTGTTTTGGAGCGAGTTGTTGAGTAGTTTGATGACGGCACTACACATTGGCCGATCCATACAGCCACACGCCGTGAGTGATTCGTTCACGCAAAGTTGATTATTCAAGCACAGACTCACCGTTGCAAAGGCAACTTGTCCCGATCAAGCTGCCACGTTCCAGTCTCTCGTGGCAATAACTCGAAAAAGACCTCGAGCCCATCCATATCGCCCCCTGTCACCAGCCGGTTCTTCTTTTCGAGCTCCCATGCTTCTTGTACCACTTCGTTCAAGACAATCTCCATGGGTACCGCTTCCCTCTGAGGGCCCTTTTTGGCCAAATCACGTTCTTCGGCATATTCACCGCCAACGTCCAAAAAGTCGAGGACGTCATTGAGAAGCGAATCGAGTGAGTGTCCACTCGTATCCAAAGTTGCACATAGATCTTCCAGCTCTTTCTTGAGGTTGGATGATATAGACATGCTATTATCCTCGTCGGATGCCTGATTGATGAGGTCGCGAAGCAGTGATGTGCTGGCCAACATTTCTATAAAACAACGCGCAAAGTGAACAAAGAGCTCCAGATCGGTCTGACACGACCTTTTTCAATTGTCTCGAGGAGGGACTCACGGTGCATGGGGGTTCGGAGTTCGTGATTAGCCAAGCTTGCAAACAGACGCTATATAATCAGAAAGGTAGGGGCATCAGCTCTCGATTCTAGCCTAGCTCAACACGAATCAAGCCTCACCTGCGACTGCTCCATGACTGCCATCCGTGACCGCTGATTGCTCGCCATGAGAGTTCCACATATCGATTCACTATTCAGCCAGCGATAAAACCTCGTTAGTATCGTTTTTCTGCTGTGTATTCCCTTTTTCATACCTCCCTCAAGACTTACACGAATATCAGTGCAGAGTTATTATAGGAGAACATATCGTCGGACCAGCAGACGACAAAGATGAATGCACATTGGCCCTCATAGTCAAACACAGGCATAGCTGAGATGATGATGATGTGACGAATATATCAGTGGGTAGCTCAGTCTGGGCGCATTTGACCACCACACACTCACCTAAACTGCATGCTGTGGATGGTGGCATGACCTGGTTGATACTATTGGCAATGGTCTGCCATGTACACAAGATACAATGCTCGATGCTCAGGGACTGCCGTGACGGTCACGAAAAAAAAAAAAAAACGGAAAATGACAACTCACTTTGGAATCATCTCGCTCAAACCAGAGTTTGCGTGATCTCAGATTGAGGGCTATAAACTCGGCCAAGACTCGTTTAGCTTCCGGAGAATTAAACGAAAACCGCATATCATCCTGTGCATAATTGGTACCTAGCAAGCGAATCTGTTGCTTGTTCTATGGGTGAGTGCAAATGTCAACAAAAAAATGATCAAAAGGTAGATTAATACCCACCTTTTCATTGTCCGAGTTGGAGACATTTCGGACGTTTTCGTTCATCCTTCTGCGTTTGGGTACGAATTGGACCGTTGGGGCGAGGGATCTTGGCATGTAGTTGACCAAGTTGCGTGCCGTACGCTTGTCGTTTTGATCGTAGATTCCCAAAAATGAATAGTCTGAACCTGCCATGCTTTCCGTATCTGTTCCAAACCCTGTCCCTGTCCCTGTACCCGTGCCTGTCCCCGTTGCAGTCCCTGTACCTGTCCCTGTACCCGTGACAGTCCCTCCAGATGAGCTCCCAGCTCGGGATCCCATTTGAGATCGGATCGGATAAAACACGTGAAAATTGGAAGCGTCAACAACAGCTGCGGCACGAGCATTGAGCGTCTCCCTGACGATACGACATGCCTCAGAGAACAGATGCAATCCGTCATTCTTTTCCTCGACCACATCCGGATTTGATTCAACATTGCTGGCACCACCGTGCCCAGACAGTCGTTTCGACTTGTTGGACTTTATTTTCCGTTGAGATGGGACTGTCTTTTGAAGCGATTGCCGGAGGAAATCGACAGTGATTTGGTGCATGGTTTGCTGAAGTTCGTTTTCCTCTACTTGAGACATTTGTTCTAGGTCCGCCACGACACACGCTGCCAGATCCGTCATGACAGCTTTTGTCCGCTGTCCAAAGTCAGGGCGTGGTTTGTCATCAATGACACAGAAGCTCCCTATGGTGATCCGATGGTTGTTCTTGGTCACGGTCAGGGGTGCACCACAGTATGCTTGAATCGGGCCAGCCCCACCGCAAACGAGGGGATGTCTGTGGAACCTCCAGTCCATCGACACGTCGGGTAGCAACATACACGCATCGGAAGATAGGGCCGTATGTGTACACAGCCCCAAATCGAGATCCATTTCTGATTGATTGAGACCTACTTCCGAGATGAAGAGCTGGTTTGATTTGCCAATGATGGTGACAGAGGCCACTTTGACGTTGAAGACGGAACAAGCCAATCTGGTAAATTTGTCTAGCGTTTCCCTTCGGACTGGCATACCGGGTTTATCCAATCCCAGTCTTCTGATCATGCGTAATCTCCGTCTTGTCGCTTCAGGTGATTGCTTGGGAGCACACAAAAAGCCATTATTCTGGAAAAAGTCGACGACTCTATCGAGTTCATCACTACCAGCGGGACCCATGTCAATTTTTGGCATAGCCTGATCGGTGGGTAAATTGTCACTGCCTCCTAGGCCGGTGACCACGCCTGGTTCAAGCGGATTAAGGCCCGGTCGAGTATCCGTTTCCAAAGGCCTAGACGGATTTTTGCCAGTCAAAGAAGTCTTTTGAACCGGTGTCTCTCGATAGGCGTGGCCCGGTCTGGCGGTCAAGGAAGACTGTGCCGACATGTTGTTTGATGTGTAAGAACTATATGTTGACCCTCTACGTTCTGGCCCATTGGGAGTCAGATGCGCGGCATGAGACTGGCCAAGTCCCTTTGCCAAAGCTCTTTGATTGGCAGCACTCGACGTCTTGCCTCTCTCACTCGCATAACGACGAGCGTTGAATGAACCTTGATCCTCGAGCGCTAGATTAGGAATATCAGGGTCTTGATTCGCAGAATCCTGTGGCTCGTTATCTTGACCTCCTTTGCTCATTGATGCTGCTTGAAGTTGCTCGACTGATTCGTTCCACGCTGCAGATGAATCGTAAGACGACTTGTACTTGGCGGGGTTTGGACCTGGACGTTTATCTTTTCCGAGCGACCCTTTTGCAGAGGTGGCGGCTGCAGTAGGCTGCTCCTGAGCATGGTCTCTATGAAATGGTGGCTCCGGTGATGGCCGTTTGGTGGATAGACCGGGAGTGTTGGTATCTGGCGATGAACTTTGAGTGGGGGCGACCGGGGTAGCTAGCTTTTGGGACATTTTGCTTGTCGAGCCACCGGACCGCTCGTCTGCTGAAACTGTTTGAAAGAGGTGTTCATCGTTGACTAGGCCAGCTGGGATATAACTGATGAAAAAAAGTATATAAAGAGACGGGGATTCAGTAAGCCGATGCCCACCACAGCAACCCATGGTAAAAGCACACTTACCAGCTGAGAAACTCTTCCCATTCCTCTCTACTATTCGGTGGACGCAATTTGCCCGTTGCTTTATCCACAAGTGTACAGTGCTTGTTCTCTTGTGCTGCTGATTCTTCCACCACGGGATTATTCGTTGGCTGAGCCGCAGGACGGGGACGCTGACTTGAGACTAGGGAAGAAGACGAGCGGCTGGACCCAGATGTTGACTGCATGTCGTCTGTTGACGATGAGACCTCTACCGGTCCTCCATCTGGTGAAGTGACCATGACGATGAACTTGGTCCAGGGCCTCTGTCACTCTGTCACTCTCTCCCTCTTCTCCCTCTCACTCTCTCGCTCGCTCGCTGCTCTTCTGTCACTCTCGCTCTCGTCGTGATCTGCCTGCCACTGCCGAATTGCCCGAGAGTTGGCTGGCGTAGTGGTGGACGTGTTGGCCGCAAGAATGCGCTGTGTTGAGGAAAATGAAGCTAGCTATCTTTGGTTTCGCATGCGGATGAGTTTGACAAGGTGTGTGTGTGTGAGTGAGTGTGTTCGAGTGTGTATGTGGCTGGTGTGAATAAAATGAGTACCCCTATAGTCTGGTTGTAGCTGCCGCTGAGGTGAGCCGTGAGTGTGAGTGAGTGGGAAGCGCAGGCAGATTCAGCAGCTAGCAACGACGATCAGCTCTGGCAGCTCGCTCGCCCTGGCTCAGCAGCGGATTCCTGCTGAATGGTATGCGTTTTCCCTCTCGGAAACAAGAAAGTCACTAGCACGCGCGGAGTACTACTAGGCAGGCAGCCGGGCGTACGAGGCGGCCACGGCGGACATGGCCTGCTGGCTGGCTGGCAGAGTGCGGCTGCTGGTGCGGCTGCTTGTCCTGCCTCGTGCGCCATATCACACACACTCACACACTCTCTCTGCGGGAGTAAACCAAATGGCGGCCACTTTCAGCACAACTCTCTGCAACTCAGGAAAAGGTAATGGCTCGTATTCCTCTCGTATACGATCAGGTTACAGCCATTCCCTCTTTTGGTGGGGGTCATTTCGCATGACTTGAGCCATACTTGACATGTGCCCCGCTGGCATCTAGATTTTTTTTGGGTTCGACGTTCAACATACTTGATTTAGACGATGCGTGCTGAGCTGCTTTCCCTCTCGCTCGCATTCTTCTTATTCTTCTTGCCGGTTCCCGTTGATCAAGAAAATCAACGTCTGGTGAACCCGGTCTCGTGCCTCGCCTCATCAATGTGCCGCATCAACCAGAGGATGACGCTGCATTTACTCTCCGACTTCCGATCGCTTGGCTTGCTGACTTGCTCGAGTAGTAGTCAGATAGTCATACAAGGATAGAAACACACATCCGTACACTCGAGTCCATTTCTCCATTTCGTATACCAAAAGGCCACCCGTCGCAGAAGCATATAACCTTGAAAATAACCAGTCCATGAGGCCATGTCTTGGCAGTCGTTGCGACTAGCTAGATCTATAGATCTCTCTGCAGACAACCTCCCGAGACTTTTTGTTTCAAATCCGAGGAGACCACGTATGTGCCTCACCGTTTCGATATAGTCATTCGAGCCCAAGCAATGACGGACAACGTCGTACGTGCCCGGCCCCCACATTGCGCGCGCCTGCTGCTTGTTCGCCAGCAGATAGCTGGCATGCATGGCTGGATGCTGCCTGTTTGGACAATAATCAACTCCTGGCCGCGGCTGTCTTTGTCCAAACGATGGCATGCCGCATCAGCCTCTTACTCCTTTGGGGCATGTTGCCGAGGTAGACGACCCTGTTGTACTCATCATCACGGGCAGTCTCGGGCATTGTGAATGGTCATTTTGACATGAACGCATGGAGCATGCAAAATGACATGAATATCGCAACCACCATGAGCCATGCAAAGCATGCTCCCCAAGTACATACAAGATCTATTTACAGTAGCACAAGTCCGCGGTGTCAACAACTACTCACTTGACAATCAAACCAGGCAACGACTCTCGGAATCAACTCGCACACTCTTGAAAAAACTTTGAGCTGTTGATGTGACTGTCTGCCTTGTTGGTCATCAAGCATTCAAGTTACCGGCCACTTTGAATTTCGAGTTCAGCCCGCAGCTTCAGGATTCAGGTGGTGGTATGATTGATAGCGTACGGCTATGATGACGCAATCAACGGGTTCGACCCCTCATGCGGTCTTTTGCAATCTAATTCATTCCCTTTTGCTGCAAATCCTTTTCACAGAACCTCTGGTTCAAGTCACTTGGCGAGTCGCTTCGAATAGCCAAATGCGCCGATGCAGTAATGCTCCAGATTGATATGGTTAATTGTCTCGAATCGCAGTAAATCCCCCGGATTGAGCAAGTGTGTATGGGCGGTAGCTTTCATCAAAAAAGACGACTACGTTGGACCAAGATATGTACGCTCTGACTGCTGCGGCCAGAGTCGCTCCCAATATAGGACCATCGTGTTGATTGATGTGGGAATGCATCCAGGATCGGGCCCAGTGTCATGCCATGGCGAACCAGCTGGGACTTGATTGCTTGAGAGCTAAGCTACCGTCTTGTATTCTAAATTGAACAGTATTGCTCTTTGAGTGGCGTTCCCGTGCCTTTGAATACTTGGCTTGTAGACGCAATACGCAACGGCACTCAAAGTGCATGACCTTGCAAGGGCCTAAACCCGAAGCCAATGTAATGCTAGGGCGACGCGCACACAGAGTGTCATGCAATTTGAAATGTTCACTGTAGCTGTTGGCGCACCAGAACCTCTTTGCGCTTTTGCTTGACGCGCGATACTCGCCGCTCTCACCGCACCAGCCCCTGCCTCTCTGTCCTCGCGGGGTCTCTTGTGAGAGCGGACGAGCACAAGGTCAAGAGCAAAATTACGCCTGGGCGGTTGGACTCTTGGTTCGTCTGGTCGCTTCATCCACCAAAACTGTATGTCCTAATTGCTCTTGTTGAGACGACCACTTCCAGAGGCAGACAACTCATAATACATCGATCTTTTATTCCCTGTTTCTCTGCAGTCGACAAACACCAAAAATGGCCGCTCGTCCCACCGTCACTGTCTACTCCGGCAACGGAGAGGCCTCTGGATCCTTGGCTTTGCCCTCGGTCTTCACCGCCCCCATCAGGTTGGACGTTGTTCAGCAGGTTCACAGTGAGTGGGAACTTTATTGGGCTCGGAATGGGCAGGGTTGGACAAGCAGGCAGCAGGTCAAATGAAGGAATGGAAAGAAGCAGACGAGGCATCATTGGAAGAGACTGTCTTGCTGCTGCTGGTCGGACCTTGCCAATCGGGCTGCACTCGAATACGACACTAACCAACCTGCATCATTACAGAGTCTATGAACAAGAACCGTCGTCAGGCTTACGCCGTTGCTGAGAACGCTGGTCACCAGCACTCCGCCGAGTCTTGGGGTACTGGTCGTGCCGTCGCCCGTATCCCCCGTATTGCTGGATCTGGTACTGCCAGGGCCGGACAGGGAGCTTTCGGAAACATGTGCCGAGGAGGAAGGATGTTCGCCCCCACCAAGACCTTTAGGAAGTGGCACGTCAAGATCAACCAGAACCAGCGCCGATACGCCGTTGCTTCTGCCTTGGCCGCCTCTGCCCTTCCCTCTTTGGTCCTCGCCCGTGGTCACCGTGTCGAGCAAATCCAAGAGGTTCCCCTCGTCATTGCTGACTCTGCCGAGTCTTTGAAGAAGACCAAGGAGGCCGTCGAGCTCTTGAAGTCCCTCAAGGCCCACGCCGATGTTGTCAAGGTTTCCAACTCCAGGAAGATCCGAGCTGGAAAGGGAAAGATGAGGAACAGGAGGCACAGGCAACGAAGGGGTCCCCTTGTTGTCTACAAGAACGACGAGGGTATCGTGAAGGCCTTGAGGAACATTCCCGGTGTCGAGACCTGCCCCGTCACCGCCTTGAACCTCTTGCAATTGGCCCCCGGTGGTCACGTTGGAAGGTTCGTCATCTGGACCGAGGGTGCTTTCGGTGCTTTGGAGGAGGTTTACGCCGCCAAGTCCGGCTACGAGTGAGTGTTTTTGAGTTTGTACCATTGTTGACCATCAAGCTAAAACACAATCATCCCATTGCAGGCTCCCCACTGCCAAGATCACCTCTTCCGACGTCACCCGACTCATCAACTCTGACGAAATCCAATCCGTCGTCCGAGCTGGTGGTCCCGCTACCCAGAAGAGGCCCTTCACCCAAAAGAAGAACCCTCTCAGGAACAAGGCCGTCTTGTTCAGGCTCAACCCTTACGCCAAGACTCTTCGTCGTCAAGAGCTCATCAGGTCCGAGAAGAAGGGAGCCACCAAGAAGGCCGCCTCCGCCAAGGCTGCCGGCGAGGACTTCCTCAAGACCTTGCACGCTGCTTGAGCGGGTCACTGGGATGGGTGCACAAGCGGGCTCGGGGCACATTGTGGCTGTCGAATGTAAACCTAGTCCATTGATGTACTACTCTCTGTTTTCTGGATGAGATGCACGATGCGCACTCACTTCAATGCGATCCCGTCGCACTGCTGCCATTGTTTCAACACAGTACTTTCAGGGTCGAAATGGCGCTTCGTATTGATCATAACTCACGAGGCACAAGGCATGCATTGACATTTTGTAGAGGTCGAGGTCGAAAGGTCAGACGAACGACAAGAGTCGTTCAATCAAGCAGCACAACAAGTCCCGCTGGTCTAGGGGTTATGATCCTCCCTTAGGGTGTTTGATGCTCTCTGCTTGGGAGGGGTGCTGTGTTCGAGTCACAGGTGGGACCCATCTTTTTGACTTTTTTTTTGTCACCATGTCGCTAGCATACCGTACTTGATCAAAGACTGAAAAGGCTTGCCATTCATTCATCCTTGGATCCCCTAGACCTTGTTTACCAAGAATGGACATGAGTCGTCGGGACGGACTGGAACCCTGTCGTCTATTCACACACGAGGTGGCATAATAATAGTTGAACACGCAAGCACACTAGTGGGTCTTTACATGTGTATGGGATACAAAAAGGCCAAGGAAACCCCCTTTTTTATCGTATTCAACGTATCGGCTCAGCCGTCAGCAAGTCTATGGGATGGAAAAGTGACAAAAAAGAGGTGAGTTGATGATGCACACTTGGTCCGCAAGTTCAATAGCCGCCTGGAAGAGAGGGCTCACCATTGGCCGTATCTTTAGCTTCCCCCGTCAATCCCTTTTCATCGGCACCATTCGCCTTTAAAAACGCCTCGACCTCATCCATGACCCCTTCCTCGTCCTCACCGCCATGATCTTCCTCATCGCTATCGCCAATCGCATCAATAGCAAAGTTGGGCCGATGCATGACGGCTTCTTGAGCGGCTCGAAGCATGTCGGATTCTTCCCGTAGTTTTTGTTCCAGTGCCATGCTCGTCGTGGCCGAACTGACCGAGGAGACGGATGCGCCTCGTCTTCGTTCGGGTGGTGTCGTCCGCGACGAGCTAACAGGACCGCTCGTGTTGCTCCCAAACGTTGCCGTCGAGGCTGATGAAGGGCTTCGGAGACGTTGAGTCTGCTGTTGTGCAGGGTTCAAAAGTGACTCCCGGGTCTGCAGGTCAGAAGTCATGTGGGTCGGATCGATCTTGCCGATCGACGGTTTCCTCCATTCAGCGTGTCGACCCAAGGCGGATCCCAGACCATCGGCGAATCGGTTGAACCGTGACTTGTTTTCGTCGGTAACGACCATATTGACAAGACCGCCGAGCAAGGTGTCTTGCTTGGCGTGTGTGACGTGATACTCCCCCGGGACAGCATCGAGTTGGAACGAAGCTGCCAGATCCGTTGAGAAGAATCCTTCGAGGAGCTCGTCTGCTAGGACGACCATTCTAAATGTGGCGAGATTGAGGTAAGGCGCATTGTTGGGTGAACTGACACTTTGAGCTCTGAGTCGGGCTTCAGTCGCCGGCTGCTCATCCGTCGAGGAAGGTGCCGTCGAGGATTCCACCGACTCATCGTCGGGCTTGAGACTCGCTTCGGGGGCTGTAGCGTCTCCAAAATCAAACGCGTTGAGGATGAACTTGGAGACAGCCGCCAGGTAGGCATCGCCAGGTTCGTTTCTAAAGATGAAAAGCAGTGATTCGGATAGTTGAATGACCTCGTCTTTACTCAAGTAGCCGTCTTGATTCTTGTCGTGCAATGCAAAGAACCATTCGATAGATTCCATGAGACCGCCAAACATGACCGTATCGAGTCCGACCACGACGTCATGTAGTGATAACCCTCCTTGATGTGAGGTGTCCCAGGAAAAAAAGAGCCGCTCCATGAGTTCATGTTCGGCAACTCGCCGCTCCGTGCGTTGTGCGAAGCCATTTTGGTAGATAATCTCGTCCCTTGCCCACGTGCAGATATCGCTCAAGAACAACTTGAAGGTCTTTAGATTGATTCTGGTCTCTAGACGACCATTCGAATCTTGTGCACTTCCAGGCGTTGCGAGAGGGGCTGCGGGGACCGGTGCCACCACACCTTCATCATTCATGGCCAGTGGATCGGACAGGGCTGCGAAGAACTTGTCGTAGATTGTTGCAACTTGATCTTTTGAAAAGTGGCCAGATGATTTGAGGTTCCTCACCGCCGCACGCTTTGAGAACATTTCAATCTCATCGGCGATGATGGCTCTGAATCGTTTGCGCTCCGATTGGATGGTGTCTTCCGTAATGACATTGAACTCTCGGAACGCCACCACGAGAAGTTCCTGGAAGTTAGTGATGGCTCGCACACGAGGGTCCGAGTGATCGGGATGGGCTGAGTCGCCCAGGGTTGCAAAATATGATCGCATGCAGTTGATGAACATGCCGTCATCAGTAATCTCTAGCAGTTCCTCCGCGTTGACCTTGAGCACGGCTAAGAAGGCAAGTCGCGTCAGCATTCCAACATGTCTTACGAAGCGTTGGTTCAGAATGTGATGCTCACCCAGCCCAATCTGGAACAAAACCTTGACCCCCATTGCCATGACACAATCTACGACTCTAAACGCGAAAATAAGAGGCATTGAGTTGATGTACAAGCTCAAGAACCAACTGTTGAAACGCAAAGAATTAGACAAACAGCAAGTCGCTCGAGTCTGTCACTGTCACTCACGGCAGAGACGCGACCGAGATCTGAACGTCTACACTCTTGAAATGCTGATAGATCATGGGCAAGCATCTTCCCACAAGCGCTTCAAACACTCTTTGATCCAACAGGGTACCTTCCATTGAAGGGCTGCCAATTCAGAGTAGCGTGAGTCTCGGGCGGTTTGGTTCTCACACAGGTCTAAACTCACGTATAGTAACCGGGAATGATCCGATCACAAAGAACTTCCAGTAGCCAGAATGCCTGTTCCTCTGACATATAACTATGACAAATCGATACAAGCTGTCAGCATCGGGGTCCAAACCGACTTCTCAACAGTCCGCACTCACATCAATAGACTGTCATCAAGGTACGTCAGACGTTCAGGGCGCAGTCAGTGTGACGGTGTCTTCGCTCTTTGTTAACAAGTAGGCTTACCCAGCAACCACGATATTCAATGCCTGACAGTAACCCAGCTCTGGGTTTCTAAAACTATACGCTACCAAGACCCGCCTCAATCTGCTCAATCCCTCCTCAGTCTGGTAAGCCTTGTATTCAGGCAAAGACCGGTTCAGATCCTTTTCAATGTCATCGGTTGCTGGAGTATGTTTGCCTTCATTCTCAGAGCGCAACAGACTATATGTTGAGCGGTTGGCATAACGCAAGTCTTTGAGAGAACACAAACGTCAGTACTTGAGAGACGATGCAGATACGACGTAACAGGGGATGCGATAAGACGTACAGATCGAACCGCTGAGGGTCTCCCAGAGTTCTCCGCGCAGCCTAGAAGGCAATCCGACTTGCAAGAGTCTCTGGAATGGAGGATATCTCAGGACTACCAGACAACACCCAGGAACATCAGATTTCGAACGATAAGCGTAATGAAGGCTATGCCCAAGCTTACGAGTCAAATTTCTGCCGTGTGTGACAAAATACTCTCTCCAAAGTTTGATTTTGCTTCTTTCTCTTAGCTTTCTGGCATCTCCAGGGTAACCAAACGTCTCGCCAAGTCCACGCTCATACTGTCCCTTGCCCTCACCTCCCGGTCCTCGCGCGTCTGCCGCAGGAGCGTTTGGACGTGTGACAGCAGGTTTGACCGGTTGATCGGTCGAGTCGGACAGCTTGATCAGGTCTTGATCCTTTTCTGGTTTTTCCTCTTGCTGTTCTTGATTTTGGCGGTCTACAGTGTGTAGCGGTTGAGTGGTCAGAAAGGCAGGTTGTGTCAGGAGATATTCCGAATAGAGAGAAGGAAGGAAAGGCTTGAGAAGCTTCATCTCAGGTAGTTGAGCTTTCAATGCATCCCGGAGTAGAATGGAAAAGTGCTCTGCCGTTGGAAGCAGTGATGTCAATTGGAGAATCTGTCGAGGGAGGATACGTCAGTATCAAGTACTTCAGCTTGCGCCTTTCTCAGTGGACATCACTGACGATTCGCATCCCGTGCCATGTTGCTAGGCTCAGAGCAAAAACACCAGCTCGAGAGTTTAATCTGTGCCAAAAATAAGATCAGAGTGTGGTTGATTAGTCCGTCATCAGCCCAATCATCACCTCCTCACGATATCGCGTTATATCGAGCGTCGACTCACCTCTCAACTCGTCGGATAGTATAGAGCGGCAAAGAGAATCTGGCTGAACGTT
Source organism: Filobasidium uniguttulatum (assembly GCA_039545395.1). Classification (NCBI taxonomy): domain Eukaryota; kingdom Fungi; phylum Basidiomycota; class Tremellomycetes; order Filobasidiales; family Filobasidiaceae; genus Filobasidium; species Filobasidium uniguttulatum. The sequence continues at coordinate 209,674 of BCJK01000011.1, read as the reverse complement.
TATCCATGGAAATGAAACAAAGAAAAGGCGGTAGAAGATGAAGTCGCCCAGACTGTTTGAGAAGGTGTCCTTCAATATGACAGCGCTGACCTTGTCAAACAAAGTTGCTCACGTAGACTTCGTCTTTTCCTTCGACACTCAGAATGGCACCAATTTCCATTCCGGATGTCCCCGACAACATTCCTTCTCCTCCTGCCTCCATCTTCTCTCGATGAGCTTGTTCATGTCGGGGATGTTTCGCGAGAACAGGCGGTGCGTCTGGGTCGAATGAAGGAGACGCTTGAGGCATGACCCATAGCAAAGGAGGAACATTAAAGTGAAGACGTGTCAGGTCATCTTTTGATGGCTCCTGGTAGGCCCTCAGGTGAAGAGGGAGGGACATTTTGATGATGAGCTCCTACGATGCGACGAACAAGACACTGTTGGGCATCTAGTGAGCTGTTGCTGGTATACCCCTATTGACCTTCTTGACAGGTTCATTCGCAGCTGATTCACATGCTTAAGCCGCGGCTGCAACGAGTATTACTCCGCCGCGCGCAACACCGTTCTAATCAGATTGTAAACAGATTACAATTGCTTCTAATTGGATTACAATCGTTTCTAATCCACTTTGAACGAGTCTACAACATCTTGATGAGTCATCACTTGACTGCAGTGGTTATCGCTCGTTATCAGCCACGGCACCTGACCAGCTTCAACCATCCATGCAGTAGTGGTTCGACGTCTGGAATGCTCAAGGCGCTGGACACACCAGTGGGGAATCGACGACTGCGAAGCTGTGGACTCTTCTCCACTCCTCGTCATCGACTGCCAGGATTTCATTCTTGCTATATCATTTGATCGTCTTGCCTCGAGCACATCGACTTTACTCCACTCCTCTCTTCCTCTCTCGACCTGGTAAACACACTACGCACCCACCACTGATCAATCTCGTTCAAGACAACCACCCTTTCACACCATGTCGCAAGCCTTCAAATCATATGTCACGCCGCTGACGACAGCGGGATCAGAGATTCCTCCCGTACAAGAACTCCTCGACCAGGAAGCAGGCGAGGAATGGATATGTGGCCAACAAGGAGTAGGCATATACGAGGGGTAAGTCGTAGCTACCGCCTTTTCGTTTCTGAGGAACATCGGTCTGAAGCTTTTGCAAGATGTTGTCTTGTCCATCAGCAACACTAAGTTGCCAGACTATCAAATCGTCTCTGCTCATCTGACGACACATCGCCTCCTCTTTCTCACCAACAACGATACCACCAATTCTCAGATGGACAATAAGGCTACACCCTTTGCCGAGACTGCCCCACTGAACACAGGAAAAGGCAACAACGAGCCCACTAGTCTTCAAGTGTCTCTCGCCGATGTCAGGCAAACCGAATTCTACCTCGGATTCATGAGGTCCAGCCCCAAGATCACCATGTTCTTGGCAGACAGCCCAACAGACGCTTCTTCCCAAGATTCAAAGCCATCAACACCCGCGCCTCAAGCTTCTTCTGGAGCCTCAGCGGCCAAGGGTAATGTGGAATGGACATGTAACGTGTGTGGGTTCTCAAATGTCCCATCCCGTACTTCAGCCGTCGCCGCGCTCTCCCATACACCCAGGTGCGCACTATGTGGTGTCATCAAGACCGCCGTGCCAGATGGCGGTTCCGTCACTCAAGCCTCGGGAACAGGAGTCGCTTCCGGACTTTCCTCGTTGTCTGCATCCACAACGGGATCTCCTCACCTTTTACCTAGACCAGAACTAAATGCAGGCGGGGAAGGTTATGAGGTCCCTTGTCCGAGGTGCACGTTCCTGAATCGACCCGAATTGAAACAATGCGAAGTCTGTGCTGGAGCGTTGCCATCAGTAGCTCAACGAAATGGCGGTGCCGGAAAGGGCGCATCTCCAACGTCTGGACTAGATTCTCCTGTCCCGACCCTGACTCTCCCACCGGCTGAGGATGCTCCCCGCCCTGCGAGCAGCTCATCAACTACCAATGAACAGCCACGGGAGATGGCTATCCTTCGAGTTTCGTTCCGCAAAGGCGGCGAAAAGGAATTTCACAAACGCTTGAGGACGGTTCTCACTGCCAAAGCATGGGAGCGTCAAAGCCTTGGAGGAAGCCACAGGAGAGCAGGGACCAATGGTGTTGGTAGTGGTGGTAGTGGTGGTGAAGAAAGAACAGGCAAAGTTGGAGGTGCTGGTATAGGTCCGTCTTGAATCTTGGCTTTTCGTTTCAATCCCTTTTTCCCTATCATTCCACTTTATACCCTTTGCCCAAACTCGACCATAATGTGGCACCTATACCCTCTCGATGAGTAATCAGCCTACCGATCAATCGGGTCGCTTGTAAATCATGCGCTATACCTGTCCCTTGTTGTGCCTAATGCCGTGAATGATATTGATTTTCTCTGCTTTTTGTGTCATCCCTCTGATCTGGCTTTCGTGTCAATGTCGCATGGCTGTCTATTGTCGCAATTCGCCTACACAACCCAAACGAACTCACCAGACGGAATCCTGCAAACCATATCGCTCGAGACCAAGACCAAACAAGAGGACGTGCAAGATGCATTCAAAGACCTTGAAGCACTCATGGTCCGAGCCGGGGAAATGGTTCGACTCGTCAAGGATCTGAACACCAAACTTGACCAATCACAACGACAAAAGTCCGCCTTGTCACACGGGTCGACTGCCTCGGCAACACCATCTACAGCAGGGGAAGATGAAGCCACGCGGACGTTTCTACAATCATCCTTTGTTCAACTCGGGTTACCGGCTCCGGCTCTCACTCAGGATATGGTTGCAGACGAGAAAAAGTACGTGCAAGGGTTGGCGGCCGAACTGGGGAGACTCTTGACCACGAGTCATGGCGAGGGGCTCATGGTGGGTAAGAATGGTCGAGGGGTCGTTGGGCTCGATCAAGCCTGGGGTCTGTGGAACCGGGCCAGAGGTGTTTGTGAGTCTGTGCGCGTTCATCAATGCTTTCATGTGAACGTGTCATCTCATATTTGCCCATGTCAGCGCTCGTCTCCCCGGCCGATTTCGTCAAGACGATTGCGCTCTTGCCTCAATACACCAGTCCTCGAGTCGAAACCATGACGTTCCCGAGCGGACTCTCGGTTCTTCATACACCCTACTATCACCCAAAAATCTTTAGCGACCGTCTTGTCAACACGCTCACCCCTCGTGATTCGGATTCGTCAAACATGTCTCAAGAAGACTATGAACGCTCGTACTCGACCATGGAGATTGCGCTCACTGAAGGTCTTTCCGTTGGTTTGGGACGCGAATTGGTGGGATTGGTTGAAATGCAGTACGGGAGTGTGGTTCGGGATGAGCAAAGTGGCGGAGGCGGTGAACGGTGGTTTAGGAATCTGATCTCGGAATGGGCGATATACGAGGAAAGGGTACTGGCTCGCGGGGACAAGGTCGCTTACTGAGGCATTGGGACCAGTTGACCACTACTCATGCCACCTTTGTAATGTTTCTGATAGACATCACCAATTGATCCTTTTCTATGCTTTTCCTTCGCCCCTAGCTCCCCTCTTGTCCTTCCCTTCTGCCTCGTCGTCTTGCTCGTCCTCCTCACTTGGACCATCCGACCCACCAACAGAGTCTGTATCTCCATCGGAATCCGATCCCGGGTCCGAGTCCGAGTCTCCAGTCACCGAATCCTCCCCCTCGTCCTCCTTGTCCACTTGCAAGCCTTTGAAAGAACCTCCCGAAACAGTACCCTGATCAGTAACCGACATGACCTGTTGAGCTTGGTGAAAAGCTCGCCGTTTCATGAGCTGCAAGTCCCTGCGCACCTGAGCTTCTAACACTTCTGCCATGTGATGAAGTCGCTCGTTTTGTTCAAAAGTCAGGTATTCTGTCCGTGGGATGACCTCAGGGGCATGAAGAGGCTCGCCGTGAGGTCCGTTGAAATGCGTTTCGGGCTCGTCACTGAGTGCTCTATGACAGGTCGACCCCGTTCCAATAGGAGCTGTCGCAGCCGGGTAGAGTGATGGGGCTACAGAGACGGTTAGCGTGTCTGACGTCAGGCCATCGCTGTTCGAGGTGCAAGACGGTGTGCGAAAAGTTATGAATGTAGCATCGGGTACGTTGAGCTGTTTACTCTTCTCTCTGAGTCCCGAGCGACATTGTTCAAGGTAGGTATATAGGACATGTCGAGGCGTGTCGGTCCAATCAAGTCGCTCGTGCTCCCACAGAGACAAACGGTCATACTGTTGTTGAATTGCTTCAATGTCCTTTTGCCTCTGTCGCTCTACAAGACCTTCCTGTACCGCCCTTGCAACAACCTGGGATGGGTCAGCTGTACCTGTAGGTGGCTCAACGTCTTTCAACCAGGTTTCGAGACCGCCAGGTCGCGGTGACACTGCAACCTCTGACTCCACGAGAGGAGCTGGGGTCGTCATGGAAAGGGTCTCTGCAACGACCAGATTCAAGTTATTCTGATTGAAATATTGAAAGACGATATACACAGCACAAACACCCACCTGTCAACAGCACGAATGAATTATCAAAGGAGTACAATCTCAGCTTTTGAATAAACTACACTTGTTTCAGTGGAAGATACGGTGAAACACGTGATTACGTAATATTTGGCGAGGGATATTTCTCCACACCGGCGCTAAACAACTTGTTCTTAGCGAGCGACCGCACCTTTATTTGGTTTACAATGTCCGAATGGGCAAGAAGAGTAGCCATAGTGAATTCAGGTCAGCTCAAGCCCTGAACAAAACAGCAAATCCAGGTGTAACCGAGCTCAAATCACTTTCTACTCACCAAGGGGCATGTCATGCGATCGTTCTCTAGATCGCCCAGCCCAGCTCCTCGTCACTTTCGTCATGAAGGAAGCTACGAAAGATCGAGCTCATGGGGTGCAGACAGCGCCTTTCGAAGACATGGAGGTACGATAGTAACAGGTCCAGCCCATTCACAGCACAGTCGGAGACCAAGAAACTCGGAGCCTGACCTTGATCTTCGAGTGTATGTGCTGGTGGCTATCAATATCGCAATCATATGCTGCTGCTGACATGCTTGTTTGTCTTTCGATCAGCTTGATTGATCCTCACGAATTGGGCAACACATTTTATGATCTTCCCATCGAGGATGACCAACTAATAAAACACAGCAAAAAGGTGCGTGTTTCTGAAAAGTAGTCATGTTTACATGACGGCTGTTGACTGTCAAATCCGTACAGATCCGGCCTTATTACGAGCGTTTAGCCAGAATTAGAGATCAATATCAAGAGGTCGACCGAATCCTCTCCTCTGCTCTTCCCTCTACCATTGCAACGTCCTTTTTATCTCACTATACCCGAAATAATGGAAATGGGGGAATGGAGAGCAATGATATCGGAGCGAATCTGGCCGAACTGAAGAGAGAAAGGGACTCTCGCACGAAAAGACATGTTCGCACCGATTCGGATCAAGGTGCCACCGTAGATCTGGGAGAGCTTGGAGAGCAAGAACCATTGTTGCCGCATCTAAATGATCTAGAAGAAAAAAGAGAAAAGCGAAATCGATTAATGTTAAATGGCAAGTCACCATGTGCTACATCAGGCTTGTAGATGTCTTTTGCTGACTTGAGCTGCATTCACAGTCAATTTTCTTGTCAACATCATCCTTCTCGGTGGTAAAGGTGTAGCCATGTTGTCATCAAACTCAGTCTCCCTCGTCGCTTCATTCGTGGACGCTTTACTCGACTTTGTTTCGACACTCATCATTTTGGTCTCCAATTTCGCCATGGGCCGTAAAGGAGATCAGCACAAGTATCCCGCGGGCAAAAAACGGTTTGAACCGTTGGGTGTTTTGGTGTTTAGTGTCACCATGATTGCGTCCTTTTTCCAGGTAAGATTTCCGTTTGATCAATTCAAACGCTTGAGCATGAATTTGCGGACTGATGGACATGAGATTGGCAGGTCTTTATCGAATCATGTCAGAGAGCTCTCAACGCCTATAAAGGCGGAACGGAAATCGCAGAGATCAGCTGGCTAGGAATAGGGTGAGTCACCTGCTCATTCCTTATTTGACATGCTGGCATCTCTCATCGCATTCTGATGTTTTCTACAGAACAATGATTGCGACCATCGTTGTCAAAAGTATCATGTCAGTGTCATGACCTCGTTTGGGGCTTGAGCGCTGCCTTGTGTCCAGGCTGACCGCCAATCATGTTACACAGATGGGTGTGGTGCTCTAGCATTCCTTCAACAGCCGTCCGCGCCTTGGCTCAAGACGCTGAAAACGATGTACTATTCAACATCTTGTCGCTTGGGTTTCCCTGGCTCGGCACTTTACTGGGTTGGAACATGCTAGATCCCATCGGAGGAATGGTCTTGTCGGCGTACATCATCTGGCAATGGTGCCAGACATTGCACGAAAACTTTATCAACCGTGAGTGTTGGCGCTTGTCGATACCCCTCTGCAAGTCAGCTAATAGAAAAACCTCAACGTGCTGTCTCGTCTTGCTCGGTTTGATCAGTCTCGGGAAGAGCAGCGGACGGCGAGGAACAGACACGGATTCTCTACCTTGTCTCGAGGTTCAAGCCGGTCCTCCAAATATCGTACTGCGAGATTTATCACTTGGGGGACGAACTCGTTGTCGAAGTCGATGTGATTCTACCGCACAATTCGACCTTGCATTATGCTCATGACGCGACCGAGACGTTGCAGTGAGTCACTTTTCTCATTCTCTCGCTCGAGTTTCACAAAACAGTCTCTTTAAATCCACAACTTGATTGAACATAGGGGTCTTATCGAGAGTCTTGACGGGGTCGGCAGGGCGTATGTACATGCCGACTATTCGAGCCAGAATCCGTGAGTTGTCACGGCATGTCTTGCCTCCCCCCCGCCATCCGTCGCTTCGATGAGCATCTCGGGACTGACCAATCGTCTTGTCATCGGATACCCACAGAGCTCAGCACAAGGTGGCTGACAGTCGCAACGACAAGAGCGGCAACAATAACAAGACAAAACCTCAAGCCAAAGCGCAGGCGCCCAAGCGAATGACCACGCTCAGTGAAGATGAAACTTGAAAGTGTATTGTACAGAAAACAAAAACAAGTGGGTCGAGGGTGCTTTGGGTCCAAGGAGTTTCTTGTGTAATTGTCATGCAGTATGTCATAGAAATCATCGCCATGCGCAGTGTACGTATCATCATTGTGTGGAGTTTCAATTTCATAGCCTAGTCAAACCCTCGAGAGTCTCGATGTATCAATTCAACGATCCTCCGCATTCGCTTATTCAAATACCACCCTTCCCATCCTTCTTGATTCTCAGGCCCGAATTTGTCCTCGAGCGCTTTCCATACGGCCTTCAAGGTTCCTACATCGCCGTCTGTACACCGAGCAAATGCCAATAGGGTGGAGAATAGGTGTCGGCCGCGAGGTGCTTGGATGGATTTACGTTCGGGCGGGTGTAAGAGCTCCTCGGTGTGGGACGTCCGTGGTCGCGGTGACTTTTTGGACCCCGCCGAGTGATGGGATGATGATGTTGACGATGACGATGATGTTGATGATGATGATGGTTGGGGCATGACCGGGGGCGGTTCGACCTTCATCATCATGTTGAATACTTTGGTCAAGACTTCCAAGTCGTATGCCGGTCGTTTGTCGTTGAGGTTTACAGGTTCAGTGTCATCATCATCCTCGCTCGCCCAGATATCAGAGATACGGCGCAGAAGCGTCGGCGTCTTGGCTTTGCGTCGGTCTTGGTCGTCGGTGGCGGTGGAGCTAGTGGTGTAGGAAAGATCGGCGGGCGAGTCGACGGGTTTGTCATTGAAGTGGAGCAGTTCGCCAAACGCAGCCTTGACGATATCATCAGACGGTTCCTCGATCGACTCGTTGCGGTGACGGTGGTTGCCCCCATGAGATGATACACTCCGCTTTGCGGATGACCAAGCGTCTCGAAATGTGTCGATCTGACTGGCTTGCTCGGATGAGAGGGGGTTGCCGTACATGGCAAACGAGTGGATGTGGTACATGAACACAGTCCAAGGAGCGATTTGTTGTTTTAGGTGAATCGACTTCTTGTCCGGGGAAGCCACAGCTTCGGATAACATGTGGCTCAAGAGCGTCATCGAGGGAACGATGTTGCCGTTCTGAGCGAGCGTTTTGATGAGGATCAGCGTGGTCGATTGGTCCGTAGAGGCATTTGCCAAGAATTGACCAATAGCAGTCAACTTGGAGGTCGTTTCACTGTTTGTTGGAGCATGTTCCCGGTACCATTGAGGGAAGACGAGTGGAACCTTGTCGCCCATTGACCATGCCACGGATACAGTCAACCACATACCCAGTTTGCCTAGAATGAGAATCGTCTGACCCGTGATTCGGACCTCTCCTGCCTCCCACCGCTTGATGGCTCGTTTCCGTTCCATTCTTTGCGCAAGGGTGAGCATATCGTGCTCTGAAATGGCGGGCGGTCGAGGACATTCTGCACGATAGTCGGACCAAATGGAGTGAATTTGTTGAATCAGCCTGTCGATACTCCGGCTCGACATTTCAACGCCTTTGCGTTTCGAGGTGATCTTGTGATCTATGATGTTGGCTTGGGCGGTCAGAGTTGCCATTTTTAATCTGTTGAGATGTGTGTAACTGTCCGGCCTGACGTCGTATAGCTTGAACAGGTCAAAGTACTTGACAAATTGTGACTCTGAACGTATTCGGTTGGCGAGGAAGAGGAGATTGTTTAGATGGGCTTGCAAGGTGTCATATTGGGTCACGGCAGGTGGAGGTGGGATAAATCGCTTGGGACGTGTGTAACTTGGATCCCTTTGTAAGAGTTGCTCCTCGGCAGCCAAACGGCCATAACTTTCTTCCCAATCTTGTTGTCGTTCTCCTAAAGCCTGAGTGAATAGACCAAATTGTCTTTCATGATGGTGCAGATCCTCCAGGGATACCAACCTAGAATGCGTTGCCGTGGGAGTTTGCAGCCGAGGCATATGACTGCCAGCCTCGCGAGCTCTCTTCAACTCACTCGAAGTCAGTTGATATGCTTTGACGCCAACGAAATTCCTTTCCATCGGGAGCTGTATCGAGTCAAACACAGATCGTGTGAAATCTGTAGAGTTTTCCGACGTTGTCGATTGTGTTTGATATTTGGACGTCGATGTAATCTTTGCAGAAGGATGATGCGCATCAAAGTATGACGGAACCGCACTTTGGATTTTGGGCTTCTTGAGAGTAGGACCGGCGGTTGTGGAGTCCGGCTCATCATGGTATGCTTCTGAGTAATGTTCAGGGCTAGACCGCTCCTTGCCTCGAGCTCTAGGGAATTGAGCAATGATGCTCAGCGTCCTCGTCCGCGATGGAGTTGGGATCGTCTTGACCCAGGGTGCTCCAGGCATCCCATGTAATCCGAGACTCGGTAATGTTTTGCAATTGTAGACGTTGTTTGACCTAGTCGGGTCTGAAGCATTTCCAGTCATTTCCTCTCGAAATAAAGGGACCCAATAATCACTCATCTAAAGCAAAATCTAAATCCAAGACCCAATCTAAATCACAGCTAAAGCATTTGTCTCATCTGCATTATTAGTCTGACAAGAGGTCATCTCGACAGAATTCGGTAACTTGTCACCACTTCCTGGCAAGGTCGTTGCAACATGTTTGGGAGGCTCTTTCACTACACGTTTGATGCGGTCCTCATTGCAGCATTGTTGGCCGGCATCAAGAGAAATACAGGTCTGACGTGCGTACTTTGGATTGCATAGATTGTCGACCATCATCATCGATGCGCCTTTCCAAGCAGAGCTGACCATTTGTATACCATGTCGTTGATACTATTCATGTTTCGTTTTCCATGTGGCCACTACTTGTTGCGACAGGTTGGCTCTGGAGAAGGTTCCCAATAAAGAGTTTAGAGGTGGGCCCAATATTTGAGATGATATCCAATCGCTTCATGGCTCAAGGTTGCAAATGATAGGTCTATTACAAAGCTACCTGGAGCTGGGCGAGTATACATTAGACTTTGTGGTAGTGTTTCTAGGGGTGAGCCTTGTGTTACCTGAGGTGGTAAATGGTGCTGCCATGAGGATACTTTGCTAAACACGGCATGCACTTCTCCATAGCGATCCAAATCATTCAAGCGGCTTCGATGATGCGATGATGGACCCCTATCATTTGTGCCATTCTATCATGTAACAAGCTGTGACTATTTGTATTTTTGCAGAGCACTATCCCCTTGCCATACGAGATTTGACCATGTATAGGTCCTGCGTGTTGTCCAATGGCGTGGTGCAGAGTCTGTTGATGACTTGTACTTTTGTCAGTCATGGGCACTAATGCGTATGTTCGTTGCTTGATGATGATGAAGCCGCAAGGTGTCACTGGCGCACCAGAGTTCTTGACCTAGTACAACACGGATAGAATACTGTATACAGCACTTACAGCAGTCTACGTACAGCTGCAGGGGAGCCAACTTGTCTTGAGATATTAGGAGCATTCAGGATCCATCTTTGCGCTGCCTCCATCCGTCAAGGGAAGATTACGAGTCGAAGTCACCTCGCAATATCTGCTGCTGTCAACGCAACTTAGAGTCCTATCATTATTATCCTCTGTGTTACAAGAACAACTCGACTTGCACCGACCCGTGTAGAACTACCCTTCCAAAACTACAAGACCACTTGAACATATCACGAGCTCGTCGCATACCATGAGTCAACATCAACAACCGTCCGCCGGGACAGGCGGTCTTGGTCAGCCTCTCGAAAGGACCTTGTCCAACACCAGTACAGGAACCGTTCGCCAGCCTGCAGGCTACGGACAACACCCAGACGGATACGAAACAGCTCAGTCACAGGGACACGACGAGCAGCAACAGTCACACTCTGGAGGAACTGCTGGTGCAGGAAGAGGAGCAGCATCGCGACGAGACATGCCATCACCGTTCCTTCCACCCGGTGCCAACAGACAAGGTGGCCCGTCTCCTGCTGGAGGCCAGCAGACAAGTTGGACCAACCCTGGTAACCGAACAGGTGTTACCCAACAGTCTCACTCCTCAGCTCATGGAAGTAGAGACGCCCATGGGCAACCTGCAATGGGACCCTCTGATGCATCATCCGCATCTCTTCGTAATCCAGCAGCCAATGCTGCACACATTGGCCGACCCCCATCCAACGAGCCAAAGCGTCCGGAAGAGTCGTCACAATCAAACGGAGAGGCGAGACCGTGGGGAAGCCCTTTCCCGAGTTTGCATTTGTGGCCGTTGAATGAAACCTTTACAACAAAGATGATACACCTACCGCCTGTTGGAAGCGAGACCGAAGGTGAAAGGGTGGGTCTTGTTTTCGATATTCTATACAACTGTTTATTGTTGGTCTTGCATGGCTTCGTACGACGTGGTTGGGTGGTGCAATGCTGACGCCGGCCTACCTGTTTCTTACATTCATCACATTACCATCAAACTCATCTTGTGCCTCGAATGTGTCCTTCCGCTACATCATTCCTCCTGCACTCTTTGATCTCATAACATACGGCAGGTCAAAATCGGTCGTCAAACCAACATCAAGAGTCAGCCGACCGAAAGAAACGGCTATTTCGATTCAAAAGTGTTGAGTCGGGCACATGCAGAGGTCTGGAGTGAGGTCGGACAAGATGGCACAGGAAGGGTGAGACCACTTTCAAAGACGTCAAATTACCCTCATCTAACGAACAACAATCCAATAACAGATGTTTATCCAAGATGTCAAGTCATCGAACGGTACTTTTGTTAATGGCGAGCGACTTTCCAACGAGGGCGTTGAATCAGAACCGTACGAACTCAAATCGGAAGATATCGTCGAATTTGGTATCGATATTGTGAGCGAAGACAACAAGACGGTCGTCCATTCCAAAGTCTCGGCCAAAGTCTACTGTGTTTGGAACGTGGAAGACGCCGGAATGAGCTCAAGGGAGCTTGTCCAGTACTATCCTTATGACCACAATCATGGCTTTGGCCCGGCGAGAGCGGGGACTGCCGGACATACCAGTGGTCTGTTACCCATGGCGATGATGAGTGCAGGTGGCAAGGGAATTGGACTCAACTTCGATTTTGTCTTGGCAAAACTTCAGACTGAATTGGAGAGGAGCAAAGAGACAGGAGCTGAACTACAAAGCCTCACCACCCAAATGAATGACATTCAAGAGACGCTGAGTGGTGGAGTCCCCCCTACAGAAAACGGACAAGCTACCAAGCACATCCCTCCCCAATTTCGCCGCTCATCCCATGACTCCAAGCAGGTTTACGTACCTGGAATTCCAGATCATGTGGTTGGAGATCCAACGGCTACGATTGCCGCGCTTCAAGCTCAGCTCAGCAATACTCAAAACATTCTGTTTAGCCACAAGGATAGAATCAAGTCCCTAGAGGCTTTGTTGCAAGAGCATGAGGCTATCAAGGGCGAGGTATCAGGGCTCAAGCTACAGATGGAGGAAAGCAAGCATCAATTCGAGAATTTGCTTCAGGAACAAGCAGCAGCAAGGGACGATGATGAAGGGGAATTTGACGGGCCAGACTTTGGATCGCGTTCGAGCCGTCGACCTTCGACGTCGAGCAAGCGATCCTCAAACTTGAAGCGATCGAGCTCTTCGCGCTCATCGGCTTCGAATCTTTCAGCAAAGGACAAGGCGTCAGTCGCCAATGACGAATTGATGGCTCAAAACAATGCTCTGACAGCTCGACTCGAAGCTCTTTCTTCGGAATTAGAGCGAGCACTGGATCTGTCACGTAATCTGCAGCTGCAACACAAGGAAACATCTTCGACTGTCAAGTCGCTCGAGTCAAAGGTCGTATCCTTGGAAAAGGACATGGCCACTCGAGTCGCTGATGCCGCAGGGAGCGCAGGACGATCTGCAGAGGACAGGTGGGAACACTGGAAAACCAAGTTTGAAGAAGGCTGGCGAAAAGAGCGAGAGGGCTGGGAGCAAGAGCGTGAGAGATTGCGAGGCGTTGTCAGGGAATGGGAAGAGGCCAGTAGGAGAGCTCAAGAGGAAGAAGAAGAGTGGATCATGAATGCCAGGCGAAACGCAGACTCTGAGGGAGACGATGACGATGCTGTTTCAGATCGAGAATACTCTAGCTCTGGCTCGGACAGTGGGGAACGTTGGGTAGGAAGAGGTTCGAGCGGCGAGGTTTCCTTGGGCTTACACATGCCGGACTCCCATCCGTTATCTCCCCGCTCGGCCTCATCTGGCCAACAGCAACAACAACAGCAGCAGCAAGCAGGGAGCAGAAGACAATCTTCGAGTCGACTCGAGCCCGCTATTCGAGGTCTTCGAGCGACTGCTGGTGAACCCAGCTCGCCCGGTGTCGCGGATCCAAATAGATCCACTAACAGCCGTCATAGCAGTGGAGGTAGCAATACACCTCTGTTGAGTGGGGGCAGTGCGTCCGAGGCTTTGGATGCTCTACGTTTCAAGTCTGCTCGAAATCGACGGGCTGGTACGATTACGGGCCGAAAGCGTGGTAGTCAGGCTGAGGCGAGTCGCGCCAGCAAGTTGAGTAGTGAAGGGACCGGGAAGACCAAGTCAAGCACGACCAAGTCAAAATCTGGCGAGCTTGATGCCACGACCGAGTCCAAAGAAGACGACCGCGAGGACAAGACCGGAGGAGACAGCACGGCAGAAAGTGATGAAACAGCACATGAAAATCCGTCCCCGGAACATGGGAAAGGAAGAAACGCTTCCCAAGTGATCACCCATAGCAAACAACAGCAGATGCAGTGGACAGACCAAGTACGTTTTGCACTTTGCAGTGATCTTGAATGAGAGAGAAAAAGTGACAGCTAACCCCGTTTTCTTTTGGCAACACAGGTCCACAAGCCCATTCCCATTGCTATATTTTCTGTTGCCATTATCGGTGTAGCTGCATGGGCTTACGTGCATCGAGACTGAATGGTCTCATACGACGACTTTTTCCCTTGTATCATCAGTCCCGACGTAGAAGCGTATCTGGGAATGGCCAAATTTTGAAGACTCGACATGCAATGCGAGATCCTGATACTTTATTCATCGGTCGCGTAATAACGGCTGTCTCTTGATACAATTTGCTCATTGACGGGGGTCCTCGATTCAAATGTGATGAGCCCATGCGGGCCGACCTTTGGTGGCAGAACCATGGTCGTCTAGTGAAGCAGACATGACTGCTACTTGTCCATTGACCACCCGATACAGCATGTCAAAATCATACTTTTTGTGCGGCTTATTACTTGTTGGTTTCGACGAGACGCCCGCAACGGATAAATGAGCCATCGACTTTGGTACAGCTACTGTACAACTACACAATTGTACTCTGTATTCACCCACTTTGTGTCACCAGACTAAAGAGATAAAACCAGCCTGTCTTATTCGGCGTTGTGGGTATTCAATGGGCCGGTCATGAGGTGAGTGCATTTGACAGATCACTCCTTTCAGCACAGCAGCTGAGCCACTCTCGGATTTTGACGCACCTTATGCTCAACAGTCAATTCACCCTAACAACACCTGTCAGAATTATTCTGACTGCCAAAACCCGCCCATCCTCGTCTAGATGGTGCCAGGAGACACTGTTCAAATGTGGCAATGCTAGAAGACATTCAACATCGGCGCAAACCCTGCCACTTAGTTACTTCACACGACACGAGGTCAATCATGCAAATCATACATCGTCACTCCGGCGCCGACAAAGCGATAATGCAGCGCCTGGTCTATCAGCATCGCCTCAATCAGCGAGGGATGGTACGACAGCCGAACCCTTGAGACTCGAAGACTCGACAAAAGCTGGACATGTGGCTGCTGGAGCAAAAGTCTGGGATCCACCAACATTCAAACGGCTCACGGCATCCGACATTGCTCATGCAAAAGTATCACCTCTCCCACATTATCACCGGGCAGATCGTTCCCTTTATAAACCAGTAGCAAAACTCACCCCCAAACGGCTCTTGACAATATACAAGCAGCTGGCCAAGCATAATCTATCAGTCCTCGTGACACTGACGGGAACAACGGGACTGGCCCTCTCGCCCTTGCCTTTATCGATTCCTCTGCTTCTCTCACTTACTAGCGGGACCTATCTCACCAGTGCGGCTGCGAATACCTTTAACCAACTTTTCGAGTCGCCCATGGATGCTCAGACTCCGCGCACAAGGAATCGGCCTCTGGTCATTCATGCCATCTCTCGAGTTCATGCATTCTTGTTCGCCATTGCATGTACAGCGTTGGGAACGGCAATCCTCTACTATGGTTGTAACGGCACAACAGCGGCGCTGGGAGTAGGCAACCTCGTACTCTATGCTGGAATTTATACCCCCCTCAAGCGATTCACCATCCTGAATACCTGGGTTGGGTCAATCGTGGGAGGACTCCCCCCTCTGATGGGATGGGCAGCCACAGGCGCAAGTCTGACCTTTTCACGTTCGGAGCCTCTACAGATCTGGTGGCCAGCTTGGTTCAATAAATTAATGGGATGGCCCGAGACCGACGATTCTGAAGGCGGACATTGGACTTACCCGCAGGATGCTTACGTCCTCGAGTCTGGGTATTACGATCACTTCCAGTCTCAACAACACCCATCGAGCTCGGCCAATCCTTCGCAAGCTCTCCTCACTACGCCAAACCCTCTGACAGCATGGACACTATTCTTCCTCTTGTTTTCCTGGCAATTTCCTCATTTCAACGCCCTTTCATACCTGATCAGGAAATCATACGCCTTGTCCGGTTACCGTATGCTCAGCGCCATTAACCCACGGAAAAATGCCATGGTGTCACTGCGGCATACGCTCTTGTTGCTGCTCCCCGTATGCTCCATTCTACCGCCCGTGACGGGCGCTGTCACATGGACGTTTGTCGCCACCTCATTGCCCGCCAACGCCATCTTTTCGTACCGAGCCATCCAGTTCGCCAGGTTCATTAATGAAAAGACGGCCCGTAAATTGTTTTTCGTCAGTCTATGGTGGTTACCTGCTCAACTGGGTCTCATGATGGTTCACAAGCGGACCGGGGTTTGGAACGACTGGCTTTGGTGGAAGGGACAGTTTGTCCAGTCATCGGCAGATGCAGATGCCGAAACAAATGTACAGCGAGAGGGTGCTGTAGTACAAACATAGGGTCGAATGGCCCATCAGCATGTCGATAGCTTACAACTAGGCTCGATGAATACAATGTGACATTTGTCCATTTCAAAAAGATTGCGTTTGGGCCGTGTGCAGCCGCAAATGACAAACGCTACAACTAGGGGTGGAGGAAAACGACCAACTATCACAATATTGAGACTTGTCAGCTCCATGCCCGCATTGTACCACCAAAGCACACTCACATCCTCTTTAAAGACAGTCAAGAGCTCTCGAATGTGATTCCGCTTGAGCCCCGTCTCGTATTGCATAGCGTCGATCGTCATGGTACCGTCAAAGCACGTCAGACATCTAAAAGTTGCCCACTTGATTGTTAGTACATCATGCGCAATTCGAACCAGTCACGGACGATTGGAACGTACTGCGCGAATCGCCTCTGCCAGACCTTTTCCTTGTCTTGCATGATAATCTTGAGGCATCGATTCTCAGCCGACGAAGGTTTTTTGGGTCGATGAATGAATGATTCCCTAAGGTCATTGAGAAATTCCTCTCCCAACTTGTCCTCATCAAAGTCTTCTTCCGACAGGTTCAAGCTCTCATCCACTATGGGATTGCCTGTCGGTGTAGGGGGGTGGAATGAATCAGAGGAATCACCTTGTTCGGCTTGGAGCGCCAAGTCCAACAAGTGCGGTCTCTCGCCCAGATGTGTCTCAGGCAACGACCCACGTCGTTTGGTGTTTGTCTCTCGAGATAGCCGCTTCAGTAACCGCTCTTGCTCCAACTCTTTACGTGCCCGTGCTTTTGTCTCCCTCGTGGCCAGTACCTTGACATGAGCATGGGCTTGAATGACCAAGTCATGCGAAATGAGCCAGTACAGCGCTCTTGTATAGTCTTCGCGATCCGAGAACATGATCTGGGATTGCCTGACTGGGATCAGTTTTCGGTAGGGTTGAGGGGAAGAAGAAATCTGGCTGATGAATCTTGGGTAAGAGGGGAGCGTGGGAAACTCTTTTTGCCATTCGGCGCAAATGATGGGGATGCTTGGGGGGAGGGGATCTTTCTCATCAGCTCAACCATTCCAGCGTCTTCACGAGATTCAAACGGACCGACTCACGACTTTTCAAACGTCGATTCGACCATGAATATGTTTCTGAGACTTTTTCGAATCACATCTGTCAGTTTGACTTTACGGATTTGAATGAGATATCGAGCCAGCGGGTAGACTTCGGTCTCAAGATCCATTTCCAGGTAAGCTGCAATGTCGTATAATCTGGGAATGATTGGTTTCAGCTTGACATTGCCGAGAAGGCGTGGAGGTCAAACGTGACTCACGGCACGGTCGGATCCAGACTTTGCAGGAATTTTCGTACGGACTCGGACACTTCGGCGGGACGTTGGCTCATCTGCTGAAATCTCATCAAGTCTTCCTCCTCGAGATCGGCCGGTGCTTCTCTCAGGTTGTGAATAAACTCGAGCGGCAACAGCGTCTTCCATGGCTTGAAATCAAACGCTGGATCTTGGCCAAAGCTAGGTTGCACTACCTTATCGGCCTCGGAATCAGTTTCTGTGGCCAGTGTGTCCCCCGAGGCGAGGCTCATATCACTACTGCTTTCGGAAGAGGAGTCAGAGTAGTAGGATTCGTCGTCCCATTTCGTCCACTCTTCGGCGATCCGAGGTGGGGGTACGGGGAGGGCAATATCGATGGGGATATCTCCTACAATCACTTGGATCGGGGTCATGGTCTTGATACCCTTGTAAATTTCTCTGAGCGTCTTGGCCAAGGGGGAGATCTCAAAGGCCTCAGCTTGGGCTTGTTTGAGGGGAATCAGTTGAGCAGTGGCGCGATCACGGATCTTGCTGAGCTTGAGACACTCTTGCCCGACCCAGTCAGATCGTACTTGCTCGGCGAATGCTGCCGCCGTCCACTTGAAAGCGACTTCTCGATACAGTATCTCGTACACGATCCCGGCAAGATCATAGTCTAGTTCCGGGTCAGGCTTGTCTGCAACTAGGACAAGGTGGAAGAATGTGAGCGCCGATGGAAACGTTTCCTTGTCTGTGGATTTGGGCTGATGGTAGTGGTCGTCTTCTGACTTGTAAGTCGTCGCAAAGGAATGGTCACCTTCGGAAGCGTGATCAGAGGTGGTGCCCTCGGAGAGAGCTGAGAGTTCCTTGGATCCCGAATGCTGCAGGTTGCTGGCGGTACGAGATCCCGGCCGCTCGACTTGGCGTCCCCGACCTCGTTCCGGCTCGTGCTCTGGCTCTTCCGTCGTAATATTCCACTTGCCATTCTCATCTGCACATACGGGATGTCCAATGAACGCTAGATCGTCAATGACGAGTTCGAACCGCTTGTTACACAGTGCTCGTGAGGGTGTCATGAGGGAATTCAAGAAATCTCGGTTGTACCCAAGAACCGTATCCCAGTCCTTGATATCAAACGTTGAACTGCTTTGCCCACCACTGCTGTCTGTCTGTGCGGTCGAAGGATACTTTTGTGCGCCATTACTGCCCACTCCACCACCCAATGTCGAGCCATGGTTATTGTTGGGTATATTTGGGGTCACTTGATCTCCTGGACCGGGTTGTTGACCAGGCCGTCGAGGTGCGGCTCTTCGTGGTCTCGTCGGCTCTGCGACTCCACCGGTCACATGTAGAGGTTGCCATAAAGCGGCCTCGAATTGTTCGTCCAAGCTATCGTCGCTATCATATGCTTCACCCCTACTCTTGCGGTACAGCCAATCGGCCTCTTGTGACATGCCAGTCTCGCACACGGTCAGTCCACCCATTTGTTTAGCTGCTTTGGATGCAATGGAGAAACCAGAGTCTTGGACGCTCTTTTTGCCGTAGACCGGTCTGGACAATCTTTCGGCTGTTCTGGGATTTGTGGGATAGCGAAAAACGAGGTTTGAACCCCCACTGATCGTAGAGGTGACGAGCATAACGGCGAGGAGGTTGATTTTCTCCATCGTGAAAGGCCAGTATGGTAGATATCACTGCAGCTAGGTTGATTTTCGAGGTATCACTAGGCAGACTGGCAAGACTTGCAGCTATACCCTTGACCACCTGAACATTGAGTTGATTGTGCCAGTAATAGTCGAGAAGATTGTTACGAAATATGATATCGTCTGTGGTGTATTCGTATGGGGAGTAGATGTTACTTGAACCGCGATATCCTCATCGACTGCTTCCTACGTTTAGTATACTATTCCATCAACGGTGGCGTCACACTCTATTGCACTTCAACAGTCAATAGCCCACTCAGGACCTTGGTGAGTTGATTCTAGCTCATCAAGGGTCCCAGTCATGTTCACGTTTGCCTTTGCAGTTGACGACGACAACAACAACATCACCACCCACAATGTCAACATCAACAGAGTCGACATCGTCAACAGCAGAGATTGAATCCACACTGGGCCGATTATCAGGGTACAAGAATGTCATGGGTATCATGGTCCTTACTCGACAAGGCGGGGTTGTGAGGCAGAGCGGGGCCGCATTTCAAGGTGAAAAGGGCAAGCAGTATGCTCAGGTGGTAGTAGGAATGGTCGAAAGTGTCATGATGGGGGTCGAACAACTCGAACAAGGCGTGAGTGCAGCGTCTATCATGGAGATCCGAGGATTTGTGTCTGAGATTGTTGAGCTATTCTTCAACAGGACGGTCTCAAGTTTTTACGCATCCGTACCAGACGACATGAACTTATCATCTCACCAGGTAGGTGGGTTGGCATATTATTTGTGCGGGATATCGACCTTACTCACACATAACATTTCTACCAGACGAGAAATATTTGCTGGTGGTGCTTCAAGATCCGCAATGATCCATGTGGAACTAGGGATACAATAATATGGCACCTGAACTAGGGATACAATAATATGGCACCTCGAGTCTTTCGACAATATTTCGATTATTCAACTTGGTTTGTGTTAATGACTTTATGACTCCAGCATGCATTATCATCATGATATAGTTTCTCAAACTTTCGACCAGAATACAATGAATGTACAACCAGAGACCATCAAATCTGGATCAGACCGGATCGTACCAACACAGTGGTAAAATCGTCATAGCTCAGTGCTCTTTTCCCTGGTATCGTTGAGAATACCTCGATCATTTCCACAATCTAGAGACAACATACGGATCTGAGCGCAACTTGGAACCGTCAGAATCGTAATACAAGACGACTGACCTCTGCATCACTCCACGCTTGGTCGACGATTTCAGACCAACGCTTGACTTGGTCCTTGCCCAATACTCGGGGTCCATGCTGTTTGATGATGGATTCTGACCCTTCGAACAGAGTGTTCCACATCATCGTGACCCACTCTCTTTGCTCTTTTGAGAGTTTGATTTGAACAGCGGCGGGGTCCATGCGCAGGTCTTGGTGGTTCTCTTTGGATTTTTTACCCTTGGCTGATCTCTTTTCCTTTGACGTGGGTGTCCCAAAGCTCTTGTCGCCGTCGTCATCAGATTGATCGCTCTCGTCGTCCGAGTCCTTTTGACCTTGCATTTCTGCATCTTCTGCATCATCTTGATACAGACCCCCGTCGGCTTCATCTTCTTCGTCGTCACTCGACACATCCATGCCCGCTTGATCATCGTCGGGCTCAGGGACCATCATGGCCGCACACACCGCTCTGAAATCGGCTTTCTGTGCATACACCTCGCCATCCGTCGTCTTGGCCGTGCAAACTCCCTCGAACGCTTCCTTGACATCTTGATCCCATTCGAGACCCAAGGATTCAAATGTGGCGGGAAGTTGGTCAAACAGGATTCCATCGTCGGGACGAGCTTTTTCGTACAAGTGAGCGGTAGGTTGGGCAATGGGTTCTGAAGCGTTTTCGGTCACAAATCCACCTCCCATCATGGCCATATCGTCGTCTTGCATGAATCCACCACCGCCGGACATGAACCCCCCAGCAGGACCCGAGTCGTCCATGATAAATCCTCCTCCGCCAGTTGCACCGGGACTTGCTCGCACGCCATCGGTCTTTCTCCGCTTGTTCCTTTGAGTCTCGGCAACGACGTGGTCAAAGGCATTGTCTACCTGTCTCCTTTGTTGACGAGACAATGCCAGATAGTCTGGGTCTGCCGTTGACAAGTCCTCATCCGTCGTCGATGTTTTGCGTTTACTGCCTGTTGCTTGCCGTGTCCGAGGAGCCTAAACCAGAGCAATGTGTTAGATCACTCGGCTGTGTCCTCAACTTGCACAATATCTACTTGCCATACTGTATGTCCTTGCCATCCATATCTCATCCCCAAACCACTACTACTTGGCCACTCTGCAACTGCTTTTACCCTTCCCACCATGCTCTAAGAGGAGATTCGACCGATTTCTGCGATGACGTAATCACGAAATTTGGCAAAGTAGACGGGTCATGTTGACAGCGGAAATGGGGACTTTTGACAACTACTCTGAGAGTATACACGGATACTCAGGATGGGTGTCAAGTACCTCTCGACGTTCCTGCTGGACGGGAGAAGGCACTTGTCTAATGAGTTTTCATTGACAGGCACCGTGCCCCGTGCGGATCGAGACGACCAAGACCAAGATCATGTGGGCGGTGATGGCATGGTGGCCGTGCCTACCCAGAAACCTACCCGTGTGGTAGTCGATGCATGGGGGTGAGTCCAGAGTGAGAGTGTATGTCCGGTTTCGTGTGCTGATAGGTGTACGAGGAACAGTTTTTTCTGTCAAGTTGTCGCCGGAAATGTCGAGTGTGCGACAGGAGGAGATTATCGAATGGCAGCCAAGGTCATGGAGGAAACGTTGAAAGCATGGGAGCTTGTGGGATTGAGACCGTATTTTGTCTTTGATGGTGCGTCCCTCGCACCTGTCATTTTTCTTTGCGAGCCCGATCCCACTGATAGGGATCAGCGACATGACCATTCAGGCCCACGCCCGAAATCAAAACACCAAACCCTATTGAACCGAATGGCTGCTGGGCTTCAAGGTATCCAATCCTTTTATCTCTTATCACTCGAAGCTCGTTCAAGAGGGAAACATCACGTTGGTGCCATCTTGCCTCCTTTGATGAACTACGTCCTCAACGATGTCCTCCACGCTCATGGGTTCGTTGACGGGATCGACATCTTTCATTTGGCCGAGGGTGAAGGTGATGCGTACTGCGTCAGTCTAGCTCGTGAACTCGGGGCCTACGTCCTCGGTCTCGACTCTGATTTTGCCATTCTGGGAGCGTGTGAGCGTGAAGAGCAAGGAGAAGATGGATACCAGGGTTATATTCCCATGAACACACTCCGGTGGATCGTCAAGGATTCCAACCCATTACAATCGCTCGATGATGATGATGATGATGGGTTTAGTACGGTCACCGCAAAGAAGAACAAGCGTGGTAAATCGAGTGCGACGAATAGCAGCGTAGATGGACTGGTCTACCATCCCGACGTGGTGCCTCCTGGTCTCGATAGCAAGATGTTTCAAGAAGCCGAGCAAAGTCTTACTCTTCAAGGCAATGTGTTTCCCCCCTCTTGCCTCCCGACACGACTCCGTATACCAGCCTCACATATGGGTGTAGTAGCGACTCTACTGGGTACGGATCATACTACCTCCATCGACTCTGCCCTCTTCTTCCCCTCAAACCTGTCGGCGAATCAACGAGTCGATCGAGTCGCCGCGGCCATTCGGGAAGCACTCATGCCTGGTGCCGTTGCAAGGTATATTAAAGCCAGAACCCAATCTTCGAGCCATCATCAGTCACTGGCGGCTAGTCTTTTGAATCCTGAAATGACCAGGCGCCTAGATGAGGCCATCACGACCGACCCGTTATTTGCATTCATGGCCACTACAGTCGACAAGCTTCTCGTCCGGACCCCGATGGCCTCGGACGGAGCTCTTCTGACTCTCGTGACAACACTGATTGAAGCGAGTTGTCACTACATCCTGCCTCCAAGCCCGACGCATCTTGGATTGTGTGTACTTGGGGCACCCGGTTTCAACGCCGATCAATTTTCCATGTTTCCTTTTGTCGATTGTTTCCCCCGCCGAGAGATTCTACCTCTAACCCTTGGAGACAATGGAGCTACCGATGTTAGCGATCTTGACAAGAACGCCCTCGACATGGCACGCCGCCACTATGCTCGGGCGCGAAACTCGGGATATCTCACCCATTTCGAGTCATACTCGACTCCCGACCGGTGTTACCTCATGCGGGCACTAGCAGATCCTGACCAGGTCTCTCCCCAGGGTAGTATAGAAGCGGTGCGAATACGAGCCGAGAGTTGGAGGGTGTTGATCGAGGCTGTCCGAGTGTTGCCGTACGAAGCTGACGAACAAGATGATGCGGAAACTGAAGAGGAGGAGGACGAGTCTTTGCATGACATGGAGGACCACTCATCCCAAACGAGTGGCCACGAGTCGTGCAAAGGGACAGATCAGTTGATGCCTGACGTCCAGGAAATCGATTCGTCGCAGTCACTCATCAATGGACAAGACGACACTGACTCGCCAGGCCGATTCACCATCACCGAATTCTACCGAACGGGAAGCTCGACCTCTCGTATCGGACCTCATTTGTTGAATGTCGATATCGACATTCAAACCCGTCCAAGTCCCATTGCGCTTGAATCTATTGATGACCGATGGACCTACTTGATCGACTATGTCTCTGCTTTTGATCCGTCCGTATCTCCCGATACCGGACTCGAACCAGATTGGCAGCTTGTCGTCGCGCTGCTCCGTCTCACTGTGCGAATTGCAGCATCACAGGGGCGTATGAAATCAAGACTCAAGGTGTTCCAAGTCCGGCGATTAGCCATTGCCGCAGTCAAGAGCCGACGGACATGGATTAGCCGTCGAGCAGAACACGAGGGACAGACGATGTTGGAGCTGCATCGAGCCAACTGTGCGCTCGTGGGTCTATGTCTCTCGGCCGGACTGGAAATCAACCAACTGGCTCAGGCACTCCGACTTCAAGGGGCCGAGCGTCACTGTTTTGTCGAACCACCCAATGGTAGTGGTGGTGATGGTGGCGATGATGAAGGTCAAGAGTGGCAACGCGAACCCAACGCTCAACGCTACTCGGTTGATATCTACAGGTTCATGGAGGGCACCGTGTATCACTCGACGTTACTCGCCGATCGGGAGCCTTCAGTCGGGGACGGGGGAAGCGAGCTGATTGATCGGATCGTTAGGCAAGTGTGTTTGGGAATGGAGGACTTGGTGTTGGGCGCGCCAAGGGGTGGCGGCGGTGATGGACAGGAACCAGCGGCTATAGGGCAGCCCATGCTTTACTCGGAAGTACAAGTGGACGTTGAGTCACCGCAAGAGGCACCTAAGAGTAGGAACGAGAAAGCAAAAAAAGGGAAAAAGCAAAAGAAAAGTGCAACCACTCCGGCCGGAGGGAGGTTTGCCTTGCTGGCCATG
Source organism: Filobasidium uniguttulatum (assembly GCA_039545395.1). Classification (NCBI taxonomy): domain Eukaryota; kingdom Fungi; phylum Basidiomycota; class Tremellomycetes; order Filobasidiales; family Filobasidiaceae; genus Filobasidium; species Filobasidium uniguttulatum. The sequence continues at coordinate 185,284 of BCJK01000011.1, read as the reverse complement.
TTGGAAGACGAGTGAAATGTCATGCTATTTGTGTAAATACATGGTCTCTCTGAATTTGTGTGTGCATGATGAAGATTCTCTCTACTTGTCTTCCAAGAATCCCTTTTGAGCTTGCTGCTGCTCCTGCTTTCGTCCACTTCTGACCACTTCGACATTTTGCAACGGTGACTTTTTGGCAGCGGCACGGTTCCCTGCACGTGCTTGAAGCCTCAATTTGGCCTGTTTTTCAGCTTCGGCCTGGGCCCGGTTGGTCAACCATGAACGACCCTCTCGGAAGGATTCCATCATTGTCGGGGGTGCCTGAGGGGTATAGTTGGCCGGGGTGGCGAGCTTGGGAGGGGTCTTGATATTGAACAAGCGTTTAACAGCAGGCATTTGCAAGGATTTGGATTGCACGAGGGTGATCATGTTGGTAAATGTCCAGTAAAAGGTCAGACCAGAAGCCATTTGCCCGACAAAAGGAATAGCAGCAACGGTGAGGAACTTCATGCCGTTCATGATATGCAGCTGAGAGCGTGACTTGGCGCCTCCAGTTCCGTCTGCTCCGACTTGAATGACGGCGAGGGTGAAGAGCATTGAGGTGACGGGAAGAACAAAGTAAGGGTCTGCGACGGTCAAGTCAGTGAACCACGCTAAACCACCTTCCTTCATTTGAGGGACGGGCAAGGTGACCATGCCTCGGATGGCAAAGAAAAAGGACAAGAAAAGGGGCATTTGAAGCATGGGCAATCCAAGGGCTCGGACGGGGTGAACATCGTGATCCTTCCACAGCTGTTGCAATTGTCCAGTGTAAACTTGCTGGGCCATGGCATCCCCTGCCGTCCTTGCCTGGGTCATTTTTTCCATGAGCACTTTTTGTTGGTCAGAGATCGCTGCCATGCGTGCTCCGTGAGCTTGCATTCGGATGATCAAGGGGAACAAGGCCAATCGCAGACAGAGTGTGGTGACCAAGATGGTTCCCCACCAGGGAAGACCGAACCCAACGTGAATAGCTTCAAATGCATCACGAAGCCATCCGGCTGGGTTGATGAACGAGTGGTCGAGGCCCATGAGTTTGAGGTCACCGACTCGCATGGCAGCGTGAACGGCTTCGGGGGAGTTGAGGACGGCCGGGATGTTGTCCGGATTGGCCGCGATAAGAGATTCGATACTGGGAGTATCTGGAGTAGCAGGAGGCTGAGCGGTGGTCAGGGGAGATGCAGCTGTTTCTGCTGCTGCTGCTGGCTGAACTGTTGCTGGTGCTGATGCTGAAGCTGGCGTTGGTGCTGATGCTGGTGTCACTGGTTGAGCCGGTGCTGCCGTCGCCGCTGCTGCCCGTTCGTTGATGGCTAAAGTGGGCTGGTTGGGCAAAAGGGGCCCTCCTGCCGATGCGTTTCTCCATGTAGGCGACACTGAAAACTGTCTGGCCATGTAGAACCCAGTGGCCTGTGAATATGATGCTTGTCAGCCATGGTCTGAGGATTGTGCATGTCATCCCGACCTGACGACTCACCCTGACTGGGACATATTGCCTCGATGCGCTGTTTATTTTCCACCCTGTCAGCTTCTTCCTCTATTACACTCTGCCCACAACTACTCACCTCCAGGTCGGCTGAAGTCGTCTCAACATGGTTTTGCCTCGTTTCACCAGGTCGTTGTTTCCCTCGATGTTTTTCCTTTTTTTCCCATTCGCGAGGGTTTATCACGTTGAAATTTGCGCTTTGAACAGATCGCCCTAGGCATAATATCATGGAATTATCGCCCATTGTTGGTCACGAAAAAAAAGTAGTTGCATTGTATACTTGGACGAGGCAAGGGACCATGTGGACTGCAAGGGGGTTTGCATTCGTTGGACGAGGGGCCACAACGGTCACTGGACGAGGGACAGCAAGAGCCTTTCATTGGCGTAGGCTAGATACCTCACCGAGGACATTCCTGGACACTTCACCTAGGATATTTCTGGACCAGGCAAAACCTCGACTTGCATGGCGGCGTCAGTATACTCAGTCGTCGTCGGCATCACCACCGCCAATTCGCCACCGCTCATCACCCTGGCCACGTCGATTCGCCTACCTGGCGGCTTTCCTCGCCTTTTCGGGACTCTGCTACGAATACGTCCCACCGGCACGACATTTCCTGATCGCCAACATTCGATGCGCCCGTCTCGTCAAAGCTGTCGTCTTGAATGTGATTGATTACAAGTACACATTCATCGATTGGTACCCTGAATCTCAATACTCGCCTGAAGAACGCAAGCAACTTGCACGGAAAGACCGACATGCATGCCACGCAAGGTCGAGTCACCGGTTGTTTCTCGCTCTCAAACGCAATGCAGGCATCTATGTGAAGCTCGGTCAACATATTGCCTCGGTCCAAGCGCTGCCCGTCGAATGGACCTCTGCCATGAAACCGCTCCAGGACCAGTGTTTCCCGTCATCCGTGGCCTCGCTCGATGCCATGTTACGCCGTGACATGGATGGGCTCGGCCTTGACGATCTCTTTGAGTCGTTTGACCCCATCCCTATTGGAGTCGCCTCGCTCGCTCAGGTCCACCGAGCGACGGACCGACGGACAGGTCGACCGGTCGCTGTCAAGTTGCAACACCCTCACCTCGAAGAATTCGTCGCTATTGATATCGCGACAGTGAAATGGTCGATGCAATTCGTCAAGCGTGTGTTTCCCGATTTCGAATTCTCGTGGTTGGGTCAAGAAATGACCGATATGTTGCCCCTCGAAATGGACTTTGTGCATGAAGCATCCAACGCCGACCGTGCTCGAACCCAATTTGAACCGCTTCAAGGACGAACAGCGCTGTACATTCCCGAAACCCTCTGGGCCGAGAAACGATGCATGGTCATGGAGTACATTGATGGGGCTCGGATCGACGACCTGGCGTATCTCCACAAGCATTCGATTGACCGTAACCAAGTCTCGCAACAATTGACAAGAATATTCAGTCAAATGGTCTACATTGACGGTTTCTTCCACGCCGATCCTCACCATGGAAACTTGTTGATTCGCCCCAAGCCAGCCCGACATTCTCACAGCCCCTTTAATTTTGAAATCGTTTTGCTCGACCACGGACAATACTTTGACCTCGACGATGAGCTGCGTACAAATTATGCCCGGTTCTGGCTTTCCCTGATCCAGCCCTCGACACCCGACACGATTGCTCGTCGAAAGTATTACGCTCAACGGGTCGCCAATGTCTCCGACGACTTGTACCCGATCCTCGAGACGGCCATTACCGGTCGAATCGGCCTGGAAGGAGCGACATCGCAAGCCACCAAGAGTAAATCCTCACGCCGCTCATCTCTCCTCGACCTGCAGCAAATGTCTGGATCCGAGCTTGACCAAATCCGTTCGGCCGTGACGGATCAAACCGGTCTCATCACTTCAATCTTTACCCTCTTGCGCAATGCCCCACGACGATTGATTATGATTCTCAAACTCAATGATCTCTCACGCGGGCTCGACCAATCGCTTCATACGACCCACGGACCTGCCCGGGTGTTTTTGATTGTTGCACGGTTCTGTGAGTGGGCGGTCTGGCAGGATGAAAAGCAATGCTTGGCTGCACGGTATCGACGTGAAGGCGTCACCTGGGCGTGGGTTGTGGATGCATTGGGAGCGTGGTGGGGTTATCAAAAGTATTACAAGTGGGTCTTTTTTTCGTCTTGTTTGTTTGCTAGTCGGGGTGGTACTGAATGAGACATTTTACAGCGGTTTGAGATTATACGAGTGGACACTCGACGCACGAGCGGATCTGGTCAAGGCGTGGCTGTGGTTCAACGGGCTCGTCGAACATGGATGGACGGGAGCGTTTGATAAAGCTGCCGGGCTGGATTAGCATGTGTGCGTGTGTATACCTTTGTGTGTGCGTGTTTTGTGTTGTATCGCAACGACTTGTAATAGACGGGTTGAGTAGATTCAGAGTGGTCGATCGGGTCATGACTAGGAATACATGTGTTTTCAAGAAAAAAAGACTGGGCTTTTTCCTTGTTCTCCCCATACGGTAAAGGTAGTCTTGGTTGGTTTCTCCGTTTTGCATTGTGACACACAGACACTCTAGAATCCAGGAGGAACCACTCCACCGGGCTGTCCACCTCCTCCGAGCAACTGCGCAAGAGAGAACCAGAAAGAAAAAAAAAGACCGAGTCAGTCATCCACATGGCTACAGAATAAACTCCATCTCCAAACCTACAGCCTGTTGTCCGCTCTGTTGACCCTGCAACTCCTTTTCTTGCTGCACAATCCTTGCCTCATCCTCGATCGCCAACGCCAACGGAAGTCCGACCAAGAGCGCACTCGTCGTCACCACCCACACGGCGTTACCGGCCCACAATCCTCCCTTGACGACCCACTCACGGGCTCGAGTGTATTTACGAACAGCGTCTAATCGAACCGAGGGAGGCACCATGTCGCGGAGCGCAAACAATCGGTCTTGAATCGTTTCGTTGGCAATGGCAGCAGCATCGTCGACTTGGTCATCGTCGACCGAGGAAATGGAGATGACGTCTGAGCCATTGTCGTCGCTGTCGTATTCGGTCTCGTAATCGTAATCGTTTTCCTGCGCCGAAGCGTCCTTGATGTCTTCAATAGCGACCATGTTGTTTGGCTGTGTTTGTGGTTGTTGTGTGTGAGTAGTGGTGTAGATGAAAAGGTCAAACTTGTCTAGAATACTTGACCAAGAGTTTACCTGGGAAAACAGAGGATGACGAGCGGCGAATCTAATTATTTGATAACAAAAAAGTGGGATTTATTGAATGACGTGTATTTAATTTCAGATATTTTGGAGCAAATGGTTCCTTGAGAAAGCTGGTTTATTGAGCCGTCATCTACAAGCAAGTGAATGAGCACGGGGCAACCATGTCAGATACACAAGCAGCAGCAACGGCAGCACCACCGCCAGTCAAGAAACAGGGAGGAGGGAGGAAACGGAAACCTAGAAAGAGGAGAAGACGGAATGTGAAAACCAATGCAGCAGGCTCAAGTTCGGACAGTGACAGCAGTAGTAGCAGCAGCAGTGAGAGCAGTGACGAGCAAGTGGCAACGGTCAAGTCGATTCCCGTCAAGGTGCCCACCAAGAAGGCTGCCTCTTCATCGTCGTCGTCCTCATCGTCATCCTCGGACTCTTCGTCATCTTCATCTTCAGACTCGGATTCGGATTCAGAGCCTGCAGTCACCGTTCGTCCTAGCACAACTATTGCCAAGTCCAGCACGACGGCCCGGACAAGACGACGGTCACTTTCTCCCCTCGACCACTCGATCCCTTCTTTCAACCCACCTCAAGCCACCACTTTGTCAAGATCGCGGCAGGACAAAAGTACCAGGCCGACATTTGCTCTCACGGCAGAGGATCTACATGTCCCTGATCATGACACACACGAGCTGAATTCGACAGCAGCGGCCGATCAAGATGTACAGACCACAGCAACACCCATGAATGCGACAACAAGTACAACCAAGCTGTCGGATGAAGAGCAACAAGCACGGACGGAACGCCAAGCTCAGTTCAGGAAATGTTGGATGAGCCAAGTCGTCAGTGCGTTTGGAAACGATCTCGAGCATCTACGCAAAGTGAGTGTCTGCACATGATATCTCCCCAGAGCGTCTACATTGGATATTCCCACTGACGGTGACACTCTCGACAGAATGAACCGGGCATGACAGGGACCAAACTCGAACTCCTCATCAACTCATTAGCGTCAGGTACTCAAGTCTTTAACCAGGGCGACGAGTTAAATGGTGGTGGTAGTCATTCGAGGATGCACGTCGACGAAGTCGGTGTCGTCCTCGGCGACTAGGCCTTGTATATCACATGCATGCATTTCGTGTCTCATTCATCTATGCGACATGTCTACCCCATTATTTTTACCCGAAATACGCCTCGAGCTTTTCGTAAATCAAGAAAATCATGGCGCTGCTCGGTGCACTTCGCAGTACGGTCACTCCACACCCAGCATACAACCCCTTGATACCCCTGGATGAGTAAATGTCCTTGGCTACACCCCAGAACCGAGGTGGGGGTCGTCGTTGATCGGCTGGCAAGTGTTTCTCCATTTCAGCCCGTGTCTGCATCGTGCTCTTGATACAATCTGCGGGGAAAAGGGCGATATTGTAACTCGCTCCTGCACTGGCACCTGAGACGACGAGCTGCCATGTATGCAAATCTTTCTTGGTCAGGGGTCGTGTCTCACCGCCCTTTTGCTCTTGCTCGGCGGCTTGCATCTTGAGGAACATTCGTGACATGAGTTCATAGGCGGAAAACCAAGCAGCTGAACCACCGGTTTCACGCAAAAGCGTACCCGTCTGTCCGAGCCATAGACCGGAGACGCCGTGGTGGCGTATCGTATTCCGGATAATCGTAAATGGTCCTTCAAGTGGTCGTCGGGCAGCGGCTGTCGTCGCGGCAGACGCCGTGCTGGGGGATGAAGTGGCAGCTTCCCGAGTCAATGCTTGTACTTGCATCGTACACTTGACGAGCTCAATCGGTGTCCTGTTAGAATAAGAACATCATGTCCCGTCCTTGAGCTGAATCCTGGCGCATTTTTTTCTAGTCTTTGCATTCTTCACCACTCACAAGACAAAACTCGTTACCGCTCCCGCTGCACCAGCCGCCAATGCCAACTCGCCCATTCCAAGCTCCCTTTTGCCCGCCACCAGTTTTGTTTCTCCTGGAGCGAGTCGGGACCCAAATAACGAATGACCAGGGGACGACATGGACCGAATCAAGTCTTGAATCCGATTGTACACCATGAACAAGGCCGCGTTCTCCGCCATGGCACCAATGACCGGAGCTGAAACCCCTCGGTAAAGTCCCTTGGCACCTTCCCTTGACCATGTCTGACGGAAACAGTCGATGGGGCCGGTGAATGTTGGTGGACGGTCGGTTGGTTGAGATTGTAGTCGAACCTTGACTGTAGTGTACATATAAGAGGACAGGAATGAGACAAATGTCGTGTGTGGATGAATACTGTCACTGGGGCACAAAACTTACCAAGGTCGAATGGGTGTTCAAATAGCTTGGACACCATACCTGCCACCTACACTCAAAAGCCATCATGTCGAAATATCATGTCAAATTTCGACATGATGGTCTCTGACAAGTCCAGTCAACTCACCGACCCGAAAGCAATATCTTTCAATGCACTGCTACCTCCACTACTCCCACTTTGGTGACTATCATCGCTGCCAGTCCGCCCAGATCCCAGCCCGTCCTTGCCGCCCCTCTCCGTCAGGCGGGTATACTGTACGAGCTCAGACTCGGACATGGTGAGAACGGTGGGTGACTGATGGAAGACGGAGAAAGAGTACGAGTGTAAAACAACTTTCCTCGACATTCATGGTGCGAGCGCTCGCTCGCTCGTCGGATATGGCGGGCGCATTCGTTATCCGGTAAAGACATGACAGACCAATAAATACCGAATGTCATACAAACACCACCCTGCAATGCTCTATAAACATCTCATCATCGCTCTGCCATCCTCTCCAACCTCGCCTTGTCCATCTCCAGCGCCCGCTCCCAAATCTCGGTGGTGAACCGCCTTTCAGGCCAACTCGACGCAAGAACACGAGCCAACTTCATCCACCGCTTCAACTCCTCCTCGCCCACATTACTCCATACCCCACCCCTCCCCTCGTTGGCCTCTTTGCGTAACTTGACAAACGAGGATTGAATGTGATCGCTGACCGAGGTGGGAATGTCGAGGGGTTTGGCTGAGTCGCTGCTAGCGGAGCGCAGCGAAGCAATGTATCGTCGGACAGCCGTCAGCCGGGTGTCGTCTGTAGGTACAAACGGTTCCTTGCTTGACTCGTTTGATTCAAGAATCGGGACATGCAAGTCGACCTAGTCGCATGATCCATCGTATTAGTGCACGCCCCGAACATTCACTTTCCACTCAAAGATGACATATCAACTCACGGGTAGGAAACTCTTGGCCTGTCCGACCACAACAATGCCCAAATCCGTTTCCATCCCCCACTCTTCGTCAACATAGGGAAACTCGTACCGCAACTTTTGCCCCTTGATCACGCCCATCAATGCTTTCAGATTCTTGACCGCCTTGTCCTTGAGATTACCACCTTCGAGTGTGTCCTCGTTGACCACCACGATGGTCGAAGGAGCGAGTTGAAGCAGACCTGATTGTAGGCCTGAGGATGACGGGCCCGGGTTCAGAGGTGAAATGGGATAGAATGAATGGTCGCTCAAAAGGTTGATGGTGAGGTTCAAGTCCGAGACGAGCGGGCAGACGGTCTGAATCGTCGAAGTCAGTCCGGCAAAGTAGTCAACCTTGTCATCCGTCGATGCCGGTTCTGTCTTGGGAACGAGTAGGTTCAAAGCTAAAGTCCCCAATGGCTGCCCGCCAGCCCCTGGAACCCTCGTGCTGACTGACCCAATCAACGCCAACAGTAGGAACTCGGCCGCCAGGGTGTCCTTGGGGTTCAATGCTCCACGACTGTTTTTGATCAGCTCTTGAATTACCTCGTCCCGCGTTGACTTTACGTCTTGGGCAACAGTTGTGGGTTGAAGAGGGTAGCACGGGTAGGGCGCCGAGAGAACATGTAGGGTAGGCACAGAGGGGAGGACGGCCGCATCGTCCTGGTCGTCGTCGTCACCGTCATCATTGATGGGCAATGTCGACGTCGAGAGAATCCCTGTGAATGTAAAAGCCGACGCTGGTTGGAATGTCGTTTCCGGGTCATATACCTGAACCCACCTTTGCATGTGTCAGTATCTCCCAAAGAAGCAATGATCCCACAAGTCGACTTGCCTTGAGAAGCATTCCAGCATATTGCCCATTGTTCTCTGGACTAGGAAATTTACCATGAACACTCTTGTGCAACGACTGAATGGAAGGATCGCTCAATGATAGATTCTCAAGTTGACTGGCGGACCCCCCGGCTTGTCCTTGCATCTCTTTCCTTGACCAGGCTTGTTCTCCGGGCACCCTACAGACCAGCCATTCAGCACGTCGCAGGACCAGCCAATTCTATTCACGACTCACTCGACACCCCATCCAACCCATCGCTCCTTGAGCTTGCCCCAATCAACCTGGCCCCGCAACAAGTCCTGGGGTAGTCCGTTCTGCTCTGTCGTCCCAGATGATGCGGTTGAGGCAGGCGGCATGTACACTTCCAGAGCGTATCCCGTGTCTTGAAGCATACATCGAAACCGGCAGACTGTTAATGGACGGGTCGATGTCGGATTATAAAATGGGATCTGTTCCACATTTTCCTGAGTTATCAGACAAGGGTCGTCAACATTTGATTGTACCACCATTGACTGACATTTCCCGGAGAGTCCAATGCAGAGTAAGCTTGCGCCATAACGGTCGTCCCATCAACCGGGGTGGCCCCATGCGCATCGTGCTCTGCAATGGCTGTACGGAGGATCTCTTCAGTGGAAAGCATGTTGGAAGATACTGCGACGGGCATGCTGCCTGACTGAATTTTGTTGATTGGTGGGTCGAACGAAATAGTTGGTGTAGTAGAAGATGAAGTAGGGGGTGCCATAGAGATTATATTGCTTTGACCATGTTCATTCTCCTCTACTACCACATGATTGATCTATATATCTGACGATCTCACACACACCAGTCAGCACCATTGACGATGCTGTCAAGACTCAAAAGATCTCTACGCCCGTCTCTCGGTCCGACAAATGCAGCTATCCGTCGCCGTCTCCTGTCGACACCACCACCACCACCACCACCACCACCACCACCACCACCACCACCACCACCACCACCACCACCACCACCACCACCTGCATCGACATCCAAAACAACGACCTCGAAATTCCAAAAATATCTACCCCGTCTCCATTCACTTTCCACCCAGTCCAAACTGCCTCTTCCCTCACTCATCATCTCCTTTGCCATTCTCCACGAACTCACCGCACTCCTTCCGCTCATCATCTTCTTCTTTGCCTTTCAAGCCTTGGGTATCGGAGCCGGTGTCGTGCGGTGGGCGTCAAAGCAAGAAGACGAAGATGACTTTGGACTCGGATCGTATATTAGAGGATGGGTCGTCGAAGGGCAACAAAGAGTGGACAGGGTGGCTAAGCGGTATGGGTGGTTTGGTTATTCTCGGACTGGCGAGTCCACGGAGGGTGATGGTCGGTCGGTGACGATGAACCATGAGCAATCCGATGGTCAAGCAGATGCTCAACTCACGACGACAACGGCGTCAGCCGGAGTAGCCAATGCTGTAGCTGCTTACATTATCGTCAAGGTCAGTACCCGAGGTACACAAGACGTACTCAATCAATCGAGGCTGAATTTACCATCACTTGTCAACAGGCACTCGTTCCCCTTCGGATCGGAGCATCCATTGGGTTGGCACCAGCTTTTACGAGGTACGCCATTGAACCTTTTACAAGACGAAACTGGCATGGCCTGTTCAAGAGACCGCCACGGAGATCGCAAACCAGTGCCACTGTCCATTCGTCACGACATGTACCAAAATGATGAACTCAAATGTCAATGCATATCATGTTGTATAGTCATACATGATCGCTCCTTTCCATTTGCATCGGACGTTGCTGGCCACTTGGTGCTCTTCACATATGTTGGACAGAGTCATACTTCTATGCCACAATCTTGAGGACAACGCCAGCCGCAATCGTCTCTCCACCTCGCCTGACCAAGACCCTCGACATTTCCTTGTTGGCTGCAGACGTTTCCAATGGAATCGCTGGAGCCTTGAGAACCGTTGCCTGACTAGGCGTTCTCAGCGTAATCTCCACCTGCGCCTGAACGCCTTTTTGCAACACCCTAGGATTGGTCTTGGTGGTGTTGCTACCCTTGTCCATGACTGTCAATAACTTGCTGATCGTTGCAGGGACATTATTCGAGTGATGGTACAACTCGACGGGGGTGCCTGTGATGATCGGACGAGCAATGTCAAACACGAGGATCTGGGCGGTAAATGTCGTGGCCAGGGGGACGAGCTCGTTGATAGCAAGTGGACAGAGGACGCTGCCGATGGTAAGATGGATGGGATCGATCTGGGCGAGATATAGCGTGACGTTTTGCCCGGCCGAGGCATAGGGCACACTGTTCTCCTCCCGCTCAATCGCTATTCAAATACATCAACACCTCGGGGTTTTTGCAAAAAAGGCAAGTCAGACTCACTCTTGACGATTGCCGTTTCGTCACCAGGAACGATTCGTAGTCTCTCTCCGACCTGAACGACACCACTACACAACCTTCCTGAAACGCCAACACCAGACGCAACGGCTGTCTGACCCTTGAAAACGTTGGAAATCGGAAAGCGCAACGGTGCCTCGAGCGGTCTGCTGGGAACTTCCACCTTGTCTACACGCGCACAGTCGCACCGTTAGTGAACTCTGACACGACTTGTCATGAACGTTGCAACACGGGTGTTTGCTCACCCAAGATGTCCACCAGAGTGGGGCCGGAATACCATGCGTCCAATTCGGGGTTCTTTGGTTTCTCGACCAGGTTGATACCTTCCATCGCCGCCACGGGCACAAAGGTGAGCTTGTTGAGTAAGAAGCCAGCCGATTGAAGGAACGGGCTAAGGGATTCCTGTATCTCTTCGAATCGATCCTGAGACCAGTTGACCTGTAGCAACACGATAACAAGTCAACAAGCGGTTTACACCAGAACAGGGCAGATGTGTGATATACTTACAGCATCCATCTTGTTGACACCGACGATCAGCTCCCGGACACCTAGACTCCTCACGAGCAATGCATGCTCCCGTGTCTGCCCACCCCGCTCGAATCCAGCTTCAAACTCGCCTGGAGATGCATCCACGACGAGCAACGCCATATCAGCCTGACTCGTCCCTGAAATCATGTTGGGGATAAAGTCTTGGTGCCCGGGTGCATCCAGGAGCGTGAATGATCGATGGGTCGTCTCGAAATGGGTAGTCGCAATGTCAATCGTGACTCCTCGGTCTCGTTCGTCACCTAGAGCGTCTAGACCCCAAGCATAGGCAAAGCTGGACTTTCCGACACGCTGACTGCCCCTCTCATTTGCCGTTTTCTCCTTTTCTGTCAGTCGACCAAGATCGTAGAGTAGCCTTCCCATCAATGTGGACTTTCCAGCATCGACATGACCTATTGAGAACGACAATTGATGGGCCATTCATGCAGATGCCCGAACCCAACCATACTCACCAACAACGACCAAGCTGACGCCCTTTTTGCCTTGCGCTTCCTCTTTTTGAATCTTGTCAATGAGTTCTTGTCTCTTCATGCTCATTGCAGGCACAGGTCCATCATCTCTACTTATAGGTGCGCTCTCATCGCTAATGCCCAAAGCAGCGAGATCGTTGGAAAGACTGCTTGGGCCGTGAGGTTTTTGGTCTGTCGGTTTGGTGGCTGTGGATTTTGATTTCGATTTGTTGCCAGAGAGCAGACTCGGTCCTGATGCCTTGGATTTGGTAGAGGTGGGAGTGCTCGCTCCTGATGAAGGTTTCGAAGATTTGGCTTTGGCTTCAGCTGTATGAAATTATACAAGGTATAGATGCAGTATGAAAAGCAGAACTTTGTTAATACATGGTGAGCAAGCAGGCATGACCCCACTTCCCACTCCCTCGCTCGCTCGGAATCATCGTCCACCGGTACCAGCCGTTACTGCCTTGATGCGAATGCAGTTCCTTGCCGGGCCTTTAGAACGAGTTCATCGGGGCTCGGCTTGCTGAACGGATCTTCTTGACTCTTGTAGGCATGTTCTGCTGCCGTCGGAGCCGGTGGGGGCAGAGTCTCCCGTGGCCTTGCTGTCAACAAGGTGAAAAAGGACGATGGCCTGGAATTTGCTCCTTGATTTGCAAAGAGCGATGATGAGGAGTCTTGGCTTGGCAGGCTCTGTTCCACAGCCCCAGGAAAGGTGAACAGCGGTGACGCTTTCATTCCAGAGTCATCCACCTCCATGGCGTCATTTGAGGGCGACTCTGACTTTGGTATCGATGCTTGTTGGGCGTTTGTAGACTTGACATCTGCTTCTGCCCTGGCAGCTTTAGCGGCCGCTGCCTTTTGAGCAAGTTTCGACAAGGGCTTGGGCGGGTTTTGACTATTTTGACTGGCCCCATTTGGTGCTGGAACAGTTGACCCTGAATGAGACTTTTCCAAAGGCGTTTCCGCTTGGTTGGACGATGTAGACTGGGAGGCTGTAGTTGCCGCTGCCTTTCGCGCCGCTGCCAACTGCGCCAGCTTGCTCATAGGTTTGGCTGTAGGAGCGGCTGTCGATGGAGCCTTGGTTTCGACTGGAGGTGGTAGGCTCGCATCTTCCTTGCGTGTAGAGTTTGCTGATCCCGATTTTCTTGACAGTGCTAGCCGTTGAAGTGATGATAATGGTGGACCTGGAGGTTCTCTGCCGTTGGATTCCGGTTCAGGCTCTCTTGGTCTTTTTTTGGAAGGAGGTTTTGGAGTGACAATGCCTAGAATCATGCAGCAAGTGACAAGCATATCAGGTCAGCTGAGGACCGTCAAAAGATGAGCGGCGTGTGGGTCGGAGCACAAAGTGAAAGGTGACTGGACCTACCATTCAATGTGTCAAAGCTTGGGAATTTACTGGATTTCGAGTACGTCCCAACTCTGATTCTTTGGGATCCCAGCCGAGGAACGAGCGAGCGGGACGAGTAGGAAGGGGGACACGAGGAGACAAATTACTAAACTTACCTCGACTTCTCTGTTGCTTGAGGTAATTTACTGTCTTGTCTACATCGAAGTAATAGTACCATAAACTCTCTTGTATGGCTTCATCTGCGATTGGAGGTACCAAGTCTGCCAAGAGGGGTTTAGCTTGGGACAAACTCGTCGCAAGCTGGACTGTGGCGCAAAATAAGAATCCAAGATCAGCCAGAGACGAGGGAGATGAGAGTCATATATTCAAGGACTTACTTTGCTGCTCCTCGGTCATCTCCAACTGGGGCTCATCTTCCTCGTCCGATGCCATTTCAGCTGTCGAACAGGAAAGAGGATGTGTCGAGGTCAGTACCTTTGCCACATGAGCGGAATCCCATGCCGTTACGTTCGAAGATTTGATTGACGTCGACGATTGCACTGGACTGCTAGGTGATCAAGGAAAGAAAGAACCCACCATCGATATCGAGATTCCTCACGAAGCGGTGTCTAGACATGCTGGTTCGAGTTTGGAAATATCAAAAAAGGCTGTCAATCTCAGACACTTAGTCTGCCTGAACGGTATTCCTTGTATGAATCCAACAGTCATTGAAAGAGTAGAGTACAGTGTCCTGACTGTCTGTTAGCATTTGAATACCACGCAATTGGCTGTGATGTCATTATGATCGATCCAATCGATTTAGCGCGAATTTGGGAGCAAAAGTCTCAATTTGTTGCTGCTCGCCTTGACATTGTCTGGTCTTGACAAGCCAACAGATACCCTCGTCGTCAGACAAAATCTGTCAAACGAGGCCATGGGCACATAGGATAATGCAACTTGAGGGGCAAACGAACTCAGACCTCGAGGTCAACGCTGTACGGCCTCACATTCAGATTGGGTTGATTCAAAGGGCAGCCCGTCAAAGTCGCCAACTTAGATGCCTATTTCATAAACATGACTACACAAGCACCCAATAATGGAAGAAAAAAGGTACAGAGAAAAGGGGTATGGCGAGACGCTTAGAAGGTCAAAGCGGCACCACGGGTCTTCTTCTCTCCGCCCAACTCGAAGCTGCATGGTAGAACACAAGTGTGAGATGAGGGATGCATCTTGGTCGATAAGAGGCAGGCTAGACACGTACTGCTTGCATCGCTTGAGGACGAGCTGCTTCTTCTGCTTGCAGGAAGAGCACTCCAATCGCAAGACAACCTTCTTGGTCTGCATGAACAACATGAACATGTCGTGTCAGTGGTGTGACCTTGCGTATGTTAACCTTGACAGTGAGATCATCAAGTTACACCATGGCAAAGGCTGACTTACGGTCTTGGCCTTCTTGTGGAAGACGGGCTTGGTCTGACCTCCGTAACCGGACTGCTTGCGGTCATATCGCCTCTTTCCCTGAGCCATCAAGGAGTCCTTACCCTTCTTGTATTGGGTAACCTGTTGTTATCGACAACAATGATTGCATGAGTTTCGAGTCTCTCCTCTCATGACGGGTCCGACTCATGTATGTACCTTGTGAGGCTGGTGCTTGCGGCAGGCGGAGCCCTTGCAGTAGGTCCTTCGGGTCTTGGGACTGTATGGAGGGTCGGTGAGACAGTTTGTCAGCGTCAAGTGGCTGTTGCTGTATAATCAACTTGCGTGTGCACATACACGTTGACCCTGTGATTGCCAATTGAACGACCAATAGTCCATTGTTGATTCCATCATTCAACGAGTCCAGAGTTCCGTATATCACACCAGTCATCACAACGAGTTGGCCGAGGGTTGCAGTCACATTCCATCCATCGTTCAGGTTTTCCATATCATCGCCACGTTCATATTCCCACATGTTCCCATATCACATCACAGCAGAAACGACCCATAAATTACATGTGTGTTGAGTTGTTGACGAGTTGCGTTGTAGCACGATTGAAGATGTGTTGCATCAGGGGCAAGGGTCCAAGTTGAAGAGTTTCCGAATCGCAATCAAGAGCACATGAATATCACAAAATAAAAACCATCAGCAAGACACGTTCCACAAGCATAGTCTGAAGGATGTGCGCACATTTTGCCGAGTGTTGATGCAAGGTTGAAACTTGGTGGTAAAAAGAAGCAACAGGTCCAACGAGTTTGCCTGACCAAGTCACCAACGAGGTCAATGGGTCGAGTTGGTCGCAGGGCCACACTGCCGCGGGCTCAGAGTGACCATGGACTCGCAGTATGATCGGTGATAACGCTGTCACTACAGGCGCGTGAGAACGAGGCGCGCCCGTGAGCCATCCACTGGGTGCTCTGGCTGGAGTGAGAGGCTTTTGAATGGGCGAAGAGTCTCACGCCTGCGTTTGGCCTCGCGAGACCTCACTCTGTCAGATTCGACCGTGCTTGTCGACAACTATCTTGAACCTGCCCTGGCCTTTGCTCTCTCACCAGCAACCTTCGTCAAGATGTCTTCCGTGCTCGCTCCCCCTGAGGCTCACATCTCTTTCCAGGTCAGTTCATGGCGTTCGCCGGGGGTCGTTGTGCACAGCATGCTCATTCTAGATTGGCTTTTGCTTGATGATTTATTCTGGACTTGATACGACAACACGACTGCCTACTTCTTCAACAACAACAACACCTATGCTGGACAACCTGCGATGGACAATTTTGAATGATTGGATGGACTGATGAATGGAATATAATGGTCGATTGGGATATGGATGGGTGTTATGGAAATGACAATGGGATGGCCGTTTGACGGGTCTTGCAGCACATTCTCCGTCTCCTCAACACCAACGTTGATGGACGAAGGAAGATCATGGTGCGTTGCAGCCGACGAGGCTCCAGTCTCAAGCCATGATCTCACCGTTTGCCGATTTTATAGTTCGCCTTGACTGAGATCAAGGGTGTTGGTCGACGATACGCCAACTTGGTCTGCAAGAAGGCCGATGTCGATCTCAACAAGCGGTGAATACTTTCTGCTGAAAACAGGTAGACATGGACCGACACTCATCTTGTTTGTGTCACTTCACCCCTATAGTGCCGGAGAGCTCAACTCCGATGAGCTTGAGCGAATCGTCACCATCATGCAGAACCCTGCTCAATTCAAGATCCCCGACTGGTTCTTGAACAGGAGGAAGGACATTGTCGACGGAAAGAACTTGCACGTTGTTTCCAACATTGTCGACCAGAAGCTCCGTGATGACATTGAGAAGTTGAAGAAGATCAGGGCCCACAGGTGAGTGACCTGACTCTGGCTGACGCTTGCAGTGCACCTGCAGGCCTCAAGAAATGCGAGGCTCATGCGGGGTGTCTTCTGTTGTCTAGGGGTCTTCGTCACTACTGGCAGCTCCGAGTCCGTGGTCAGCACACCTGTACCACTGGTCGTCGATCCGGAAGGACCGTCGCCGCCAAGAAGAAGTAAACGCCTCCTCCCTCTTTTCTCTTCACCTACATCCTCCAGCAGCACTTCTTCTCATAGTAGACGCGCGCGCCGTCCTTATGACTGTTGCGATGACTTGTATATGGATACGATGATTCGGGATGAGTCTGGGATGATGATCATGTCTCATGGAACCAACATTACGGAAGCAGGCTCAATCGTCAGACCCTTGCATCGAAAGCATGTTAGTGAGGGTGCATATTTGCGCGTGATTCCCGAGCAAGCAATGTTTCACTCGACTTAATGCCCAACACACAACACTGAACCGCTCATTATGGTCTTGAATGAGGCGGATAAGCAATGCGTTTATCTTTCAAACGCAAGGTTGAAACACAACGACTTCAACATCTACATGCAGGAGATGGACAAAGGACATCTGTTATCGTGCTTTTCCCTCCCCCTTCACCTCGAGTTGACCTCTCACACCCCTTTCCCTTTGATGGCAATAGCCGTTTCAAGATTTGACCGAGTACTAACACTTTTGAGATAACATATCCTGACCCTTGACTTGCTGTCCAGTGTGATTCGACTGGAACTTTTTTGAACCATCGACTCTTCTCTCTCGTGACCCGAGCACATATAAAGGCATTACCACCACCGCATCACCGCACCGCCACCACCGCCACCCGTCGAAATACAGACTCGATTCACAATGACCGATCGGGATAATGGCACTCCTCCTCGAGGTGGTAAACTCAAGCGAATGTGGCTTGCAGATGCGTCCGAGCAAGACCAATCAGCTCAAATGGCCAAACAAGCTCGACTATGGAGTAAGTCATCTCCCGATGTTCCCGCGTTTTGAGACCGGCGGTGATCTCATATCCAATTCCATGACTACATGTCACAGGAAATCACGGCTTTATCTGGGGAGCCCTTGCCGTCGTAGCGATTGGTATCTGGATCTTTGCCCTTATCAAACGAGACGGTTTGCCCTCAGAACCAGTGACGCCCCCTCCACAAGTTTTGTAATGAGGATGTATGTCTGTAAGAGATTCGGTCTATTGGATGGCATTGTTTGTTGATGCAGTTAATTGGCAAGGCACCCGTTGATTGGGTGATAAAGTCTCTTGACTGACTGAGATATGAGGACGTTACAGCATACGCATACAGCATGGGTGGCAGCAGTCGTACCAGCATTTCCCTTTCCAAGCGATGTGATACGAGGGCAACCTTCATCCCCTTTTCGGAGGCAACTCTGAATACATATGGAAGAAGGCCAACGAGTGTGCAGAGCGGCAACGAACAAGGAGCAAAGGTCAGTGAGCGAGTGACCATTGCAACTCAACGTGGCTGCGTTGCCACTGGAATGGTGGCTGTTCCTGCACGGCACCATCGAGAACAGAGTATTGCTGTCTGTGACCAATGTCAATATGTAGGCAGACGAAGGACTGTTCGGTTCCAAGGGCGACAACACCGGCGAAAAGTGTGTGACGTTGATGCTGATAATCGTTGAGTCTGTAACTCGCATGAAACGTACATTGATGTCGCGTTTCAACGCAGTTTGAGTGTTTTAGAACTTGTCAAACGCTTGTAATAAAGTACATACAACCAGGTCGTTTGCCTCGCTATCAGTTCAAACGTCGATATGGGTACCTCCTCTCGTTCACACCTTTTTGTGATGAACAATTCAGATGAGACAAACGGTCCTCCTTTCACAAGACCACCCGTGGAGCGGTGCAGGTGGTTTCAGACACGGTACACCCGCTACTGGCTGGAGAGGGAATCTAGCTTGTACATATATCATTTGTCTCTGCAAAACGGCGGAGCCAATGAACTTGGCATGTAGCCTTGAACTACAGTTCACCCCTTACGACAGTCTACTCCCTTTCCCCTTGCCACCGTCGCAAACCAACCACCACAACGGACGCAGTGCACTGATCGCCGCCCGCACATCGGATTTTCAAGTTCAAAAATCTCAATACTTTGCGCACTATGCCTTCCAAATCTCGACAGTATCAAGACGAGGAAGATGATTTAGAGATGAGCTCGGAAAAAACCCCCGTCGCCAAGGTACGGTGGTATCATGGTATGACCTCAGGTCACCGAAAGATCATTGTCGGTGAGTCTCAGTCGTGTGAAATGTGCGTTACTCTGAGTTTTCCTAACAATTGCTGACCCTCCGTGCGTGCTACCAGTCTTCATGATCATGACTTATCTGAGTCTGTTCGCCGCAATAGGGACTGGAAGTTATGTCTTGTACGACCTCTATTCCCCTTCAGGCAGATCTGCGACACTGGACTCGGTGTCGCGAGCCGTCGAAGGCGCTCTGGACTCCATGGCAGTTCCATCTGGGTCAGTATAGTGATGAGGGTACGGAAGCTAGAGGGAAAACGACCCTTGCTAAAAGCTGAGGCGAGCTGTGAATCTAAATCCCATTCGTTGTATTCCCCATAAGATCGAAAATTTGAAAGACTGTCATTGACGTTACCTATGAGACCCTTGACCAACCCATGCCCGTTGGAACAATGTTAGTTCCCTCTCGAAACCTTCAAGGTAGCACTCCAAACATTCAGATGTTGACCTGTTGTCATGATTCAAGATGGAAGAGACAATGTCGGAATTTGCCATGCATTGTGGGAGGAGCTGATGTTTCTTTTCATGTATTGTTACAGACCTGTGCGTGCAACCTCTTGCTTGACTGCTCAAGTGGCAATCAGGCCTTGTCCAGTTCCTCTGCCTTTTCCAGTCTCTTTTGGAACTCGGTCATTCTCGTCTTTTCCACCGGTTCGAGTCCCTTTTCAGAATCTCTCATTGCTTGTGAAACCCTTGTTCGTGCAAACGACACCTTGGTCTTTTCTCCTTTACCCGGATAGTTTTGCGTAGGCTTTGCAGCCTCTTCAACAGGCTCTTCTTTAGTCGGTGCGGGGGGCTCTTCGGGTTCTGGTTTGTTGTAAGCCGAGTATCGGTTCTGGAGATGCTCTACAGAGTCCTTGTCAATGGGTAGCTGACCACTTCTGGCCCTCACACGGTTCTCCTGAGCGTCTTGTGGCTTCTCAGTCATTAGATAGAAACCGGCGATGGCTGCTACGATGGTGATGGCTTGAGCTCTGAAGATAATGTCATCGTGTCCGATTAGAGATCAACATGTCGTGTGAAGAGGTCGATGAATTATGGTCACACTCACGCCACTCGGACACGCAGGTATCTGTTAAAGTTTTCACGATTGCCTTTTCTCAAAGATGCAGCTGCCCCTACCAAAGCAATCACCGTGGCACCCATTCCTGACGGATTCCAACAGAAATACTTGACACGCTCAGCTGAATGTAATCATCGATGGGCTCATGTGCCGAGCTCGCGAGACTTACCGAGAGGGACCAAAGGCTGACGCTTGCATTTCTCAACACCCTTTTCCCAGAACGTGGGCTCGTCGTTTGGAGCAGTGGACATGGTTTGTTTGTGTTTGTGTGTTTGTATACTGTATGTACGACTTCCTGCCGCAGTTGGCTGGGTAACGGTCAAGTTCGATCCATGACTGAGTAGATGACGATCAGAAATCACTTGCCAGAGTCAAATCGCGCGGAAACGATTACGTAAGATCCTCCGGCAGAATGCTTACGTAAGAATGGTTCGGTGCAATACTTACGTAATACATCCTAGCCCCTTATCCTCATGAATGGGCAAACAGGGACAAGATCCATTGAACCTGTGTTTCTGCTCCGAGTAATACCATAGCAGCCAACGTCACAGACACTCACAAACCATCATGCCAACATCAAAGCAGCATCCAGATCTCTTGGTGAGTGTATTCATGTCTTGCCCTTCACTGGCAAGCCTGGCATCATAACTCACTTGGCACGCCCATACTTGTTGCTGTCGTCATATCTGGTGCATGGTCGTTTCGTGATGGCAAGTCATGCAACTTTAACCAAGACTTTAGGTGAGTTCTGACTCGAGTCATCTGGATCTCATGGTGGTGTGAATAAAAGGCGGTTGAAGGTTGAGATTGGACTGACCGCCCGATGATGTCACACGTTCATGCCTTCAGTTGCATCTCTGTAGGGACCAAAAAGGGCTACAGCATCATCAATTGCGACCCTTATGGGAAGATGTATTCGAAGAGTGAGTCTTGTGTTGTTTGCCCGTTTGCATCGGTCAAAGATCGATCATCCCATCCGATTCTCATGTCCCTTTATCTCATTCGTCATGTGACAGACGAGGGAGCAACCGCCATTGTAGAGATGTTGTTTTGCACGTCCTTGGTCGCATTGGTCAGTGCTGGAGATAAACCCTCATCGAGCCCAAGACGGTTGCAGATCGTCAACACAAAGGTATCCATTGGCAGGTCCCTTGAACCCCTAATATCGCATGCACTGACATTCAAGATCACGATACTGTTATCATTTAGCGCCAATCGACCATCTGTGAACTGCTGTTCCCTACTGCCATTCTTGCCGTCAGAATGAACCGAAAACGTCTCGTCGTCGTCCTCGAGTTAGAGATTTACATTTACGACATCTCCACCATGAAACTGCTTCATACCCTGGATACCGGTCCGAACCCGTCGGCCATTTGCGCGTTATCGCCATCCAACGACAATTCCTACCTCGCATATCCGGCACCCATACCTTCTGCATCATCACCCCTCTCATCAGAGCAACCGCCCGCCTCATCGTCTCAATCATCGACAATAGGCTCCATCATGATTTTTGACACCATCTCGCTCACAGCGATCAATATGATCCAAGCTCACAAGTCTGCCATTGCAGCCATGGCCATCAATTCCCAAGGCACGATGCTAGCCACAGCATCCGACAAGGGGACGGTCATTCGGGTCTTTAGCGTGCCCGACGCCAAGAAGTTGGGGGAATACCGAAGAGGCTCAAAGTCGGCTCGGGTGTTTAGCATGAATTTCAACGCCGTGGGGTCTTTACTCGCCGTCAGCTCAGACACGGAAACAGTGCACGTCTACAACCTGCTAGAGACATCAAAAACCTCAAAGTCAAAAAGCGGCGGCGGTGCATCATCAGCCGATACCCATGGGGGGATCATTCCTCATTCATCTCCAGCCTCGGAAGCCCCTTCGTCACCGACTCTGTCTCGGTCAGGTTCAAACACCGACCCTCTACACCACCCCAGCGGCGGGGCACAAAATCCATCATCATCATCAACATCCAACGCCGCATCGAGCTTCTCGAGACGGTCTTTCCACCTTGGGAAAAACTTGGTCGCCGGTATGGGAGGCTATCTGCCAAACCGAGTCACCGAAGTATGGGAGCCTCGAAGAGATTTTGCGTTTTGTAAGCTGAGAGGTGGCGGCGGCGGAAGGAGTGTTGTGGCCATGAGTCCGTGAGTTTTTTTTTCATCGCGAGGGCTTCATCACGCAATGGTGGGCTTGTCAACTCAGTCGCCTTGCTCTTGTTTCTTCTTTCCATCGCTTATTTACTCCATCCAACGTGCCCGACAGAAACTCATCTCACGTACTGGTGATCACTGCCGAGGGGTTGTACCAAGCGTATGCACTCGACTTGGAGAGCGGCGGGGAATGTGCGTTGGTGAGGGAGTATCCGTAAGTTCTTTACAAGCCCTGGACGTCTGGTGCGCTTGTGAGCTGATACATGATACGCTTTGGTCTCATTTGGTCCCCGCCC
The DNA here is from genome assembly GCA_039545395.1 of Filobasidium uniguttulatum. NCBI lineage: Eukaryota > Fungi > Basidiomycota > Tremellomycetes > Filobasidiales > Filobasidiaceae > Filobasidium > Filobasidium uniguttulatum. The sequence goes on along the minus strand of BCJK01000011.1, from coordinate 162,716 downwards.
ATAACTCAAAAACAGGCTAATTACAAATGACGAAGGACCCAACTCGATGCTCAACTAGGGCTGTCTTTTTTGGGCGTTGCAAGATTTTGGTAACATCACAACTGTACGTTTATATACATGTATAATGGGTTTTCCCCTTTGAGTATCGTGATTCGTGCAACCCCTCCTCGTTTTTAGTGGCCTGCTCTCTTTGATCCATCATGTTATTTGTTTCTTTTCTGTCTATTGTTGTAAAAATCTGTATAATATCAATTCCCCAGGCTCAAATTTCTCAACCATGTCTCCCACCAACGTCGAATCTCTGGGTCCGGCCTTGTTTCTCATGTGCTGTGAATGCGATACACGTGACAAGACGCAACTCTCGGGTCCTTCTCTGGTCCAGCAAGGGTCTACAGGATCAACGTCACTATGGTCATTCAGGTTTCGTGAAATCATTAGGCATATAGGCATATACAAAAAAAATGCACAAATCAACTATTGGTACGGGCGCTTTCATGCTACGAAAAGAAAAAAGGAAACCAGAAGGTCGTCATTATGTTCGTGGGAGCGTGGCGGAAAGATGCAGGGGTGGTGCATCGTGGGATCCACAGGCTAGAGTCGTCAGTGCCCGAGGAGGTGATACGGGCTGGATCGTCGAGGGTTGGTCGTTTCCATCGAGCCTCGAGGAGGGGGGGGGGGGGCAAAAAATAGCGAAACTGGATGGAAAGGATGCTGAGTGTGGGCGATTAAGAGATGGATCACTCATGATGTATTCTCGAGTACGTTGATGTGTCTTGTGGCCATTCCATACACTCCAGTGGTCAGATGAAAGCGGTAGGGGATGAAAGCATGTCATGATTCAAGTCGCACGTCTTGCTCCCTCCATCGTTCGTGACATCTCCTAGCGCATGTGTGTCTGAATGGAGAAACGAGGTTTATTGCTCTCCTCAAGACAATGTCTGGGAGGTCGAGTGTTGGACTGGTCGAGGGTCGCTGCTCTGGTCGCCGTGTTCCGAGATAGCATGTTCGTCAGCCGAGGATGACATTGGGGCGTCATCATCCTCGTTGCCCTGGGTCGAGACATCCACAGAATCAGTCTCTTCTGCCGTTTGTTCTGGTTGAAAAACAACAACAACAAAGAGCACACAAGAATGATCAGTCAGGGGCAAACAAGGTCACTCGGAACAACAACAAGGAACCTACTTTTAAACTCCCTTCCTATAGAGTGTAACAACTCGTCCGACTGCGCAGCATAAATGATGCTGTTTCTATTCTTGACTTGCTTGGGAGCTGGACAAGGACGCGAAAGAGGATGTTGCACTGGGTTCACTTCGTCACTCGGCGAATCGCTCGCAAGGCTGAGTGTCTGGTCAGTGGGCGGCGGTGTCGAGCCCGCCGTCTGATCCTGTTCAGTGATTTCTATAGGTTCACCTTCAAAGATTGCCTTGAAGTGTTGAATCATATCCGTCAAGATGCCCGCAGGCATGTAAAGGGATGGAGCAAAGACGATACCAATGTTCTTGACGCCCATCCTGTTTTCATCGGCATGAGAGCAAATGAGGATAATGTGCCCGACCATGGCCCTGAGAAGCGTGTAATTTTCAATAGGGAGCAAGCTGACGAGCCTGGTCAGTTCCTGAATCCTGGCCTCGGTTTTCCACAGGTCCGTCACACCGAGGAAATGCATGTACAGCTCCTGGGTAAGAATGGACGGAATCTCTCTCAGAAACATCTTCAAGAGACCCGTAATAGCGTGCAAGTCCCATCTCTCGTCTTGAGCCAGCAAGTCTACATCACCTTCCGTATTAAACCTATCTCTCAACCCTTTGATAACAGCAGAGCTGCCACTCAGGCGAAAGATTCCCTCTTCATGCTGAGCACCCTTGGCTTCGAGGTAGCTAATGCAGCGAAAGACCACGGCCGGAAGTCCGGCAACCGATGCGACTTCGACACTTTCCTTGAGCGGCACTCCAAAGACGGGTTTCGACGCTTGAACAGCAGCAGCTGGCGCTGCAGCAGATTTAGAGAAACCCCATAGCCTTGATTTGACTTTGCGTTCACGATCCGGTTGCTCTCTAGGTTGACTTGATCCTCCAAACGGGAACCCTTGAGGAATGACGACACCCCCGTTCGGCCCTGAGATCCTCATTCGATCGATTCTAGAAATCTCTCGATCCAATGATGAGTTGTGGGCATGACCTGCAACGTTGCTCTGTAGCGATGGAGTTACCGAAGGCCGTGCAGGTTCTGTTCGTTCCCTCGTGGAGCGACCGGGCATGACACTTTGCCTCTTTTGTCGCAATGGTGTCGACTGGGGGGACTCATTGACAGGAGAATCGCTAATATCAGCGAGACCACTAAGAGAGACCGACTTGTTCTCCAATTGAGTCGGAAGCGAGATGGAGAGACCTTCCTTGGACCGCAAGTCTTTTTGAGACAGCTGATGCTGTGGTGGTCGAGGCTGCTGCTGCTGCTGCTGCTGCTGTTGTTGTTGTTGTTGAGAGGATAGAGACTGGGAAGAATCGGATGGAGCGAGGCCCACGGTAGCTGCTTGTTTCTGCTCCCGTTTGTTGATATAAGATGGCGACGGACCAGCATTGAACAATTTGGAATTAGCGTCAGTTTGAGCCATGGCAGCAATGGGCAGAGCGGTTTCCCTGAGCACGGCCACATCGTCTTTGCTTCCTTGACGAAGAGGTGTCCCAGCTGCCAAGCTCTTGATTTCAGAGGCCGCTAGCGTGTTTGTGGATGACCGAGGTACACTGCTGGGGAACCCTGAGCTCGAAGACTCTGATTGGCTGTGATGATCCTTGACTACGGATGAAGTACTTTGTCTACTCGTCTCCACGAATTCACCTACGACATGTCGCATGAGTGCCTTGACCCATGCATCCCTTTCGACATCACTTTCCGCACACAATACGTGCCTCGTTGGGCTGCCACCTGATGGTGAAGGGGGTTCAATGAGCAAAAAAGCGTGTCGGTAAGCCTTTTCATCACTCGAGCTCGCAGAGGAATCATTATGTTGTTTCCCAATCTTGGCGCCGACCACAGGGATGGAACCCAAGAGGGGAGCTCCACGTTGTTCATAATAGTGCAGTGCGGGTCCATCGAGAACAAAGAATCGAGTTCGCCATCCTCCGAAATTCTTGCCCCGCTTGGTGAGATAGCCCGATTTGGGTGCACCTGTCTTGCCATGGTCTTGTTGTTGGCTGTCAGTGACATCCGTCTGCAGGAATGTACATACAGCGGATTTATCCTCGAGCAAACAAGCCAACAGGGTTTGAAGGTATAGTTCCAGCGTCGACTTGATCCGGTCCATCTTGGTGGGGCCATAATCCTTCCACGCTCGTCCGTCGGGCAGACTTGTCAGTTTGGCCTGTTTAATTTCTTTCTTGTTTGATTTGAGACGTATCCGCGCGTCCAGGTCCACAAAGGAGCTGAAAAACTTTGCCACACTCCACGTGTATGCCTGAGCTTCTCCAGGTGGTTTGAGTTGTATGGAGATTACAAAGCACAGGGCCTCTTTTCCCAGCATATTGGGAACAATTCGACTCGACACAATACTGCAAGTCGTGTAAGGTAGAAGCCGAGGTGTGAGACGTGGTACAGGGACCGAGGCAGATCCGCTATCCTTGCGTATGGCTCTTGCATGACGCTTCACAGGGCTCCCGGAAGAGTCTTCAGCGCCGAGGTAGCTATTTGACATGGAGGCCGAGGTGGAGGCTTCCGTGTGGGGTGTAAATGTGCTGTTTGGCTCTGTATCGATAGCCCTTGCCAGAGACTTGCAAGGCGACGCACCCGTGGACTTGTATCCCTGATCTGAACGTGAGTCGCTTCGGTCGGGTTGAGGCATAGGGTCTTGAATGGAGAACGCGGGTGACTTGGATAGATCTGGCGTGTGATAAACCGAGTCACCGCCCACCGACTTGGTATCGGCGTTGTCAGAGTGAGACGAATGAGAGGCCAACAACGACGCATCTTCATTGAAAATGGGCATGCGCAAGTCTATTGGCTCGCCTATTATCTGTGTTTGACGCTTTGATTGCTTGTGCTGGGCCTCGGTATGCGAGTTCGAATGACTCAGGTCTTCTTGGGACAAGGTATGGGTATACGAGATGGATGGAGCAAGAGGAGGATTGGCAACATGTCCGGCTTTCCCTGTGGGTGTCTCCTGTTCATCTTTGGCAGATCTTGCTCGCCCATGGATTGGCATGGGAGTCTTGACATCATGCTTTGACATGGCATCCTCGTCGACCTCGATATGGAACGGTGCTGATGAGGAGTTTGAGCTGGTTGACGTTGCGCTCGGTCTCCTGTCGAGAGGATCGGGGGTGGACATGGTGGAACTTTTGCGACTGCCGAGGTCTCCAAGACTGGGTGATTCTCGAGATGCATACAAAGTGTCCATGTCTGATGGCGTTTGTGGCTGACTCGAGTCAGAGTGTGACTTGTGAACGAGCTGAGGTCGCTGGAGTGTTTGTGATAGACTTCGGGCAGTGACTGTGCCAGCCCGAGGCCTGCCGTCATCGATCCTATCTCTCATCGGGGATGGGTATAATGCTCGTGGTTGAACAAATGCGGTCGAGGTATGCTCCTGTTCGAGCTGTTGTATCCTTTTCTGTGCTCTTGTCAACTCGTCTTTCAACATGCTCTTTTCACTCTGTCGCTTTTCCACCATTTTCCACAGTTGAGCATTTTGAAGAGCCTGTATGTCATGGCCGAATCATTCAACACTGAGTGCGGCGTGTCCAAAAGATCAAAGACTTACCAGCGAGTTTCGTTCATCCACTATAAATTGTAATGCCTTGGCCAAGTCTCCATTGGAGGATTTGATGAGTTGATCCGACGAGACCGAGTCTGTACCAGCACGCCTTACTGGGCTACCTGGGCTGGCAGCAGCAGCAGCAGCAGATATCGAGACTTGTGAGCTGTTGGCCAACGATGTTTGAGATGACAATGCCTGTCCGTATACACTCATTGCGTTTGAAGAAAACGACCGAGGCATCGAATGGGTCGACTGCGGCGAATCCTTGAAGCTGTCTCTGTCCGAGTATGTCGATGGAATGGTAGGCGTCCGGGGTATGTTGGGAGCTGAAGTATTGGCAAGTACCTGCCTGCCTAGAAGTTTCAGAGTCAGGATTATTCACTTTGTCTTTCTCTCTCCATGTCTGGTTATTCCCTTGGATATTACATGACTTGGATATTGCCGGCTGAAGGAATGGAAACGATGGAAAGCGACCTACCACTGCTACCACTACTCCCGTCAGCTACCCAACCGACCGCTCCATCAATCCGAGCATGACCACTACTACTGCTGTGCATCTTTCAGGCTGTTTGGATCCCACGAGAACCGAGATCCCTTGAGTGCAAGTGGCCAAGCACGACCAAGAATGATCTGGTTGTGTGTGTGTAAGCGTTGATGCGTCTATAGCTGAATGTGAGAATGCTCTGAAGGACCTTGTTGTGAATGGGATAGATGCTTGTTTTGATTGTGCTTTGGTAGCGTTGACGTTGTGTCGGTCGATCACAAGACGACATGTGTTTATTGTGTTAAGCGCGGCAGCAGCGACGCGTTGATATAGCACATCCAGCGGGTCAAAGTAGCAAGTAGCTAGCAGGGGCCCCTGGACGACTTGCAAGCGAACAGAGAATACCACAAGCATAGACAAGTCTCTTTTCTATCTTGGACGGTAGCTGCTGGTATATCCCGAAAGCGTATGACTTGACACTTGACCACAAGGTCTCGCCAGCCAGGTGACTACTGGTTGTTTGTCCATGCATGCTTTGAGTAGTCATCCATAGCTGCAGCCACATTTTGCGCGGCTAACTGCACCGACGACGACCGCATGGTCATTCATCTCGTCCATTCTTGGCTCGCTCTGCTTCATAGCTGCATATACAGCCAGGCAGCCACTTTTTTCTTTTCACCGTACTGTGACTACTGTAGATAATCGATAATCATTCATCCTAGGATCCAACTCTTTCAGTCTCCACACGCAGTACATAATCGACTCGACAAGATGACCAATGCCAGTTTAAAGGCTGCCTTTCCTTCCCAGGATCACTTGGATCGCTTCCTCACGCACCTGGTACAAGGCGTTCGCTCAACCTCGGTCACCAGACATATCGTAGTCTTGCAAGGGGAACACACCCTGGAGAGGCATGACACGGACAGGGAACTTGCTTTTCGTACGTACGACCTATATCATTAGTGGATACACAATGACTGATGAATTCTTCTCATGACGACTCAACATCCTATTCTCGTGTTCACAGATCAGGAGGCCAATTTCCACTATGTGACCGGAAGTCTAGTCCCTTCCTCGACTCTGATTGTCGACCTGCCTGTCAATGCAGATAAATCAATCAAGGCTACCAGAAAGTTGTTCATTCCCAAGGAGGATGCGGAATCGAGCTTGTGGTCAATCCCTCCTCCCTCTTTGGAGACCGCTGCTGCCGAATGTGGATTTGACCTCGACGAAATGGGCTACACGGGAACCGAGGACGCAGACTACTTGAAAAACCTCATTCGAAACGCTGACGAGAAGACCCTTGTTCACGTCTTTTCCACCAACCCTTTGGATCCTCAATGGCCTCTTCCTGCTTCATGGCTCAGCAACCTTTATGCTCCCGAAAATGAGCTCCACCCATTCTTCACATCGGAATATCTCCTGACAGCCATGCAACGTGCCCGCTTGACCAAGAGTCCCCTGGAAATCGAGTACATCAGGGAGGCCAACAGGATCACATCGGGAGCTCATCAAGTCGTCATGAAGGAGCTCGGCCGGTTTGCCAAGCGACGAGCCGCAGCACAAGACGAATCGGGATCTCTGGTCAAGAGAACTGGAAAGGAGGGCTTGACTCAATGGGAAATCGAGAGCGAAGCAGACGCTGAAGCTGTATTTGTCGCCACATGCAAGCGATCAGGGTAAGACTATTCATGACGGCCATTTTTTTGCGCTCGGTTTCGAAAGATGACTCGAACCTGTTCTTATGCGTACCATGACAGATGCGGACAGGCTTATCTTCCCATTGTAGCATCTGGAAGCAGGGCCAGCACTCTGCACTATGTGTGAGTATGACAGTTTCCAGTCTTTGCGACTGCACAGAGCGCCAATGAAATCTTGTTTTTCAACAGCTGCAACGATCGAATCTTTCCCAACGCTGCCAAGATCTCACCTCACCAGCCTTCTGGCCACTTTCAAAAGGATGGTGTAGCTGCAGGTGCAAACGGCCACACCAACGGACACTCTGACAAGCCTCAACAAGGTCGAGGCTGCTGTGGATCGATCCAAGCTGAGCCATTCGATGATCTCCATGCTGGACCATTCCTGCCTCAGGTCTTGTTGATTGACGCCGGCTGTGAGTATAGGGGAGGTTATGCGTCAGATGTCACGCGAACCATGCCTGTCGGCAACGGAGGCAAGTTTACAGAGCAGGGCAAGATCGTTTACTCTTTGGTCCTCAAGATGCAAAAGGTAAGTCTAAAGTGCCCACCGCCAGATGCACACTCATTAGAAGCTGACGCCATGAAATGTATGGTCGATCTCATCATTTTGCAGGCAGCAGAAGCGATTTGCAAGGTCGGCGCTCACTGGGACGACCTTCACCTTCTCACCCATCGTACCCTGGCCGAAGAATTTCTCCGTCTCGGCATTTTCAAAAACGCTTCGGTCGATGAATTGGTCGCTGCTGGCTTGACTCAGGCATTCTACCCACACGGCCTCGGTCATTCGCTCGGTCTCGACGTGCACGATTCTCGCCAGCTGCTCAAGTCTGAACACCTCGATATCCCTCAACACTCGGCTTCGTTCCCTCACATCTTCAAGTACCTCAGGATTCGCCGACGTTTGGAACAAGACATGGTCCTCACCATCGAACCCGGCTGTTACTTTTCGACCCAGCTCATGGAAGAGTACGGCGTCACCAAGAGTCCCCATGTAGACTTGGACGTCTTGGCCACGTTTATTCCCGTCGGAGGAGTCAGGCTGGAGGATGTCGTTGTCGTTGCGCAAGACGGTTGTGAGAACTTGACGACCGTGGGCAAAGAGCTTGATTGGATTGAAAGTGTCTGTTCCGGATCGACAGATGCATAGTGCGGCATGTTATGTAGTAAACCAGATCAAGTCAAAGTCAAAACAAAAATGGAAATCATTGGGATATTGTCACCCAAACAACTTTGAGTCTTGTCCAGTACGAGCTCGTCAACATTGGATCCTCACTCTGATGCTCTGGGCTCTACTGGGCGGAAAACGATGCAAAGACATTGATGATGCTGATGAGCCTGTCGTGCTTTCAGCTAATCACTGGTATGAATCTATCCGGCTTGGGTCAAGAGATCCGGGTCTGTTGTGCACCCATGTATGTGCTCCACCCCACGCTTCGTGAGGGTGTATACGAGCACTCGAGTCAGTCTACAGATACTGTACACGAGTATTTGGTCAAGGCCATCGTAGCATCCTGTTTCAAAGGGGTATATCGTATATCCTATATGCTCAAGAAATGTCAAGGTGTGAATTGGATACCATGTTCAATCGTCATGCCGACCGCCGCAATCTGCAATGCTTGGAGACGTCGTACAAGGACCACGTGATCATTCAATGACGGTCATGGGGTGGGATGAATGTTAGACGAGATTCTTGTAAGCCAAGAATTCTTCCATCGATGCTAGTGATACAACGTGTTGATGCCTGTTTGTTTCTCTTCTTTAGAAACCCTCCTCGAACAAACGGAGGGACTGAACACCAGCCATCGGTGTGCTCTTGGCCGTAAACTCTCGCTTGGGCAAGAGTTGCCTACTGTTTGAGTGCAAAGCGAGAGAAAGACAACGTCAGCTTCACGCAAATCAAACGAGCGCATTGACAAGATAAAAAGAAAAGCCGACGTACATTCTGCTACCCTGGTTGATCAAGGTCCACCTATAGCCACGCAGGTGTCGGGGAAGAGGCCGTCAGGATGCTGTGAACAGAAAAAAAAAACCCGATCACCACTCACTTGATCACTCCCGGGTCATTCTTGAGAGTTTCGTTGATCCTTGCAAGCACAGGTGGCGATGTATCGAACAACATGGTAAAGTGACTATCATTAAAGCGGCACAAGGATTTATCCAGGTCAGCCATTCGAGTCCGTGTCGAGCAAACTTTCTGAGCACAATATAGGGACCAGAGTGTCATGGCCTGCAGGGCGGCATGTACACGGCCTACGAGCGGTACATGATGATGAAGAGCAAAAAAGGGCTAGACTCTAGACTCACTCTCCTGCGCTATGGTATTGCTGATGCCTCTTGAAACGGACCGGCAGAGTCTTTGACCCTAAATTTCTGATATCTCGCACCACACCACCTGATCGCATGACCCGGGTGGCCAAACTTGTCACCAATTGTTGCATTTCCATCTAAGATCAGGTCAATAGATGATGACAGTCGGATGAAAAGAAATTCAAGCGAGGGATCAAAAAAGTCGAGTTGAGTATTCAATTGAGTAAAACGCTGTGAATATTCAGGCGTAAACGAGACTCACGTTGGGTGCCGTTTGATGCACGGCGATGCATACAAGCTCGTAGAGAGGCATTTTTTTATACACTCGATTCAACGTCGAACGAGGCGGTGTGAGAAAAGGGTGCGAGTGAGATGGTGTACAGAGTCTGAATGGTTCGCGGTCTTGAGTCGCAGATTCGTTTCAAGCAGTCTCGCTCGTTGAGAGGACAAAGTCAGATTTAAAGATTTAGATTCACTAAAAGCTGCTTAAACGCGTTGACATGATTTTCTCACTCGTCTTAGTCTTACAGCTTGCAGCGAGCAAGCAGCAAGATTCGGCTGAGGCAGTCGTGGTAGGCAGTGGGGTACGTGTTCAAAATCAGATCAAGCAGATGACAAGTGATTGTATGCTAATTAAAGACGACATGATATATGATACAAGGTAACAAGGCTCTGCTACAATGCGATGCAAAGCACGAGTCGAACCGTTCATGAAACCTGAAAAAAAGAGAGCCATTTCATGTAAGCCACTGTCTCTTTCAATTTCTATCCCCACGTCCCAGAATTCAGAGGTAAAAGCCAATTCAGAAAGTCATTGAAAGCAGCGAGCCAAGCGCCCATTGTGGTAGAGCCCCCGAAAGGGTCTCCACAACAGTTTTTTTATAAACGCAAGGCCCCTGGAATAAGAGGTGCCATAGGAAGAAGGAAACTTCACTCGTCTTGTAAAGGCTTTTTTTGTGTTTGTGTCTGCAGAGTCACGACAAGAAGGTGGGAAGCATGAGAAATGATGCTTACCTGAACTGTATGTGGTGGTGGAAGAAGGGCAAAGCTGGTAGGAGTTGAATGAAGAGTACAGACATGTTCGCCCAAATTTATAGCTGCGCGAAGTGTGAGCGAGCGTTATCAATTATTGCGCGGGCGTGTCAGTCTGAGGCCGAAAACTGACGTGGTAAATATCGGGGATGCAGGGGGCGACCGACGATGCTGAACCGTGCTCAACGACAAGCATTGCCTTGCTCATCAGCAAGTTCACTCGACATGGTCTTTGCGATCATTTGTAGGTCTCCAGACAGTCGATCATACAGGGCCTCAACAATGTACAGAATTTCGGTAGATGTTAATCACTGTTAGTGTCTCAAGATGGCACGGAATTTCAATGCTCAATGTCAGAAGCGACAAAGCCCACAGTGCGTCTACAGATCTTGAACGTTGGTATGCTCCTGCTCAGACAAAAAGCCATGTTTGAGCACTGGGAAGGCCTCGCTTCGAAAGCCTCATAGTAAAGCAAATCTCAGCCTCCCAGCCTCGGCTTTGAGGGATTTGAGCGTCTCAATCAAACATCCTCCTGATGCCGGTAGTGAGAACAGCAATTGGACATTGTGAAGGACTTTGGAACCTTGATGCAATTGGAACCTGATGCATCGTAGCGCGTACGCAGGGCGAAAAACCTTTTTCATTGTGTGATGGTTTCAAAGACCACCTCATGTCTGATTTCTATACATTGTCTAGTGCTTCTTCTCCTCCTTTTCGGCCTCGGCAACGAATTGCTTGATGCTGATAATGACAGAACAAACAGTCAGGCTAGTCCCTATAATTTGCAATACGACATCCACTCACAAGTCCTGCTCATCCCTGCAAATTTCATCCAAACAGAAGGACAATGGTCAGCTCGACTCTTTCAAATATCCAAGGCATCTGTTCCGGCATTCCGGGCCACAGTCATTTGATTCTTCGGCAAGTCTGCTCAACGATGCACTTTGTACTTTAGCAACACAGTGCCATGCTTGCCTGAATTGCATTCGGCGACGTTGCCTCTCTCTCTTGACTGACAAAACACCTCTCGCCCTACCAATCACCCGAACATGCATCTTGCGCAACGGACAATGACTTACTTGGAGGTGTTGTCGGAAGTTGTGATGACGTTCTCCTTGGCAGGGGTAGCAGCCTTCTTCTCACCGCCTCCGATCATGCTGCCTGCCAAAGCACCCGTACCGATCAAGGTAGCGAGAGCGCTGGATGGATGAGACAACCAGGTAACATCAAGTGAGTGAAGCGTATAGAGGTTGGGATGCCAGGGTTGAATCGATGAGCTTACAGGTACTCGTTCTGTTCAAGATTCAAGCAACGTAGAGTCTAGTCAGCAAGAGGTCCATCAAGGCATCAACGAGCACCAGACCTACCTTGACAGCGTATCCGGCAATTTGGTAAGACATTTTGTATGAAAAGATTGACGGTGAGTGATCGTGTCTAGTACCAGAACGTTATCGAAACAGTCAATGTGAACCGTCCATTGAAACTCGGACGTTGGGCCGAGCCGCGAGCGAAGCTGCTGGTGGGTGGTCACTGCCTGTCAGGTTTATTCTCACGCGTCGCCTGCCTTAATTCATGGCAGGTCAGAGCAGGAGATGCATGGTGCCCCAGAGAATCTATGGAATGTTACCTGGTGAAATGGACAAGCAGTGTTGGGTCTGGAACGAAGCTGCAGGATAAAACAACATTTTGCTCTCAGTAGCTAGCTAGCTCGTGCTCGTATTCCACCAGTGCTAGTGGGGAAATGCATGCATAGGCCAGTGTGCTCATCTTTGCAGGTCAAGCAAGCCAACTCGAGTACGCGTCATCAACCAGAACATTTCGCAATCCTCCCGCTCGACCTTTGTGGCCCTTGTCGTCTTTTAGAAGTCACCTTGTGCAACTCCCTTCCAGCCCACCTTTCCATGGTCCCAGCCTCATTTCTTTGAGTATCTGTCTGAACAAATTGTTTCAGGATGTCAGCCTTGGTCTGTGAGTCTGGGAGAGGACTAGCTGTGCAATTGGCTCGTGTGCTAAACATTTGCTCCGTCTTTGCCGTCAACCAACGACCACAAGATGATCTCGCCATCCTGTTCTTCAGGTTGATCATCAACATCTTTTTCAGAGAAATCCGACCTCGAGGTACATTTAATATCCCAAATGAAGGTCCGGTCATCTTTGTCGCTGCTCCTCACCACAACCAGGTTCGTGAACGCTACTGGTCTGCACAAGGCAATGAATGCCATTGCTCAATCAGCCATCGTCTGGAATTTTAGTTTCTCGACCCCCTAGTATTGGCCACAGAGGTCAGGCGGCATGGCACACGTAGAGTGTCTTTTTTGACGGCTGCTTCGGTGAGTTATCAAGAGACGTCCGGGAGTGACCCATGGCCTTGCTGACATACCTGTTTTGTGCACGTCTAGAGCATGAAGCGATTGTTTGTAGGCTTCCTCACTCGTCTCTTGGATAGTAGTAAGTCTTTCTGCAGGACTTTTCAAGAACTTGTTACATTCTAACCATGCTTGGCTCCAGTCCCTGTTGTGCGAGCAGCCGATATGGCCAAAACAGGTGTGGGAAAGATCTACCTTGATGAGAATGACGAAAACGCCACTCGAATTCTTGGAGTCGGAACAAAGTTTACTACGCAATGTCAAGTCAAGAGCCAAATTGTTCTACCCAAGCATGTCGGGTATGCGCAAGGAGAGGTGACAGAAATTATCAGTGACACCGAACTCCGACTGTCGCGAGAGTTCATCACTACAGGCAAAGGCGGCGCCACAGATGTCAAGGCGACACAAAAAGTCCTGAGTGAAATGGAGAAGATCAAACGGGAAGGCGAACAAGGAATCGTTTACAAGGTTTTGCCGCACATTGATCAAAACGAGCTCTACAAGTACATTTACAACTGTATGGACAACAACGGTACCATGGGTGTCTTTCCTGAAGGTGGATCCCACGACCAACCAGACTTGCTACCGCTCAAAGCCGGCGTTTCTGTCATGGCGCTTGGTGCCATGTCCAACAACAAAAACCTCAAAATCAAGATTGTACCCGTCGGCTTGTCTTATTTTCATCCCAACAAATTTCGATCAAGGGCCGTCGTCGAATTTGGAACCCCAATTGAGATCCCAAGAGAGTTGGTGGATTTGTTTGAGCAAGGTGGCGCTACCAAACGACAAGGTTGTGGTAAATTGCTTGAAATGATTCATGATGGATTGAAAGCTGTGACCATTCGCACTCCAGACTTTGAGACGCTGATGGTCAGTCAATGTCGCTCCGTTCCTCCGCTCACATCTCACGTTGACTGATCCAACATTTTCTTGCAATGTCTCTGCGCAGGTCGTCCACGCTGGAAGACGGCTATACAAGGCGCCTGGCCAAAACTGGACCTTGGGTCAAGTTGTCGAGCTGACCAAGCGATTCATCGAAGCCTACCAAAAATATCGCGATGAGCCTCGTGTGGAGCAGCTCAAGAATAAAGTTCTCAAGTACAACCGAAAGCTTCGAGATCTGGGGCTAAAGGATCATCAAGTCGAAAGAGCCACGAATCCGCAAAAGCTAAGGAACCTGCTTCTTTTGATCTACCGGTCCAATCTCCTGTTGGCGTGGGCTATCCTCGCTCTTCCTGGAACGATCTTACATTCCCCAATCTTTATTCCTGCCAAGATCTACAGCCACAGGAAAGCCAAGCAAGCTTTGGCGGCTTCGACCGTCAAGATTGCTGCAAGGGATGTGGTGGCCAGTTGGAAAGTTCTCTTTTCCCTCGGTGCCACACCACTGCTCTACACAGTATATGCCATCCTGGCCACATGGATTGCTTGGCGTCAAGGTGCTTCCATCACTCTCATCAAGTGGATGCCAGCCATAGTCTTCTTCATCATGCCATTCTTCGCCATGAGCTCCCTCAAATTTGGGGAAGCCGGCATGGATGTCTTCAAGTCACTTCGACCCCTCTTTGTATCCCTTTTGCCAGGCAGCCAGCAAGAACTCGAAGGTATTCGTAATGAACGAGAAAAGTTATCTAATCAGCTTTCCGAATTAATCAACGAATTCGGCCCCCAGCTGTGGGAAAAGTTCCATCAGTCTCGACTGCGACCAGCTGCTTCTGTGCCACCTACCAACGACCCTGGTTTGCTGTTTAGGAATCGGGAAACCGGAGACTCATCTGTTCTTTCCCATCCCATGAGTTGGCTCGACGATCGAATTTTCGGCTGGAGTCGAAGCGCTGTGACGGGTCCGGACGCTTGGAACGCCAGGCCCATGAACCAAGCTTCGGCTTCCTCTCCTCGAGCCGCCATGACTGATCTGTCGGACGAAGAGGAATCGGGCGGTGGAGAGGAAGAGGACGTTGATTATGACGATGTGCTGGCGATCATCGATACCAAACGCCCCAAACCCAACGGTACCGATGCCCGCACAAGTGCTCCTTACAAGTCACGGACGACGCCGTCAGAGTCCATCCCCACAACGAGCTCTACTGCTGTTGATATGTCAAGCGAAGCGCCAGAGACTGTGATCGATGGACCAGACAGCAACACCACATTCCAACCACACATGGAAGGACAACCAACCCGGCGGCACGCCCGAACATCTACACTCGAACACTCGGTTGACTTGAGTGAGCTGAGACGTCTCACGAAGCAAGAGCACAATGTCAATTTTGCGCAACTGTCCTCTGAACTCAACGAGCGGGGACCAGAGCAAGGCAATGGTGTCAATGGGGCCAAAGACAAATAAAAGTATAGTATATAGAAGACGGATGAATCAGGGGGAATGTAATCAAGTAGCACGTACCATGAGCATTCATGGCCATCTTGCTTCACAGGTCATTGTGATTGCTAAAAGACACGGGCTCGACAAGTGAGACCAAGGCTCTGATCGTTTCACTGAACTGCCACTAAACCTGGGTTCATGTGATTGAATTTTTGTACATGCAACTCGCGGAAGCCAATTTGAACAAGGCTGGACTGTTTAAAAGGTTCCATGGTGTCTCCCTAGTAAAATCGATTCGAGACTACTACACCACGATGCAAAACTGGTCTCTACTCGACAATGACCTTGTCGTTCATGAGCTTCAACTGCTCCCTCATCTTGCGTTCCCTCTTCCTCCTCTTCCTCTTCTCCTTCTTTTCGTCTACCTTGACGATCCACTCATCATTGGCGGCATCAAACGTTCCTCCAGCACGTCGAGCCATCTTGGAGATTCTCTTTCGCTCAAACACGGCATTGTCGTATTCCCGAGCAGCATCTTCACGAATTTCATGTACATGTCGGAACCGAATCTTGGGATCAGTGATTCCAGCCTGTTCCAAGACCGTCTTGATGCCTCGGTCCTTGTCATTGGCTCTCCACTCTTCGACAACCTTTTTAATGTAGTCTTGCTTTTCTTGAGCCAACATTTGATCGGCGAGCTTCTTACCGCGGTTCTTCTTTGCTCGGGAAAATCGAGGGGATAGTTCCTCTGAGAGGTACAAGGGCATCAAAGCGTCCACTTTGGCATCAATCTCCGGGCTAGAGGCGTCAATGGTTGCGTTGATGTACTGATCTGAAATGGCTCGGGAAAGCTTGGTGGCGGGTGCACGAGTCGAAGGAGCCAAAGGAAGCTCATCGGGCGTCTCCCAAAACGCAGAGACAGGCGTCAACCTCAAAGTCTTGTGTATGAGTGCTGAGAGCGTAGTGTCCGTTTGAGTAGCTGTAGATGTGGTAAAGCGGAAAGGACATGAGCGGCTGCAAAGTTTGTACAAGGATTCGGAATGAACGCACGCTCGTGTGGACGCCGGGGTTCTGGTTTAGGCCAAGGGATTCTCATTTTGCCTGTTGAAGCGTCGAGTTCATACTTTTCAGGGTCATCTGTACCAATAAGCTTTCCAGCAGCGAATCGGTTGTGTTCAAAGAGATGCTTCTTCTTGTTCCAGACGGGTGCTGAAGTGCCGATTCGGGACGCAAAGACTGGGGTACCGCCCTCATCTCGATCGACGCAAAGTTGAATATTCGAATAGTGAACGGGTTTAGGAGTGCGTGAGTAGTTGGACTGGGAATTGTACTGCTGTTTGATCTCTTCACTCGCATTCTCTGGAAGGTCCCTGACGAAGATTTTATTGGCCCTTTTCGAGGTCACACCATCTAAAAAGACGCGGTTGAGAAGTTTGTCCACCTGGATGACCTTGTGTAGCTTGTAGCCTTCGGCATTGTCAAATCCATTCTCGAACACATCTTCCTTTCTTCCAGTCAAGAGTCTGACATAGTCGCCCTCGACAATGTTCCATTGCTTGAATCGGAGCCTGGGACTAATGTACGACGGCCTTGACAAAACCCGAGGAATCGGGTTGGGATAATGTCGACTGGGGCGCTTGTAGTCCATATACCGCAGACCCCGCTGGAGCAGGTCAGATTGGGCCCGCGTAGTCATGATGTATCGTCTATTTTGATCTCTGGCTGTCTGGCCTTGGCCTCAATAGACTTTGAATGATTCAAATGATATGGGGACCAGGGATGAATCTATTCGTTTTCTTCTCGAGTTGCGTGCGCGTCGCCCGAAATACAGCGCAGACAGGCGGCGGCGCTCTCTCGGGTTCTCAGCGCTTGACCGCAGCTGCTGTATTCATATACTCACTCATATTCGAGGACGCAAGGGCCACACGAGTGTGGACTCGTTCGAATTTTTCACCAAAGTCATGACAGCAACGGCTACCTGTCTCACTTGATAAAGATCTGATGCTATACGCGGTACAAGTCGACAATGAAATGATTTTCGTACAAGACGGCATTGCTCTATGCCTTGCCCACAACGACGCTCCATGGGTGGTCAATCTTGCCAGTCTGAATGGCTTGGATCCTGTCGAGCACAGCTTGGGCAATGTTTCCAAGTCCAGACGGACCAACAGGAATGGGGATATCTTTGCCTTCGTACCCAATGCTGAGAAACGAAACAGCACAATGTCAGCATCAGAAAAGGTGGTTGAGACAATTCTCGTTACGGAAACTCACTTGTTGACGGCACTGACAATGGCAGCAGTACCACTTCCAAACACCTCTTTGAGCTTGTTGTCCTTTTGATACTGGACCAACTGAGGCATCGTCATATGTTTCTCTGAAACGACAAACTTTCCAGATGGCAAGCCTGGAACTTGAGTCTTGCCTTCAGCGTGTTCCCTACAAATTTGGAGCACGCTGTCTCGAGTGACACCAGGCAAGATGAGATCCTCCAAGGGCGGCGTGATGAGCTCAGTCTCGCCCTTTTCGTTTTCAATCACAACAAACAAGTTCATTGTGCCCACTTCGGTGAGGTTATGTTCTGGGCCGTGAAGCCACAGGTTTTGCGCATATCCAGCCTTGGCAGCTTCGAGTTGCGGTAATACACCAGGTGAGTAATTGGCGCCAATCTTGTAGGAGCCGGTACCCCGACGAGCAGCTCTAACGTACTCGGTCGTGGCGAGCAAGGAAACCGGCTTGAAGCCAGTGGCATAGTAGGGCCCGACGGGAGAGCAAATGACGAACAGCTTAGCGTCCGTGCTGGGATGAACACCAAGCGCACTCTGAGTACCAATCATCGTGGGTCGGATGTACAAAGAATACCCAGGCTCTCCGGGAATCCACTTTGCGTCAAGCAACAAAAGCTTCTTGATGAGTTCAATCAATTCTTCACCATCAAAGGTGGGAAGAGCGATACGAGCAGCGGTCTTGTTCATCCTGGCCATATTCATGTCTGGTCGGAATAATCGAATGGTACCGTCTTCGCATCGGTAGGCCTTCATTCCTTCAAAGAGACAGAAAGCATAGTGGAAAACGACAGAGGAAGGGTCCAAGCTGAATGGACCGTATTCCGAGATCTGGGGAGTTGCCCACCCAGTGTTACTATTCCAATCGATGGAAAGCATGTGGTCGGTGAACGTTTTGCCAAAGACAAGTTTGGATGGTGGAAGTGGTACTTTGGGATTGGCAGTGGGCGTAATTTGGGCCAAAGAGGCATCAAGACCGGGTAAATCAATGAGCTCGCCCGTCATTGGATCTTGTCGTAGAGTTCGCGACGAGGTCGAAAAGGATCGTCCAGACGGGATGGTAGAAAAGGGCCTAGCTGCAACAGAATTGCCCAGACCACCGGCAATTTTCAACACTGAACGGGCTCCCACTGCAGGATTCGAGACTCCAGCAGCAGCCAAAATGGCGCCTGCCGTCATGTTGCACTTTAGAGGAGCAATCCCAGACGCATCCCCAAGATCACCCAGTCTTGGTGGTGAGTCACGAGTGACAAACTCGGTCGGACCCGGTAGTTTGGCGTCAATCAACCGGAACGCCTCCTTGGCCATTTCTTCTCGAAGTCCACCTCCACCAATCTCAAAAAGCACTTTCCCATGCTGGACCCTGGTTGCCCAGTATTCGAATGCGCCCTTGCCTTTTCCCATACGAGTCTCATTTCCCTTGACGCAGACAGGAATGTCTGGAAAGACTCTCATGAAGATTTGGCATCCCTTGACAGGCTTGAGCTTTCGTTTGAGGGTAGCTTCACATGTTTGCAGCTGCTTGGCAGTCAGTCTGACGGGCGCAAGCATACGAAGTCCATAATCGCCTTGCTTGACCGTAGTTCCCTTGATAGAACCTCCAGTGGGAAAACCGACTCTTCCCTTGTGAGACTTGCGGTATTTGACCCGCCTCGGGGCAAGTACTCCTTTGAAACGAACTTGTTGAGGTTGTTGGAAAGTGGGGACGAGTGAGGCCGAGGGGAATGCCGGTGATCGGGTTGCCAGCCGTGGCAGCGACCGAGCAGGGCCTAGACTGGTCAGGAGTCCAGTGCGCAGCATTGGATTACAGGTTGACCTCGGGACTGAGATTCTATCTTGAAAATGATGAGGTCTTTGACCTCTGTTGAACCCAGAGAATCCACCCAAGTTTGAGTCATGCGGTGTATGTTCACCGTGACGTTGATTAGCTGCCGTACCTACCATGCATGCTCGTTCTTAGGATTGCTATGATTCAAAATGGCTTAGAAAGTTCAAGCAAGCTCTTGTGGCGCAGCTGGTAGCGCGTATGCTTAACAGGATTCGTTCTGTAAAGCGCATAAGGTCCTGAGTTCAAGCCTCAGCGGGAGTACATCTTTTTGCCAGTTGCCAGCCCGAAGACTGGACAGCCAGAGCAACAACCTTATAAGTCGACTTTTTGGCCTACCAGGACATTGTGTTGTCTTCATGGGAACAGTAATTCACTCATTGGTCCGTCCTCACTAGTATTCAATCTCAAACAGCATTTGCTAGCGTGGCCTTTTGAACGTCATTGGGAAAACTGTTTGAAAAGATCCCAAAATGTCATGGGAGCATAATGCTATTATAGTACATGGCAGTGCTGGTAGTGGATGCATCTGATGCTAGTATGAGATCCGAGACACAGTTCCGTATAGCAGGTCTCTACTTTGCGAGAGAAAGGGAGTGCGTGCGTGCTGGCTGCATCACAAGGGTTGTCGATTTCCTGGCACCGTTGTGTTCGAGGTTCAAGTGCTTTGTTGCACTGCTGGGGTTGGCGCTGCTTTCAGTTGAGTAGCTGCAGCGAGGATTGCACCGGCGGTCATATTGGATCGATTGAGGGGCAAATGGCTGGCATCCGCAAGGTTACCCAATCTTGGTGGTGAGTCACGAGTGACAAACTCGGTCGGACCCGGTAGTTTGGCGTCAATCAACCGGAATGCTTCCTTGGCCATTTCTTCTCGAAGTCCACCTCCACCAATCTCAAAWAGCACTTTCCCATGCTGGACCCTGGTTGCCCAGTATTCGAATGCGCCCTTGCCTTTTCCCATACGAGTCTCATTTCCCTTGACGCAGACAGGAATGTCTGGAAAGACTCTCATGAAGATYTGRCATCCCTTGACAGGCTTGAGCTTTCGTTTGAGGGTAGCTTCACATGTTTGCAGCTGCTTGGCAGTCAGTCGGACGGGCGCAAGCATACGAAGTCCATAGTCGCCTTGTTCGACCGTAGTTCCCTTGATAGAACCTCCAGTGGGAAAACCGACTCTTCCCTTGTGAGACTTGCGGTACTTGACCCGCCTCGGGGCAAGTACTCCTTTGAAACGGACTTGCTGAGGTTGGCGTGTTGCAAGCAAGGTAGATGAAGTTGATGCAACGGAAGCAAAGGCTGGAATTCGTGTAGTAGGCCGTGCAGCATTGCCCAGATGGGCCAAGAGACCCGTGCGGAACATGTCAAAGATGAGGCGTGGTGCAATGGTCGACTTGCTGGTCAATCTCCTCTACCAATATTGCTTCAATAACGTCTGCATGCTGAATGTCTTTTAGTTTCCTACAGATTTAATTCTTAAATCACTTTAAGTCATACAAATGGACGCGTCTTTAAATGCTGTCTACACGCGACGCGATTTCATTCAAATGAGTTTGGACAGAGTGAAGCTTGATTCCTCTGTGCACATGTCCAGGCCACTTGGAACTATTTGACGAGGCTCCAAGCCAATGCGGAAGGCAAATCTACTCAACAATGCCATCCAGAAAGGAACCTGGATCGTCTCAACCAGATCCTCCTTCATCGGCGCGGTCCAACAAATCTAGGCAGAGCACACGATCAGCAGCTCGTCCGAGCCCTGATGGCCGCAAACCTTCGTTGAAGAGAACACCATCAGAGAAGCATGCACAGGAGCGAAAGAGCTTGATGGGTTGGCTCAAGAATAAAGGATCTACCAACAAAACGACATCTCAAGGTGTCGAACCATCGTCAGAAGCTGAAGTACCATCTTCGTCTCAAACCGCACCCAACGAGGACGAGGTCCCTCCTTCGTCGCCTGTCCCTTCGTCGTCTCCCTCTCCTGCAACCCCGAGTCGATCTCGAACGACACGTCATTCTGCTGCTGAGAAGCCGAAAGAGGATCTGCCTCCCTCTTCACCTGTCCTTCCGTCCTCTCCCGCCTCTGCAACACCTACCCAAACTCGAAGAACACGAAGCACTGCTGTTCAAAAACCTCAAGATGATGCTTCAATGTTCAAGGAACCTGCTACGCCCAAACGCAGTGTGTCCACTAGGAATACTCGAGCTAATCAAAATGAGTCTAAAGACTTGCGTTCTCCTCAAGCATCTGTCACTCCAACCCGCTCGAAATCTACTAGGAACACTCGGTCTCGTCAAAATGACCTCAAAGATGATCTTCCCTCTCCTTCCAAAGAGCAGGCAGCATCAACACTTTCAAGGTTCACCCCCAGCAGTCGTAACAACCAGAACGGAGTCAAATCTCCGACAACTGATTCAAAAGCGGCACCGCCGTCACCCGCCGCTCGGACCACTCGATCTACCCGAGCTACCAAAGTACTGGCGACTACTTCCTCATCGTCGAATTCTTATGAACTCCCAGCTCGGACGCAAGAATCTACAGCTCCTGGATCTGCCACCCAGGTATCTCTAGCCGTGGATGAACATCCTGCCGAAAACAAAATACAGTCTGATCGAACAGATGCGGCAGACGAGAGAGATGAGCCAGTGGCACAAATGACAGAAAGAGAGGGCACAGAGACGGATTTGACCACGCCCAATGCCAGGCTCGATTATTTGGATCCACCATCTGATATTGTGGAGAGTTCGATATTGGAAGAGCGAGACACATTCAAGATTGATCTGCCCTTATCGCAGCCCGTGCCTACGCAAGGCAAAGCGGATACAGTGTCCGTGAGTCGCAATCTGTTTGCTGTGTATAAGCCCTACCGTATCGGCTGACATTACACTTACGCGGTGAATGATACACAGAGCTCGCAATTCCTGTTGGAGGGTCTGGAAGGTTTCGACGATTTTGACTGGGATGTCGATCTTCCAGTATCGAGTCTACCTCTCCAATCGGCTCAGACTGAATCGTTGGCTCCTGGTCTCAAAGAAAGCAAAGAAGATACAGAGACAAGAGGAACGCAGAGCGAGGAAAAGAAGACCGAGGACACTGAAATGACCGTCGCTGATCCTGCCAGATCCAGTCCCACAAAAGCTGAGGAATTAGCAGCCAAAGAGGCAGCAGCTGCCGCGAACAAGGCTAGAGTTGACGCGACTCTCGCTAGAATTGAGGCGCAACGAATGGAGCGGTTAGCCAAACTCGAGACCCTGGCCAACGACGATCTGGATGAAGAGGATGAAGAAGACGATCTCGTATTCGACCTTCCTGATCTCAACAAAGCGGTTGCCGAAGCTCCAACCCGTCGATCTACACGAAAACGAAAAGACCCGTCGTCTGACGCTGCTCAGCCGTCGGATGATCTCAGCATGGATAACGCCGGTCCGAAGCGGAAGAAGAGACCTCAAGCTCCCAAGGTGGACAAGCTTCCAGGCTTTGACGAGTTGACACAGAACGGCAAAAAGCTTTCAGCAGCACGGAAGCAAGCCGCAAAGTTTCAAGAAATGGCGGCAAAAGAGAGGCTTGGTCTTGTAGTGAATTACAACACAAGTGCGCAAGATAAACCGGACGATCCAATGGACGGCTCCCAGAAGCAGCTAGACCAGGACACAAAGTGGACAGGGCTATACCAAGAACTGCGACACAATGACCTATCGGGACGCAAGACCAAACCGGAAACATTTGCTACCATTGCCAAACGATTGGAAAAGGATTTGCGATCCGTTACCGGTAAGTTCAACTTGTTGTGTCGGAATGCTATAGCTGTTTCCTCATACGGGCAACGGATCATCGATAGGTCAAAGAAAGACCTTGTTGGATCTGCTTTATCATGCTACAGAGTCGATATCGTCCCTATCAGAAGCGACTGCTCAAGATATGCTCCTGCTCGGTAGGTCTGTATATATCTAGCATCGACATTCGGCTATATACTTACCATCCCCACATCGATTAGCGACCTGGGCCCCGAGCGATGCGCAGAGTGCCATTTCATTGTCTATACAGAGCTACCTTGCCCTCTATGGTCTTGGACACCCACCGCTCATTTCTGCTTCTTCTCAACCCGACTTTTTGACACGTCTGGCTAGAAATTGCCACGATCAGCGAGAATGGGCTGCCCGGTCGTCCACCTGGGTGAACCTCATCCAAGCTGAGGACGTTTCTGATCCACAAACGTTGGTATGGCTCGTCAAGCTCGGACTCTACGCATCACCTGCTATCGCAAGAAGAACACAGCTCGTCGTGCATGAAGCGCTTGGACCGATGAAATCTGAAGATATCGCCGAAACGGTTCAAAAGTTTGGGGATCTGTTGCAAGAGCACGTAGATACCCCTCATCTTCGGTTTGATATCTTGGCAGCACTCGGGATGGACCCCAATATCGTTTCGTGGATTTGTCTAAAGACATTGTGCCCAGACGTCCAACTGCCTCGTGACGAGGTGGGTGCCCTTTGGCCGTGATCCCGTGAGATCATAGACTAACACGTCATTGGTTCTGTCCCAGTCAATCACTGCGGCCCCTTGTCTAGACACACTGATTTCTCGGTTAGGAGATCGACAATTGGATGTCTTCAAAGACCCATCTGGAAACGCTGCTCTGCGGGACTTTGACTATATTGATACTGAAACTCGTCTGATCGGCCGCGTCTTTCACGATTTCTCCCGTTATCTGTTGAAGTTCGCCAAGGGAGATTCAATGACCGATGCTGAACAGCAGAGTGCGGTCAATCAGCTTGTGTCAAGGATCGATGTCGCCCTCAACGTCTTGGGTGATCTGACGTGTGAGTCTTTTTTGCATCCTGTGAAACGTGTAGCAAGGGACTTATCCACTATGCGGGCTTGTGTGTGCACTCATCTCCAGTCTCTCGAGCGACGGATCCGTTTGACCCCAAAAAGGCTCAAGCACGAGAGTCCTTGAACATCATCAAGTACCAAGTGGCCCAACAATCCGAGCATTACCTCAAACATCTTCATCTTCCTCCCCGCGCGGCCCCTCAACAACCCAACCTCAATCAATTCTTCACCCAGCCTCGAGCGGCATCAGCAGCAGAGGCCATTGTGATCCCTGAAACGCCCAAAAAGACACGAAAGACTCGGATGCAGCGACAGCCTAGCGTAGCCGTGGCCCCGACCCCCCCACCGCCCGTGGAAACAGTCGCTGCGAGCTCGCAGGCTTCCATGCCCGGTTCACCTAATGCTCGAGGGTCACAGAAAGTCGCAGCCAGACCTATGCCCAAGAAGAGAAATCGTCCTGTGGTAGAGGAAGCAAAGTGAGCATGAAACCATACGGAGATGCTCTTGCTCGTTGTGTAGCATGTTAGCACCCAGCATCAGACGGGTTTTGAGTGAGAATGCAGCTTTGGTCGGGTCACACGCTCTATGTAGACATTACAGGCATTATATTGCCCAAACACCGTTTTACCATTGTAGATGATGACGGATTATATACGATACACGGTGGCACAAGCCAGAGCGCCATAGAGGCGAGCTGGAGGTGCAACATCACATATCCAGCCTTGTCCATCATCACAAGCTCAGCAGCTATGTGCATTGTCTGCCCTCGAGCGCGGCTTGCCAAGAATCAATCACATCTTGCGCAAGCACCACTCTAGTTGCAACAGTGTCAAGAGTCCCTGAACGAAACGTGCAGCGTGTGTGAAACCCAGGTGCTCGCTCACACAAACCGAGCCGTCTTTGGCCGTGATGATACCAAAACAAAGTCATGATGTCATTTAGTAATTGCACAATTCAAGCTACATAATAAAGAAACACAAATCCGGAAAGGTGTAATAAAGGGGTTTCAGGCGATACACTGAGCGCTTTCGGAACGCTGACATTAAGGGGGCTGCTCGGATATAGGCGAGTAAGACAATAATCGTGACATGGGTGGCACACGAGAGAGAGAGGATCAAGGCGATGACGGGTGGTAGTGGTGGGAGGCGGTGAGAGGCGGTGAGAGGTCGTCATTGACAAGAAACCGGAAAGACGAAAAAGTCAAAATCGATCAAGTATCGGAAAACGGTCCGCTTTCTACTTCAAACAAGGTTCTGGCGACACCTTCACTTTCCACCCGCCGACATCCGGTGACGGTCATGGATGAGCTAGTGGGTGAGCCTCGGGATGCCATTTCGTTGGCCATGTGTTCAAGCTCCCAGTCGACTTGGTAACCATGGTTGGCAAGGTCGTAGCAAGATCCAGAGAGACCCATGGGACTGTCGAGCAGTCGATGCTCGGCCTTGAACTGCAACTTTACATTTCCGATAGGTGTCTCGTGAGGGATACCCGCTCCGTTGCGCGATGGTGTAGTCAATTGGGCCAAAACAGTCGATCGTGGTGTGAACCCGGCGACCGTCCGGCGGATTGCAGGGTTGATGGGGGTGGCAAAGGTGTGATTGGAAGAGGATGAAGCATGGGATAAACCTATTGGAGATCGTGGGAGTTTGTCTAGGTGACCCAGAATGTCTGCTGCTGGAGCTGTTGACCGCTCCGAGCTGATACGAGGTGACTGGCTCAAAAGATCACCTGGCCCAGGCAAGCTAACCGACTTGACTCGTTGGTGGCTTTTTCGAGTTTCAATGGGCGAAAGAATGTTCTCGTTGGGAACATTGTTCATGGAGCTGGTGTCCAAGGGTAGAGTCTTTGGACGCTTGCCTTTGGCCGGGGGAGCCGGAACGACGAAAGCGCCATCGATCTGGGGCGAGGGGTGAAGGCCAGATGGGAGGGACTTTCGGATAGGATCAGGACCAGCCGGATCAGAACTAAGTCTGTCGTCTTCACGTCGAATCTTGACCTCGTCAGTGTCGGAGCTACCATGCATGTGTGCAGAGCGGCGATCGACTCCGCTGTGTTTGGAGATAGTGGCCGGGTAGGGAGACGAGGAGACCGGTGACGATGCGGACGGGGTCAATCCAGGGACTCCCATCGAAGAAGACAACAGATAGGGGCGATGAAGAGGGTTCAGTGGCCGGTTGGGAGTGGTATAGTCATCGGCACTGAACCCTGAGACCTGGGATGAATTGTGGGCTGCTCTGGCTGCCATGTTGAGCGGAGGTGGAGCCATGGACATGTGAGACTGACGACGCAAATCTTCCGGAGACCCTTGGTCTGTCAGCCGAGCGTGTTTTTGACTTGACGGCGCCCCGGAATATGTGTGTGATACCATGGGCGAGCCTGTGAGTCTTCTCAAATTGGCGATTTGCTCTCTGGTCAAGCCAGACTCCTCTTCCGATTCTGATTGACCCGGATATGGCACGCTGGGTCGTCGATAGGCTACTGACAGATCGGGTCGGGCGTGAGGAATGGGGTGAGCGGGTGTAGCCCATGCGTTGGTGCTTTCCGATCTCGGCCTCTTGTTGCTCATGGGAGCCTCAGCCGCCAATGGCGAGCATTGCAAGGCACCGAGGGGGACATTGGCCCGTTCGCCGTTCATTGAGGATTGTGGTGGACCCATCAGTGGTGTTCGGTGAGTCATTGGTGAATCCATATGCTCGCTGTTCACGCGCCTCAAATCGCCCTCGACTACTGATTTCCGCTTCTTGCTTCTGGCGCTGCCCGGGTCATTGTTGGCGCCAATATGATTGGGATCTGTAGGAGCTAGCTGTCGGGCTTTTTGCTGCTTCTTGAACCCACCATCCTTGAATTGGAATTCGAGTGCGGGCTCAATCATCCATACTGAGCCTTTACCGCCCTTTTCCTCTGCATTCCTCTCACCCTTGATGAAACAATCATTCAAACTGAGGTTATGTCGGATTGAGTTCATCCATCCATGTTCACCGGGTTTGAAATAGGGGTAAGCAGCCGAGATCCACGCGTAGATTTGATTGAGCGCAAGACGTTTGCGAGATGACGATAGGATGGCTTGTCCGATCAGTGCAGCATACGACCAAGCTGGCTTCTCGGAAGATCGTGGAGACGGAGGGAGGCCCTCGGGTACATGAGGTTTGTTCTCCTTTTCCGCCGCAGCAGCCTTGGCACTCCCAGCCGTGGAGGGTTTCCGAGCGGAATCACGGGACTTGGATGAGGATTCGGTTTTGCTGGCTTTCTTGCCAGCCGCCGATGCCTTGTTGGTTCTGTTGCTCAACAGGGACTGTTTTAGGGATCCCGTTGACTTGACATCTTTGCCCTTTCCGTTGCGGGTGGGAGACACCTGTGCGACCCTCTGACCACGAGACGAGTCATCTTCATCATCTTCATCATTGTCAGAGTCTTCGTCTTCACTTTGCTGGTCGTAGCCTCGACTGCTTGTCATCTGAGCAGAGACGCGCTTCTTTGACTTGACACTAGCGATGCTTGGTTGGTAGCTGGGGTCACTGCACGGTGTCAACGAGCGTGAGGTTGAGGTGAGTGTAGGAGAAGCCCCATCCTTTTGTTGAACTGTTGAGTGGGGGTGAGTAGACAGACCAGCTGTCGTGCCACTTGGTGCCCGTACCAGCTTCTCGGCGGGAGAGACTGTTGATCGGTCGTCATCTTCATCTTCGTACTCTGGGTTCATGTGCTGGCCGAATACGGAGGCACGGGGTTGCTGGGGTGTGAACGCGTTCATTCCGTTTTGGCCTACCAAGTCATCCATGTGCACGGTTTGAGCGTCACGCGTGTGCATCACATGACCACCGACGGCGAATGGGTCCTGATTCTGCATCAAAAGGGATGGCGGGATACTCGAAGTTCCACCAACCATGACTGAATGACCATTTGAACCGTAGCGCGGCAAGGCGTTCAGAGGTTGAGTTGTATGGGGTCGAACGGGATAGGCCCCATTGCCGTCTTGATCAAGTAAACCCTGTCCGTTCCATGAACCCTGCCTCATTACTTGAGCCGGCCTCGGCATGAGAGACTGGCTAGGCTGGGCGACTCTCATCGATTGAGAGCGCATTGGCGTTGGTCGTTGAATTTTCGGCATACCGCCTGGGCGCGTCAATGGCATCAAGTCGTCTTGACCTTCTTCATCTCCACCGTCATGATCGGCTAGCATCCGCGTTGGAGTCATGTGAGCATCGTGGCCGTTTTGAATGATGTAGCTGCCATTCGAGCTGTGGGGCAGTTGGTTATGACTGGCGGCGAAACCCATGCTCGAACGCGCGCGACGTGGTCCGACTTTGGAAGGTGATTGCGCAAAGGCTCTACTGACATGAGGTATGGTTAGTGTTGGTGAGTCTGGTACTTGTCGATGCATGGGTCTCTCAACTCACACGTTGACATCGTCCACGTTTTGCGAGCCTTCGGAATTGAACATCAAACCATCGCGATGAATTCCATTGGATTGATGAATAGCGGCCATCCTTTGCGTATGATGATAAGGGGTTGGTTATGAATGGCGGTGTAGTTGAGAGGACGTCGAGTTGAAGAGGACAATCTTATCAGAAGCTGCCTGCATTCGACCCTCTCCACTCAAAGGTCTGGCTGGACCCGGGACGTTCCGCGTGGTCTAGAGAAGCGAGGTGTGCAAAGAAAAATTGGAGGATAAGCTGGCTGGAAAAAATGAATTTTGTGTGAGACGCAATGCATACCTTGGGTGGTAGTGACTCTTGTGATTCACTTGAGAGAGAGAGAGAGACGGCAAGATGCCAACGTAGAGGCGCGGTCGTCGCAATGGACGCAGCACGAGAGGGCTCGACTGGTTGATGCGATCTTCCAAGTCGATGGAGCGAGTTCCTAAAAGCGTGTCGAAATCTGACCCCACCGTGCCGTGCGTTGTTTCAGAGGTCGTACAAGATCCCGATGAATGTACAGTGATGTGGTCTCAACGGTGACAGATGACCATGGAATGGGAACACGAAAAAGACTTTGCAAAAAGCTAGAGTGCCACTGGACCAAGCAGCCATTGAGCGGCAACGACGACGGCTCCAGCAGCGAGCAGCAGCACCCAGAGGCTCGCTCAGCCACGGCGCGTCACCTTAAATACGCGTCGCTTCCCTCTAGACAGACGGTCACCGGGCAGCTTCGGCAGCATTCGCATGACTTTGCATTGCCGCTGTTCAAAGGTGGATGTGCGTTTGTAGGCAACTAGACGTAGCTGACTGCTGTGTAGGAGTGTACTGCCTGACGATTCAGGGGATTCATTAAGCTTGAAATTTGGACCAACGAAAAGATGAGCAAATGGCCCGCGTGTGATGACGCGAGCTGGTGATTGAATCATCCCTCGCATCATCGCATCATCCAACGTCTTGAGCGTCTTGAGAGTCCAGAATCAATCTCTCATCCATCCACGCATCCACCCTACGCTCAAGCAAAACTCTCAATGACGGTCGGACATCGCTCCTTACTTGCAGACTGAGCTCGACCAAGAGGCAAGTCTCGGCGAAACTTGCCCTCTTTCAAACGCGGTTGGGAAACGCGTCGAACGCGTGAGGGAAGTATTTCAGCTTCCATCGCAGAAATGATGTCAGCTAGCGGGGACGCGTTCTGCAGCTGAGAACCTCTGGAGCAGATCGCCTGTGAACAAAGATCGCCTTACATAAACCACTTATTACGTAAAGTAGGGAAGCATGCAATGAACAAAGAATGGTTGAACCCTTCTGCTGACATGCCTGACCAGCAGTGACAGCTGGCCATTGAAACTCTTCAACTTTGACACAATGTCCGACAAGAAAGAAATTTCAGAAGAGGATTTTCTGGTTTTTCCAGACCATCCCAAGTTTCAATATGTTCCCAAGCAATTGATCAGCTTCAATGATTGGGTTTGCACTGGACTCTACGTACCGGTGCCCGAGAGTCAAGACGCAAGTATCCCCACTTTGCATCACACGACATAGGTCGTGTTTGACTGTTCTGACAATAAGTCTTGTGTCCCTCAACAGACCTCGTCAGCTGCTGCAGACAACCAAGAAGATGCCGAGCACGAAATCTTTAAAGACCGAGAGGTTGATGCATTCGACATTGAAACCGTTACCCTCGGTCTAGACCACGTCCAATTAGGGTCCGACTCTGTTCCCTACATCAGTTCCGGAGATGCTTGGAACATTGCTACTGATCCTTCCTGGTCGGAACCGTCGGGCACACGGCGAGGAAACTGGGGTGCCGATGCGATTCCCTTTCGCCGCACCCTCAACGCATTCAATCAGTATCTCAAGTCTCGGTCGTTGGCGCTTACCAAGGCCCATCAGGTGTTTGTACATGCGTTCAGAGAGCATACAGACCTTGTCAGTACTCGGGATGGATTGCACATGAACAGTGGTTGGAACCCTCCTGCCGGGCGTACCACCATTCACAAGGAAAACGAATCGTGCTGGTTCTTGCGGGATATGCGAGGCTGCCTCAACGTATGGTGGAAGAGCATGTTGGAACGACCCGGCCAAGGATGGTCCAAGGTACCAGCTTTGGACTCCATTCGTGAGTCATTCGACAGAGCTCTGTCGAAAATCACATCAGCTAACACGAATGCAAACACAACAGGAATCATTCGTGGATTCTTAAATTATCTCCAAAACTTTGACATTTACCCCGAGGCTACCGAGCCATTCCTTCACAATTCTCTCGAACAGGCCTGCAAAGCTGCTGAATCAGCCTACGACCAAATGTTTTCTGCGACTGCCGTATACGCTTCGACTTGGGATCAGCACAATGGGTGGTCTGGCCTTGGGAGAAAAATCTGGTGCCCCGAAGTCGAGGATGAGGAAGACATTGATAAGCAAACGCCCGTGAGGATGGATTGGAACCAGATACCTACTTTACAAATGGAGGAAAACGAGGCCAGCAAAGAGAACGGCAATCTTGCCGGGCAGGCAGATGAAGCTCGAGCAGAAGACGAGGAAGAAAAACAAAAGACCGTTAAAGTCATGGAGGGATGGCATGAGACTGCCGACAAGGGTGAAAAGTTGCTGATTGATGCCGCTCCTGCCGAAGCAGGTGAGTCGGCCATCACCATATATGGGGTATCATTCACCCCGGCTCACACTCGTTTCTTTATTGCCACTTGGCAACACAGCTCGAATGCTTCTCGAAGATCGAATCGGTCAAAAGGTGGATCCCTCTGGCTTTACTGTAAAGCGCAAATTTAAACATACGAGGCTCCGTATCGCTGGAGTCACCCGTCCATCACCCGAATCCAAGGTCCTTTCCGATCTCGCTCGCCGAGCGGTCGCCACCTCTCCAGACGGGTACTACCTGCTCGAACTTGTGGCTGATCAGGAGGTAAATGATGCTGTACACGCACACGTCTTACTCGACGTGAACGCATCGCTCGACCTCGAAAAGTTTATCAAGGGGATTTCGAGCCTTCGCCTGATCGCCACATTGGTCGAAGTGCGACCCAACCCTACCAATGAGGATCAAACGATTAACCACGGCTCTACTTGGTTTTTGGCCAAGGTTAGCGGGTTCGAGTCTGAGATCCCTGGTGAGCGAAAGGAGATTTCGACAGTTGAAGCTAGACGAGATTGGTACAGTTATCACTAGACAATTTTCACTGCTTGTATCGGATCATCACTGCTATGATATAGGATGATGTGTCAAACTAGCTGACAACGTTGTCCCAGCTTAGCGACTGTCCATGTGCTTTTGGTCATCTTTGTTGCATGAGTGCATACAGCGACACTTTTGAGGATAGAATCTCAATCCGTATTTGCCAACCGTGTTATTAGCGAGCCGCGCTCGAGATGTCGGTTGACATTGTCGATGGCGTCACTGGGAGTCTGGATCAAGTTATCGTCACTGAATTATTGTCGTGAACTGTCTCAACACCGCCAGGAAGAGTAACGACTGTCTTGCTGGCAAAAACCCACGCACATTCTTCAACATCAAACATAGTTGCTGCTTGCTCTTGTCGTTCGAGAGACTCATTAGCGTAATATTGGGCAACTCTTTCGCTGAAGATACTCGACCCGGCAAGTGACTGCCATGACAACCAAGGCACACATCAGTTGATTAGGACAACATCTCCTTCAACCTAGTCTTGGCATCTGGTCTTGGGAGGATTTATACCAGTCAAGGTACAGGGACCGGCTGCTGTGGAAATCTGGCACACGCCTGTTGCCACTTTTACCGGCCTAGCTATACGCACTCGAATACTACTGCGAGAATGGGGTCCCCGGATTTTACACCGACAGACGATGCAATCTCGCCCAACAACTACCAGTCAACAATAGACCATCCGGTCATTCGCACTGTGCGGCATCGAGAGGAGACACAATCAATGGGGACCTCCTCCCACTACTTGGAAGAGGCAGGAGAAGAAAGCAGCGAAGATGACGATGGTTCCGAGACAGACTACTCCGAGGATGACGAGCAAATGTCAATCATGTCGTTTCCGGACGCCATGACTCCTGCCAATAGTTTGATCCATTTGGACAAGACGCTAGACCAACTAATAGTCCCTCATCATTCTCTGGATGCAACAACACTTCCTGTCCCGCTTTCCAACGAGTCAAGTCGAAGCGATGCCATCGACACCATCGACCCGCTATCGACCGTACCGCCTTTGCCATCTTACGTCGCTGTAGGGGAGCAAGCTTTGTCTGATGACAAGAAAGCAGACGAAAAGTGTGACACTGTGGTCACAGAAGCTGTCGTGCTTCCTCGGATCTCATACGAGGATCAAGATAACAGACTCGATCGTTCCATCGGTGGTTCCTCAGCTACAGCTGCGACACAAACCACCTATGGTAGTCATGCAGGTCTTCTCGCTCCCATCATTCCACGCAGTAGAAGGGGTTCGGCAAGAACAGATCTCGACAAGCTCCGATCTCAGTCCAAAAAAGCTAGGCATACCATCAAGAATCTCGTCACCTCTCGAGGCCCGTTCTCACAGGCATATAGCCACCCAGTACAGCCTCAAATTTCTCGTTCAAGGATGCCCTCTTACCAGGATTATGAAATGGACCTTGGCCCTGCACATCAGACTATCAACGAGCATCTTGGAGAGTCTACAACGCCGTTCAATGCGGCTGACGATGAAGCCAAGCAAAAGGAAAGAGATTTACAAAGATTAGAGCAATTGGGTTATAGCCAAGTGTTGGGTAGAGACTATGGGTTCTGGGCGAATTTTTCAGTCGGCTTCGTCAACATTGGAGTAAGAGCTCTCCCATTCCATTCGCCTTGTTTACGACTGAACATTGGGCTGACGAAAGCTCTATTTTGCAAATCTATCGCAGGGTCTTCAAGGAGCGCTGTTTGGCATCTTTACGACATTTACTTATGGCGGCCCCCAAATGATCCTCATCATGTGGCCATTAGCTGGGTTCGCCATCACGCTCATCACGCTCGCTCTCGGAGAGTTGGCATCTGCGTATCCTGTGGCAGGAGCCATGGCCAGCTGGAGCTGGATGTGTGCTCGAAAGGGACGGGGCGGGGAGAGGGGATGGGGTTGGGTCATGGGTGGCTTTGTCCTCGCGTATCACGTCGGAGTTGTAAGTCGACCGTCAAGATCAAGATCAGCCTGTGCGAGTGTTTAGAGCCCGACTGACAGTGTCACTTGCCTCTTTCATCCCAGATGTGTATGATAAGCCATCAGTGTGCAAAGTTGATAGCCGAAACCGTAGGCATCGCCAATAATAACTATACGTACCAAAACTGGTCAATCACGGTCTACACCATTGTGAGTGCGAGTCCAGGCAAGATGGTCATTACCATGTTCTCTCGCATCTGACGGCTTTCGTGTCTGCATTAAGATCCTGATGATCATTTTTGGTGCCGTCGGAACATCGAAATGGGGACGAAGTCCCAAATTTTGGGTTGCTTCATGTGAGTTTTCTTCTGTCAGGGGAGAGTTTCAGTCAAACTGTAGCTCAACTTATGGTCCTTCAGGTGGATTTCACCTTGTCATTTGGGCGATAACGTGCATCTCGCTCCTGGCATCGCGTTCAAGGGATGGGGGGAAGCTCTCGCTCAACCTCGAATACCATAATGGTTCTGGGTGGTCCAGCAAGGCTCTGGTGTACCTTGTCGGTGGATCCCTCTCGACTATAGCTACTGGTGCTGTAAGTGGTTCCTCGTATATTGCTTTGCGCCACCTTTGGCTGAGCTTGGCGAGTCTGATCATCACCTTTGCCTGCATAAACAGGATGCTTGTGCCCAGTGAGTGTTTGTTCCTTTTGCTCTCTTTTCCACATGAGCGATCCCGTCGTTGTTCTGACAGTCACTTTACCCTTGTCACCTCAATCGTGACCAGCTTGGCAGAAGAGACGCGGAATCCCGGTCGGGTAGTCCCCCTGGCAATGGTATCTTCCATCGTCATGGTGAGTCTCTTCATCATGCTCCGACAAGATCCATGACTGACGACTATCCCCTCTTGCCTGTCAGTCATATGCACTGGGTTACGTGGTGAGTCTTCATCAAGAGATGTCAAGACTCGCAATGCTGAGCAAAATCATCGCATCATTCTTCAGGGCATCATTTGTCTCCTTCTCACCATCGACGACGAGTGGGTCGAGGACATATCCAAAAAGGGCTTCCCTACCGCCCACATCTTGTCAAGAGTGTTGGGAACAAAATATGCTGCCTGCATACTCGCTCTTTGTGCAGTAGCCTTGTGCCTCCAGGCGACAGCTCAACTCCAGGCTTCATCACGGTTCCTTTGGGCCCTTGCTCGCGACCAGGCTATCCCCTTTTCAAAGCATATTCAGACGACCAATAAACACCGGCTCCCTGTGATTGCGACGTGGTTGGTCCTTCTCTTTGCCCTCCCAATGGTTTTCCCCATCATGGCTGTTTCGGGGACAATAAGCTCTGTGTTGAGCACGATAGCAGGTTCATGCTGCATGCTGTCATATGTAAGAGAGCACTCGTGAGGATCTGCGAGTGTAGTTGATTGAGCTGACAAGCCTTATTGTTTCACTTTCGACTACTAGGGCGTACCCATTGCACTATACCTAGTGTCGGGTATCGATCTCAGCTATGAGGACCGATCGCAATGGAGTTTGCGGGGACTTAGGTGAGCGATAATCCAGTTTGATGGTCTGGAGTATGAACAGCGCTGACTTTGCCGCATGATGAATCTGTTGGCGAGTCCAGTAAACCTATCGGTGTAGCTGGTGTACTTGCAGCCTCTTTGACAGTGATCATGATGGCTGTTCCCACGCAAAGACCGCTGACAGCAGGTATGTGCTGTGCCCATTGAAACGACCGTATGCACTGTCATCAAGTCTGACAGGGAGTACTGTGGCTCTTGTAGCGACAATTAGCTGGAGCCCTGTGGGGCTCGCAAGCATACTGGTACTCTCTTTCATCACGTGGAAATTATATGGTGAGTTCCGCGAAAAAGCCCAGCATCAAGGTTTGGTACAAGGATGTCTGAGCGCACTTTCTCTCTCTCCCTCTCTTGATTCGCAATCAGGCCAATCCCACTACTCGGGTCCCATCCGGAGTATCACCAAATGGACGGCCGGGGCGGAAATCGACCTACGGACGACCGTTCAGACATGCAAGACTTCGACCGCACCCAACGAGCTCGATACACATACATTCCCGGATGCTGCGAAAACGATGCCACATTGTGTTGCTGGAAGTCCAGTGCATGTGTAGGCGCTTCTGTCAATGTCACACTCTCTCACTCTTCCTCTCGATCTTTCTCTCTCTTTTCGAATCATATAGGGCTTTTATTCGAGACTTCGATTTGACTTGTATAAAGGTGGGGCTGAGATCTCTTTTATCGTTTACTCTTGTTTTGGCCGGATTTTTGTAGACCGTCATGTCACATGTGCAGGCAAAGTTGTACCGACGCTGACCATAGAACAGCGTAGAACCCTATAATTGTATGAATGTGTATGCTTCATGTGTACAAGATACAGGACAAGGTTCTGATAGTCCGGTCGTCAGAAATCAGGGTGGTATCTCTTTTGAAAGGCCAAGTCTGATCACTTGATTCTTGGCTTGGATGTATCTCCTAACCATCGGACGAAGCACATGGCCTCTAGATGGCTGGATTACGGTGGTCATGACGCTTGGTTTACCCCTTGGCATTTTGGGGCTGCGGTCCACGCCCTGTGCAAAGCCCATGGAGGATATCAGTCACATCGCATCGAGCATCGAGACCCTTTCCATACTGTACGTATGGTATACGACGATCCTTGTTGTCTCAATGTCAATGACTAGCCCAAGGGTATGTTGATCTAGAGGCTCGCCAAGACGAGACCAGGTCACGTAGGCGAGCAGAGTACACTCCACGAATTTGGGATACTACAGTAGCCATGGTATGGAATGCTACCATGATGTATATGTCTTGTGCTCAACTAGATACAAATATCAGGACTTTTGGTTATATGATCATGTGTCTTCCGTGGCTTCGTAAAGATCATTCTTTTTAATAATGACCTGTGGTGACAAGTGAGACATCAGTGAATGTGCAGCGACGTTTAATATCGAGAAGGGCGGACTTACAATGCCTTCCAGCACAGAAGCATACGGGAAGTACTCGTTGGTGCCAAATTCGGCTCGTTCGCCGACAGCGATCCGGACTGGTGTTTGATGAGTTTGGAACTGAAATGTA
Organism: Filobasidium uniguttulatum; assembly: GCA_039545395.1. NCBI lineage: Eukaryota > Fungi > Basidiomycota > Tremellomycetes > Filobasidiales > Filobasidiaceae > Filobasidium > Filobasidium uniguttulatum. Next base: position 126,194 of record BCJK01000011.1, on the reverse strand, counting down.
CCATCACCAGAGTCAGGTATACGGAGCAGATCTCAAGCCACACAACACAACTTACACCACTGATTCCCATACGCTGCCCAGCCAAACCGACAGTGTTGACTGCTTGACCGACTCGCACGGTGATTGCTTGTTCTTGCAACTGTTCGTCCACAGTAATCAGGAATTGGGGATACATGGCAGTAACTAGCCAATACATCATCCAGTGAGAGTTGCCCAGTACGAAAGACTTGGCGTCGGTGAAGGAGACAAGAAGCGAGAGAAGACCTGCGACAGCGGGAGGTGACATGATCGTTCTGTCATTGTAAAAGGGGTTGATACCAATTGTTCCCTTGCCCATGTGCACCAGGCCCTGGGCGATCCTGACCATGAAGAGACAGTTGGGTTCTTTGGCATAGTATCCCGCCAATCCACGAAGCATCTGTGACAGACGAGCATTGTTGGTTCCAGCACCTACCAAACCCATTGCCAAGATGGCATTCACAGCGACCTCGAGATCATTGTCATGAGAATATCGTGACAGTGTGTCGAGGATGGGCAGCTGCGGGTTGGACGCAGATACCAGACCGAGCGCAAGGGGCACAGCCTTTCGGACGATGGGGTCACCATAAGTCATCTGAAAGGACAATTCGATCAGTCATTGACCTTAGCGAGCCGATCAAACATCCCTCGCACTTACCAAATGGTTGAACTGTCTGAGCGACATGTCAGCTCCGACTTCTTCGCCCATGGCCACCAGAGCAATACCAATGACAGCAAAAGCCTGATAGGTCATATCCACATTACTCTCTTCTTTCGCTTTCTTGTCACTCTGTGCTTGTTCTGCCCGCTCGGCATCTGTCATTGGTGTGTTGGGGTCTTTGGCATCATCTTCCTTGTTGATCGGAGCATGATCTGTGCAGTGATGCAGCATGGTCTGGATCTTGAGCACATTGCCTGTTGCAGCGTACGAACAAACGTCGACCAAGATTTCGGCTTGCTTGCCCAGCGGGTGTTCGATAGTCTTTAATAACTCCATGGTCGCCTCGGACGCTTCTTGACGGCCCAAGTAGACAAGACCAAGAGCCAGAGCAAGGTACCTTGCCCACTTGTCGCTCAGCTGTGTTTCCGTGCGTTCCATCATGGTCTGCACAATCGTAATGGCGATATCACCGTTGCCGGAACCGACAAAGACAAAGCCCAGAGCCAGAGCGGCGTTCGCGGCTACTTCCATCTTGGAGTTTTCGTCAGCGAGATAAGGCAGTAGCTTGTCTGCAATATCCTGTCGACATGATCCAACACTGGCCAAAGCGATACCGTTAATGGCGGCAACCTTGATTTCAGTAGATTGATTGTCGACATGTTCTTCCAACAGGGCCCATGCGACATCCATCTCTGCTCGGATTCCATTGTAGACGATTCCAGTAGCCAACAATGATCCTGCTTTGATGTGTTCTTCGGATGAATATGAGTACTTGTCGATCTGGCTGATTCCATCTTCAGGGTTCCAAAGCATGCTCATACCGAGGGATGCAGTCGCGCTCATCATACCGTAGTCCTTGTTCTTGTAAATGAAACTCTGTCCCTCGCCTACATCTGCAACCAACTTGTCGTTGCCGTATCCTGCATTCACAAACGCGTTTACGAAAACACCAGCCAAATTCGCTCGAGCCGAGTCGATGGAGGCTGAAACGGATTTGCCACCTGATTCCAAATGAGACTTGTAGACATCTTCCAAACTCTTGGGCTCGCTGACTTCTAGCTGCTTGCCGAACCTCTTGAAATGCTCCGTCAGCTTGACGTTGCCGAGACATTCCAGGATTTCATCATCTAATTCTGGAGGTGCTGTCTCATCATCTTGCATGTCCGAATCCTCGTATTCGTCCTCTGGAGGCGTCCATGCGTCCGGTTCTGTAGTGTGGACCCATGAAATAGGGATCTGAGATCGAGCAAGGAAGAAGGCGAGTTGTTTCTTCATCGTCTTGTTCATGGGTGCCTCAAAGTATTTTCTGATCAGCTTTCGGTTCCTGAGGCGTACGGCTAGAGCCAGTGCCAGTGTGTATCGTTCGTGTTTGGCGTAAATTGCAGCAGCCGTCTTCAAAAATGCCCTGTCGTCTGGGGATACCAGGAGCGGCACACAGCTGACCATGTACTGACATACCCGCCCGTAAACGGCCTCGCCGTCCTTGCTATCGAGGTATTCGCTTTCTTCCAAGCGCTCAATGCTCTCGAGCTCGAGCAGAAGATCTACCGCATCAGCTTCGGCATTATGAGCCAAAAAGAAGGGGACGAGTTCCAAAGCAAGTGCCAGTAGCTCTTCTCTTGTCTTCAGAGGTCGTACGACCTTTTGCTCTTGCGTCGTGGCAGCTGGTGCTGACTCCTTGCCGGCAGAAGCAGCTTTGCTGTCATCTTCGACGGCCATCGCATCAGCGGGTTTTGTTGATGTTTCCGAGGTTGACCCTTTCTCAGCTTCCAATCCTGCTGCATTCTCAATGATCAAGCTGTATTCCTCTCCGATCTCTGCAGCAAGGTGGCGGACGTATTCATTGCCCCATTCTCCAGGCGCTTCTGATGTTCCCGATACCATGCGGTAATGCAAAGTATCCCGGTGGCCATTGTCAGAATAGGTCATTGCAAGTACCGAAATGATCGAGTATGCAAGTGCCTGGAATCATATCAAGACCGACTTGAGCATGAAATGCGACAAGGATTGTCTTGTATATCACAACGTACCTTTTCCTGTTGCATCCTTTCTGCGTTCCAACCATCAGCGATTTGAATGAGCTCCGAGTAATAAGGCCTCAAAAACTTGAGAGGCTTCGGTACCGATGTCATTGAGGATGTCGCTGTCTTGATCAGCGTCCTCAGCGATTCGAGGGCGGACATGTAGAGCGAAGTATCAGATTCCTACGGCAAGGATGGGACATGGTCCGTCAGTCATGTCGATGGCACGAATAAACTGAAATCAATCGAGACTTACCTTGAGGCGTTCCACCAGCATCTCTAGCTCATTCTTGAGTTGAATATCCTCATCAGACTGTCAAAGCGGTCAAACGTATCAGCCCATGAAGAATTCTTCAGTCATGACAGATTTGTACACACCATTTCATCGTCCTTGCTCTCGTCCTTGCCGTTTGGAAGTTTATCCTTTAGTTCAATCACATCTTTCTTGTCCCGAGGGGGAGGATCTTGCGTGGGAACAGCAATGTCCTCTGCCACCCGACGGTCGACTTGGTCTGGTCTTCGGTCACCCATATTGGCTCTGTGTGTGTCAAGTGCTGCCTCTGGTGACTATGATGGCGGCAAGACTAGTAGCTTGCCATTGAACTCAAGCTTGAGCGTCGTTGCTTCGCTCGTCGAGTCGTAGCTAGAGTGACGAAGCGTGTCCTCGAACCCGCGCGGAATCCGCGGTGCAACCTGTCTACTGATGATGGCAAGCGAATACAAGCACAAGTGAAATGTGTCTTTCGAGACAGAGAAGAACCTGAGGAAATTGAGATAATGGATGAAGAACAGACCGGTGGAACGCTGAGGCCAAAACATGAGAGACGGCATGATATAAGATCTTAAATCATACTGTCCCCTACTGTGCATATGAGCATATTGAAAGACGACACAAAGTCTCGACAACTTGTTTATAACACGGGCACTTGCTTTTACGAAATGGAACATCAATAGATCTAGGACATGATTGAGAGTTGTTTCAGTATCGACGAGTCTTGTAGCTGTGTTGAACTCGGGCAAACTCACCTTCTTCTTCTCATCTACAGAGATGCCACCAGGTCCAATGTTGACCAATAGAAGCAATCCACCCACAATAGCTAGATAGTCAGGAAAAATTAGTTTGCATGATCAACTTCTGCCAAGGTTGCACAGCTTGAAGGCAACTTACAGAGAGTCTGGAAGAAATCATATCGCTTAAAGTCGAGCGACGGGTTTGATGGATGCAGAGACCACCTTGTTGAAATCCGAATGTCAGTGAATTGATCCAGTTGATCTGCACGAAGAAGATCCAAGGCTTACCAGTTGTTGACGAAGACGTTGGCAACACTCAATACGGTGACCAACAAACTAGCGCTCCACTTGGCCTTGAAACCGACGGCGACCATGATGCAAGCAGCCAGTCCAAGGAGCGAGACCATGGCACGGAAGAAAGTGAACTTGCCCTGGAAGGCGAACCCAATGAACAGGAAGATCAAGAGCACACGGCCGGCCAGCTGAAAGTACTTTCTCCTATCTGTTTCGCTGATGGATGGGAGCCCAGCAAAGATTTTCTTCTTGTTGTTTTGTAAAGAGTCTGACAAGACCATGAGGAGACCTCCGATGACCGACAGGTTTCGGAGGAAGAATGAGAGGTCAAAGATTAGACCGTAGCCGAGTCCTGTGATTATCAATCGCAAAATGAGATTCTCAACTTGCAGCGACCCTTGGACAGTACATACCTTGGAGGACGACCACAGCAAGTAGAGCTCCTACAGCAATTTCCGGCTGCTTCTTGGCAATGACTCCATACGATCCTCCAGCCATGGCCTGGTTGTCGGAACCAACAGTGTCAAAATCACGGGCATTCCATCTCGGAAAGAAAGTCAGACTCACCACAACATTGAAGATTAGGAATAAATGAGCGATTCCCCAATACATGTGTCTGTGTCTGTTTGTTAAAGCAATTGAAAATGTCAATATGGACATGGAACGAGATCATGAAACCGAGGCCATGCTTTACTCACTTTTGAAGGTACCAAAGCTGATCACCCCATTGAGTGAGAATCCGAATGACATCTTCGATAAAAGTCACTACGATCAAGAACCTAGCTGCCGCAGGAACATAAGGCTTGATGGGCTGTGTATACTGCTCCATAAAGTCTTCAACTTGACTGGTGACTCCTTTGACCTTGGACAGCAAACTACCGTCTGAGCCATCGAACCCGCTTGATCCTGGACCTGAACGACGGCCAATTGGGTCGGGTGTATAGGTCTGCATTGGAGTGGGACGGTACCCAGGGATCTGGTTTGGGTTGATGTGAACTCGTTGCTGTGCCATGGTGCTAGATGTTCAGGCTTTCTTGAGACTTTGGTCGCGTGGCACAAGGATCGTTCTGTTGCAAGTGATCTGTGGTCAAAGAGCTCTAATATGAAGTGGTGGCGAGTCGACCAGTGATTCTTTTGCCTGCTTGTTTGTCTTGCAGCAACTTGACCAAATGGAGAATGCTGTGTGGTATGGACGAAGCGATGAAAACCTCAAAGGCACGATGCGTCTCCCTCCTCTCTTATGAGGATTACGCTCAGCAGCAGTCTCCTTGCTTTGTGCTGCAATCGATGGTGACGTGTGGGCGCGCTAAGCGGCAGCACAAGCAAAGGATACGCGCAAGCCCACAAACGCGAGATCTTGTTGCCTAGGACTCCCTCGGCTAAAGCCAGACTCTAAATCAAACGTCTCTGATTTAGATCTATCAGCGCATCATCATCAAGCTCGCTCCCACCAGCAAGCTCAGCAGGCGTGACCTGCGTATGGATTCAACGTTTCTGGTCATTGACTGCTAGTTGGCTCGCCCATCCTTTTCACGGATACAGCCCCTCCATTCTTTCCAATCAAACCAACCCAAAAGGTTCACTGCCAAGATGGGCTATGGCAACTACTTTTACGGCTGGGGCATCACATGGCTCACCATCTTCGTCGTCGTTGGACTCTACCTTTTGTTCACCGGTCAAGGTGAAGCCTTCAACATTGGAAAGTACTTGCAAGAGACGTCACCCTACTTTTGGGCGCTGACAGGAATCTCACTATGTGTTGGGTTCAGTGTGCTGGGAGCCGGAATGTGAGTCTCGAGAAAGTAGAGCTCGAATGCCACATCGGACCGATCGTAGAGACATTATTGCCACAATGGTGAAGCATAAGACTGACTACGCCTTGTTGTTTTGCAGTGGAATCTACCTTACAGGTGCTTCTCTACTAGGAGGTGGTGTACGGGCACCCAGGATCCGCACAAAGAACCTCATTTCGTAAGTTTGCAGCCGGTGGACGTGAGTATATGTGCCAATATACTCAAGTTCTATGATATTGTCTAGTATCATCTTCTGTGAAGTTGTGGCCATCTATGGTAAGTCTGGTCCATGATTCTCTCTTTATGCGTCGTGACCGAGCAGTCGTTGACTGCTGATCTCAATACAGGTATCATCATTGCCATCGTTTACTCTGGCAAGATCACAGCAGCAAGCCCCGAGTCGTTACATAGCATCAACAACACATATACAGCAGCAGCCCTCTTCTTTGGTGGACTCACTGTTGGTGAGTCAAGACTGAAAAACGAGTTTGAGCCGATCTGTGCTCATATCTAAATTTGATGTTCCACAAATGTAAATAGGATTTTGTAACCTGCTTTGTGGTATTGCTGTTGGTATCACAGGTGCCAACTGTGCAATCAGCGATGCGCAGAATCCCGAGCTCTTTGTCAAGGTTCTCATCGTTGAGGTGAGGCATATCTTCCCTGAGCGGTCTCGCGTACTTGAGGAGATTGCGCCGAGACTTTGTGAAACTGATTTGACCGTGTATTAAACAGATTTTCGGGTCCGTACTGGGTCTATTCGGCCTGATTGGTGAGTAGTGGGTCCAAAATGAAATGGATTTTGCGCCGCGTGACTGATTCATGTCTATAACCATCTACTTTCCAGTTGGATTACTTGTGGTAAGTGCCGTCATCGCGATTCCCTGCCTTGGATTGGGCATCGAATAACTTAATATGCTCTGTCCCATCAACAGTCTGGAAAAGCAGAAGAGTTTGTGTGATTTCAAGACCAACAACAGCTTCGAGCATTGTAGCCGCGATAGGTTTGTGCCACACATACACAAATGGTTTGCGGGCTTGTAACATCAATCAATCTTTCTCAACAACAACCTACCATATACCATGGAATAGAGAACATCCCGTTTGGCTTTCAACATTTGCATCTTGTGCAGACATTCAACTGCGGGCGCGCAAGGTCATCTTTGCGTTGCGGAGTTTGGTGTGCTCGTTTGCTGCTGCCTCTTGATGCTCCATCTGAACTGAAAACACCCGATAACTTGCGAAATAAACAAGAATTGACATGTATTATTGTTCCTCTTTGAAAGCTCTGAATGAAGCCTGGAAATAAAGAGCCTCATGCTCTCATCACTCGCTTTGCTCCAGTCTCTAAATGCTTCCGCTACCGCTACTCGCGCTCGCGTCATGTAGAATCTGTTTTGAATGTCAACCACTAGACACTTTCGTAAAGTAGCCGGGGCACCATGTAACATAGCCGGCGGAGCAGCTCACCAGCCTCTATATCTCGTCCTCGAGTTCCACAGACATTTCCAAGTCTTGTATCGTCATTCAAACCCAGCGGTCGTTCCCAACCCAACACTACTAGCACACACACACAAGTGTAACAAGACAACATCACCATGGCGCCCCCTCATGCTGACCTCAAGAAGCTCGGCAATATGTTTGACGAACGGATTGCAGCGGTCGTCAAGGATTATGGAATCAAACCCGGTGACGAGTATGGCCGTGACATGTGGGACGCCATGACGGTGGCCAGTGTTGAAGTCACCGAGGAACCAGCATCGGGGCCTGGTGCGAAACCTCGAAAGAGTTGCAAGCTTGTGCACGAGTTGGTGGTGAAGCCTGGTAAGTCCCTGGTTTGATTAAAACTCTCTGACTGCGTTGGATGCGAGAGGAAAAAAAACGCTGACGAGTGTGTGTCTTACAGCCTGGTCTGTCAGTGCCACTGCTTCTCCCTCCTTGTGATCGCCGTGTTCTACCATCGGACTGATCTCTTGCTACCTTTGGAACACAGAACCCCGTTGGAGTGTTGCACGGTGCAGCGACTGCCTATATTATTGACACGCAAGTCACCTCCTTTTCAACTCGCCCCTCCAGGGAGCAGAGATGAGCTTACCTTGTTGAACTTGCAACATTTCGATTCGACGAAAACAATCACACAGATGCACTTCATTGGCGATCATGGCCATCAGCGATGCTGATTTCTGGCCCGGTCTCGGAGGGTTGAGTCAGAACCTCAACATCTTGTACCATGCGCCAGCTCCCATGTGAGTCAGACGAGGTAGTATGGCGTGATACGATACTCGTTTCTGTTTTGGTGAGCGCTGACCAGTCTCTCTCGACACCCCATACGCTCAACAGCGGTGCAAAGATTCGCATCACATCGACTACTTTGAACGTCGGAAAGGCCATCGCCAATATACGCTGCGAGGTGAGCCTGGCGTGTTGCCACTCGGGTGCTCCAGGCGCTAGACAGTGAACCAAATCTGACGAACCATTCAACTGTTTTTGTGGGAGATTAGATGCATGATTGTGCCACTGGAAAGTTGTTGGCTTCGGGTACCCACACCAAGGCAGCTGCTAAGCCAAAGAGGGCAGCCAAGCTTTGAAAGAGCGTCCTCTAGAGTATTGAAAAGGATGGCGGATTGTACTCGAGTACTCTTTGTGTTGCGACTTTTGCATCATTGTCCGAACCCGCCCATTGTCACGATGGCTCCAGAAATAAACGATGAACATGCATGGTATACTGGTAGCCGGTGATGATGAGCTAATGGTATCAGATAACGGCATGTCCCATTTGGTTCTATCGCCGTCCCGTGTACTCGGGTACAACGATACCGGAAAAAAAGAATATGCATAATCAAAATCTTGGGTCTGCCTTTCGAGAGAGAATAGAGACTAGAGCAGCCGGTGAGAAATTCCTCGACCCCCGGCCTCCCTCCATGGTGCCCCTTGAAAGCTAGCCAGGACTGTGCTCTCGTCGCTGCAATCTACAGCGAGCCTTGCTGCGCTGTACAAGACGAGACCGAGGCCACGGTATACCCGGACCCAAACGTTGCAAAGCAATCTCACTCGTGGTCTGGGGATAGTCTCTGGAATTACGTTGAGCGCAAAGGCATCGCGGTACAAGAGCATTCAAGGCTCGAGTGCTGGGTATGCCGTAGGTGATGAAACTTGAGAGAATCAAGTCTTTTGCTTTTTAGTATCTGTTGGGGCGTCGTCTTGACTTGCTTCTTCATCGCTGCTGTCCCCATACGCTGCCGCCAAGCCAAGTTTTCGCTTTGGGGGTTCCGCTGGGGGTGCTTCTCTCGCTGCTGCATGACCGATTCGGACCTTGATGGGAAGGGGGGCGACGGGAGGAGCTGAAGACTGAGTCGTTGTTGGTGTTGTCGCTGCATCTGAGGAATGGGCTGGATTTGCCTTGGAATCAGGCGCAGATGAATCGTTTCCCGAGGCTTTCATGTTGGCGTCATTCTTTTTTCGCACCACTCCTTTGAGAAGACTCTTGACACCCCTTTTCTGCTGAGCAACTGACCGGACCTGAGTCGGAGGTGTCGTCTCGGTCACAGGCGGTGAGGTTGAAGGGCCAGGCGCAACGTTTTGCGATTGAGCCTGCCGCAGCCTAGAAACCGAAAAAAGCATTGGCATTGAGTCTGCCAGGTACTTTCAAGCATAAACCGGATCCATGGCCACGTCGGTTCTTCTCACCTAAAAGCCGCCAATTCTTCCAATTCCTTTTGCTTTACAGACTTTTCCTTCATCTTCTCCTCGGCTGCAATGTCTTTGAGGAATGCCACTTCATCGGCCTCCAACCCTCGCCACTGGTTAGACATTCGCATCTTGTCGTCCCATTCTTCTCGCTTGGCTTGCTTTTGACTGTCGAGTTTCTGAGCCACACATGAACACACATTTCATTGTATTCAGATCATGTGGCGTACTGGTTAAAGACGCAGACAAGGCGAAAAGTCCGAGACTCACTTCGAACAGCGACCGGGGATCATATGTCTCGTCCTGAGGCATTGGTGGTGGTTCCTCTCCAATCCTAGAGAAAAACATGAGCCAAAAAGGAGGAGCGTCATGAGTCTATATCGCCCAAACCTTGAATCCCTATGTAATCGACCGACCTTGCATAAGCAGCCTTCCATTCTTCCTCTTTTTGTCTCTTGGCATCATCGAGTTCCTCCTGGCTGACAAACTTTGACCCGACGCTCCCCGAGGTTTGTAGAGTTGGCAGAGCGTTTGAGCTCATCTTTGGAGGGTGAATGCTTTCTTGATGGATGTTTTTCAGAGTCGTGCTACAAGCTGAGACTGCTGTGTTGTTCAAACCTCGAGCGTGTGACTAGAGTATGGCAAGTCGTCAAGACGTCCAACGTGCTACGGCCCGAGTCCTCCCCGGTTTGACGGGTTGTTGAAACGAGTACAACGTCCCTTGTCGAGCTCGTCGCGGATGCAAAATGATGGATTATTCACGGCGCTATAAAGGCATGATGGTGTGGTAGAGCAGACTTTATCGGACCAGGGGCGAGGCTACGAGGGATAAAGCCAACTCCCATAGTGGTCTATACCATCTGGTCTGCATTTGAAGTGAAAGTAAATAGGGATACAATGAAAGAATATGATGTTGAGCCTAATGCAATTAAAAAAATGGGTCAAGGGAGGGTAATGATTGGTATCTGATGTAAAGACTGGACAGTGTGACGTGCACGAATTATCACTCGGGAACTGTAGCCTCCAAGGAGAGTGTTGTAGGTATAAAACTTGCCGAGACCAGAATGTGGATCTTCTATCACCTGCATGAAGGACTGTTTAAACTGGCCAACATCAAATGTGTCTATAAACGAGAGAAGAGGGCTGGGATGGGGGAGCGTTGTTGTCAATTTGACCACAGACATCCTCCGAGCGCTTCTAGACCAGAGTGAGAACAAACACGGCGAAGCCGAGCAGACCTGTAGCGAGGTATGGCGACTTGGCCCATGCATGGCCGGCCGAATCGGGCTTGTCAGTGGGCTCGCCTGGTAATGAGGTGGCTGTGGGGGATTCTTCAGTGCCTCTTGAAGGAACTCCGATCAGTGTTGACTGCAAAGTCTGGGCATTTGAGGCGGTTTCGAGACTATCCGTTGCTGTGACCATTACATTTGAGCTCGTCGTCGTTGATGCCGTCGTTGATGAAGACGAAGAAGTGGTACTGCTACTAGAGGAGCGCGCAGTGGATGATTGTCGGGACGTTGAGCTTTGGCTTGTCGAAGAGGATCCAGCAGCTCCAGGCAATGACGCAAACCCTACGGCTGCAGGTGAATAGCGGAACACGCTGTAAACATTCTTGAGCATGGTGTCTCCGACAACCCATTGAACGGGAGAGTTTGGTGGTAAAACCTGTTCGTAGACTGCTCCCGTGCAGTAATTGGTATCTGTGGTGTACGTGCCGATATCGAAATCCTTGTTGGTAATGAGCACTTCATGTGAACCAAACTTCATCGTGAGCTCAACGTCGGTCGAGCATGGAAATTCGTAGTAGCCAGCATAGACACCGGTCATTTTGCGGCTGTTTGGAATCGCGGCATAGAGTTTTGCAACATCCGTCGCTGGTCCACCAATGAGGGTAGTGCCAGTGTCGATGGCAGCCCGGTTGGCCGAAAGTGATAGTGATTTGCCTTGCACAGTGACGTCTGCGATGGGAATGTTCCAGTAGCTGGCCTTGTCGTCATCGACCGGGATATAAGTAATGTCGCCCGAGTAGAGTGACGAGTCTGTCCATCCCAAGGTCAATGTTCCACCATCAGGTTCAGTAGAAGCTGCGTCTGAGACATCGCGATACCTCTTCATGTAAAAGCCGAATAACGGACTGTCCCAAGCTCCAGAAGTCGCCAGAGATTGCCACCAGGGAGTTGCTCCCATGACTGACAGAGTCTTGAAGCCCATTCCCATGAGTCCAGACAATGGGGAATCCACCAAGCCTTGCGTCATGGTAACGACTACCCCAAATGTCTGGCCTTGTACGCTGAAACCACCGAGACTGACGATATCCTCTCCCAGGTGACCTTGGGCATCACCAGAGCCATATGCAATCGAAAACAGGTTGGTTCCGTTCTTGTAAGAGGTAGAAGTTTCGGGGTCAAACTGTTTCAAACCCGTGCATGTGTCCAAGACACATTCGGTGCTCAGTACCCACTGTTTGATGAAACGACTATGAGTATTTTTGGCGTGGTAATGCCGGGCATGATCTAGACAGCTGCTTACCAGATCAGCTGAACCAGTGTCCAGAGCGACGTCAAAAGACTGAGCCGGTGTTCCGATTTTCACTGAACCAGAGTAGGATACATCCCGGTCCTGATTTGCCAGTCTGTTTCAATTCATTGCATCAGCGGTTCGGTCGTTTACACATTATATACCATCGCGATGAAGACTGACGTTAAATCAGACTTGGCCCTCTTCTCAGCGCTACTCGAGCCATGGGCATACTTTCGGTCCACTTTTGCTTTTTCTCTGAGCAGCCAGTCGGGGAAATTGCTGCGTTTGAGATTTTGATATGCTACATTGTGCTTGACTTGAACGGAACGTAGAGACGCATCGCTCAACGACGAGTCACGTCGAGATGAATGGTCCACTCGTCTACCGAGATTCCGTCCGTTGCCTTGGGCTGATACTTGCAAGCCGAGCAATGCAATGATTGACAGTAGCAACAGGATTTGAGGGGTTCTTGAAAGCAGAGACATGTTGAGTGACCCAAATTACCGTCGTCTATGATTGTTGATTTTTCGAGGCCAGTCCGTGATCGACAGGTGTTGAATGATGATGGCGGTCCGAGATGTCCTCTTTTACAGGTTAACCTTGCAGCTCCCAACACTGCAGGTAAAGACACGTAGACAATGTTTGCTGCAGTCCAGCTGCAGGCGTTTTGCGATACCTAGGTGCGAGGTGACCGAGTGGTCGAGTGGATGAGGTGACGCTTCAGAGGATAGGAGTATGGGTTGAGATTTGCGAATGATTGTCTATGAGCGCCCTTTTTGCGTTGGAACGCGCGGTAAATACCGAGGGAAATACGAGATTGCTGGTTGAATCAAAGCAGAAAGGAACAGCAGGGAATGGTGACGCGGCCAGCCGACGAGTTTCAAAGGGTTGGTAAAGGACGAGGTGAACAGAGTTGTTGTAACGAAGCAAATCAAAGGATTCAATCCTGGACCAAGAATTTAGTAGAGCAACGCCGAGAACAATGGCAGCACCCGCCACTTTTATGCGCACGTTCAGAGTCCAAAAGTCGCAGCCCCACATGCACGCGAAAGGTGGCTGACATGACAGATGGGACAGTGTGGAGAGACTCCTTATCTTATCACCGCTTCTTATCAGTTAGGGTTCAGTCAGTCGGGCACTGTTCATACATGTATACCTCGAGTACCTACGCAACCCATGCATTCTGCATTCTGGCCAGAGTCTAGACATACATAGTCGATCGAATGGTCTACTCGTCCATTACTCGAGGCCCAACCAATCGTTTGAGCAACCCGTTTCCGTCGCCCACCAAGAATGCCTATACCAAGAGGTGGATCAAACGAGTCTTGCTCAACTTGACCGGTTCAGTCAGGTAGCCGCTCCCAAAGCGTCAGCGCATCATGCATCATGTCATGTCTCATGCTTTCATGGTCAAGTTGGGACACTTGAACGCTGCATGTAGTGACGTTGTCCGGTATTATGCCCCACACAGAGTCAACACATACTGTATGCTAGTCGCCGGTGTACATTCACCTAGACCCTAGCACCTACAGTATTCGAGTGTGTATATACCCATAGACTGTAGACATGAGATGCGTGCTAGGATGATAACAACATATAGCAAACCATCTTTGCCTCGTGCAAATGTGCATACCCTCGCACATTTGCTTTGGTTGAAATATAGCCAAGCTGCTCCCGTCACAAGGCTCGAGAGCTCGAATTCTCGCGTAATTCCTACATGCTTCATTTGCTGATGCTTTCATACCCTCGGCCGAGCGATGAATCGAATACACACATTTGCTGGTATCACGACGTCGGACCACATTTGGAGACCGAGGGACGGGGATGACGGGGAACAGGAAAACCCAAGCAACTTGTGCTGGGCACCAGTATTCGTCTGCGGAGTAGCATGCAGCAATGACCCATGACCCACATGGCGACCAATAGCACGTACTCTCTATCGCTCGATCTATGCTCCGGCGGCTTCACGCACGCGATTCCACCACGTACGTACACGAATAATCAACGCGTGTTGAATCGATTAGATTACATTTCATTGATAACTGGGCCGTGCTCTTGGTCGAGGATTGCGTGGTCCAACAACGATGGCCGACAGCGAGCAGGAAACGTCTTTGGGATTGCATAAAGAGACTGCAGGTGTCCATCGTGCGTGTTTGTATACTCTTTTGTCTAGAACACTATCGGTTATTCATCTTACATAGAGAGAGCTTCCAGTCGTTTTGACCAACTTGATCCTATTCGCTTTTCGACCCTTTTTCGATTTCCCATTGACATCGACTTGACTGAGCACACCATGGTCTTTTACCACAAGATTGAATATGTCATTTTTGACATGGACGGCCTATTGAGTGAGTTTGCAAGGACCAACGAAAGATGACTGAAACTGACTCGATTAAGCCTGTGTTCATGTCGGTTTCTCCTAGTGTAAATATGCCTTTGGAGGTTTATTTGACATGTAAATAGGGGTTAAAGGTTCTGACGTTTGGTTGCGTTTATTGATCTTTTACAGTGACTCCGAGGTAAGTGCATCAACTAGCCTTGTAGGGGTAGTTTTGGTCGACTAAACAACCGAATGTCAAACTCGTTGTAATATCTACAGAGTATCTACACCAATACCACTAGTGAGTCTTGACACAAATGATCAATTCAGACTTTGACAACAACATGAACCGAGCTTGCTGACCGATTAATCCTTGCGCGTAGATGAAATTCTGGGACGTTATGGCAAGGAAATGACCTGGGATATCAAATCCAAAGTCATGGGTACTCGTAAGCACACGTCAGACGCATGATACTTGCTTACCTGACCTGTTTACTCATCCCTCAAAACGACAACGCCACAGCTCAAACGGTGTCATCTGAAATCACACTCAAGGAAACCGGCTTGCAGGCGCATCTTACCCCCGGGGAATTATTGGCTGAGCAAGAAAAGTTGCGTCTCGGCAAGTTCAAGGAAGTCGAGCCGATGCCGGGGGCCGTCAAATTGGTCAGGCATTTGGTAAGTCAGTCCAGCCGACGGTGGCATGTCTTTACATCAAAGGCACAGCTCGTTGACCGGTGATGATATTTGTCTTTGCACTTGATGGTGCATCGCTAGCATGCCCACAAGATCCCCATGGCAGTAGCTACGGGATCCAGTTGGAAACCCTACCTTTTGAAGACGGTGAGCTCAATGGGTCCTCGAATCGCAAGACATGCAGTCGATTGATGACGGTATTTCGTATCAGGGTCATTTGCAAGAGATATTTGGTTGCTTCCCCGAGGAACATGTCGTCACTGCCGATGCTCCTGAGCTTCAACCTGGAAGGGGAAAGCCATGTCCCGATGTAAGCATGTTCTCACCTCCTGATGCTTGCAAGTGTCTCGTGTTGACGTCGGACCATCTGCAATAGGTCTTTCTCATTGCTGCTCGTCGTATCAGTGAGTGCACTTGGCCACCTTTGGTAGGAATATCTTGAGGCTGATCACATTTGCTTATGGTCATTTTGGGCGCGGTCTTGTGTAGACCGAAAAATTGGACAAGGGGAGCAGCCGTCATCGGAAGCCGAAAAGGAGGAGCGTGGCAAGGGACTCGTCCTCGAGGATGCTATTCCCGTGAGTGAAACGCATGCGCAATATCACATCCATGCGGTTGATGACTCACTTGTATGACCTATCATTTTTTTTTTGCAGGGCACTCGCGCCGGTGTTGCAGCTGGAATGAACGTAGTCTGGATCCCAGATGCCCGGTTGCGACAGCTTGACCCGGATTCGACCCACGGATCGTCAATGATCCTTGATTCTTTGGTTGATTTCAGGCCTGAAGAATGGGGTTTGCCTCCTTACGAAGACTAGGGCCACGTCGATTTATTTGACTGAAGACGAAAGGGAAATCAGCAGCTCGAATGTGGTCGTCGAGTTGATACATTTGGGCAAGAGAGATGATACGGTCGGATGACGCGCACAAGGATTGCGGTTACCCACACCCAGGTGATGGGCGGTGAGGAAAAGGTGGTAAACACGACCTTGCTCTTGTTTGTCTGGCCGGTCAGGAAAGGGAGTGGACAGGGCGTGGACAGTGAGAAATGTGATCAGCTAATGCGTCGTCGCATGGGCCTATTTCGATGAAAGTTGTATAAACATGCGGGACCAGCAAGAATAACCAAAAGTCCTCCTTTGTAGCGTTGTAAAGTTTGATCGCAATAGATGGAAATAACCATGTCCAATGTCCACGAATCGTCATTTGATTGTATTCAGTATATTCAGCATGCAGCATTCAGTCTTTGTTGATAGAGCTCATCCTGCTGTTGCATTCAGTCCGGGGTCCCCAGAGGCGTCTGGTTCATAGAGACTGACAGGTGGATATAAGAGCGAGACGAGCAGTGACAACTGACAGTAGTGTTGCTCTCGATGAAGCAGACGTGAGAGATTCGCCGTCCGTTGTAACAAGGGTTATCTCACTGAACTGGTCATTTCAGCATTCTGGCTGAAAAAAGTATAGAGTGGGTACATGTATCTGCGTGAAAACAATGTCGATGATAGCTGACTTGCTGTTGCACATGGTGTAACAAGTAGTCGGCCAAGACCGAATCGGTACATTCATCCTTTATCAAATTGAAGGGAAAACGGACCGCCAGACAGAGAGCTTGTCACACTTGCAGCACTCGAGTCGACAGCGAGGAACAAAAATGAAGCCATCACCTGTGAAAAAGGGAAAGAAACGGAGAGCATCAGTCTTGTCTGTAGAGGAGAATCCAGACGACGATAGAATCGCTTCGGGTGCAGAGGATAATGAAGCTGGGCCTTCGAGCAAGAAAAAGGCTACTGGGAAAGCACCTGCCAATGACGTAGGGACCGGGCCGACTGAATATCGGTACAATGCTGAAATAGCTCAAATGGTGAGCATGGTAGTGCTTTTCTGGAACGCTGAACACCACTGACTGAACGAATGAGATAAAACTGACTCGAACGGACCCTAATAGGTGTACGTGTTCGGAGAGATTCAGAACCCGACGATAGAGACTGTCAACCTGATTGAAGACATGGTGCGAAGCCAAATGATTGAATTGGTGAGTTGGTCCAAAGACAAGATGCACATGTGGGGATTTGCAGCCAGCGTAGCAGCCATCTGCTGACAAGATGATCCATCCAATCCTTGAACAAACCTGCCCAGGCCACACGAGCTCGAATGATCTCTCACCTTCGATCTGGTCGGTTCCTCAACATCGAAGACGTCATCTATCTGATACGAGACGATCGAGCCAGAGTGAATCGCCTCAGGACGTATCTATCATGGAAGGAAGTACGAAAGACGGCAAGAAAGGAAGAGAGCAGTGCGACCAAGGGTGGAGCGGATGTCGATGTCGAGGACCTTGAAGACGATTTAGTTGGCAAGTCTAGGATGCCCTCTGTCACCCGAATCCTTCACCAGACCAAGACTGACAGTCTCAATGCCATCATGTGCTCTGAATTGACCGACAGAAAAGAGACCACCACGAAAGGAAGTCATTAAACTCCCATGGGAACCCTTGACGCCATTTGCGGAAGTACTCAAAAACTTGCCGAACCGACAAAATGGGAATGGACCAGACGAAGAAGAGGATGACGACGAATTGGAGGCATACGAGGATAGTGTGCAAAGACTTCGAGTCAGTTTGATCGATTTCATCCAGGCCCACAGTGGCAGTCTCTAAATACAAAAATCGCATGTTGCAATCCACAGGAAGCGGATTCAGTGACGCGACGAATGTCAAAGGAGCAGTACGTCTTTTATTCGGAATGTCGGCAGGCATCATTTACGTATCGGAAAGGCAAGTCGTGTTTGCCGTGGTCCCTTTTGCTGTTTTGGGCCGCTTGCTCAGACATATCTCACATTTTGCTTTGCGTCTGCACAGCCAAGCGGTTCCGGGATTTCCTCAACACGGCCGCGTACCTCGATGTGAAGCCCAACGAAGATGTGATGGATGTGCTTGGCTTTTTAGCTTTCGAATCTGTTCGATCATTGTGCGTGGCAGCTCTCCAGATCAGAGACGCCGCTGCCGGAGTCCGACGGAAAGAGGATGTGGCCCCTGACCCAGAAAGGTCAGATTCCATTGGGCGGCAGGGCGATTCATCCGGCCGTCAAGCGGAACCAAGTAATGAGGATGAAATGGACGTTGATGAGCAAGATGGACCTAAAGGGATCAAGGACGAGCAAAACGGGTCAGACCTTGCCAAAGATGACACGGACAAGACTGAAAAGCCATCGAGTCCGCTTGGCCAGGAGAGCGAGTCCAAACAACCTGATTCCCAAGACACGTCGACTCGCAAGGACAAGGAAACGGATGTTAAATCCATTGAAAAAGCTGCACCTTCTGAACCTTGGAAGGCGCCTCCGACATTACCTCTGCTTCCGGCCCATCTCTACACAGCGTATTCGCGATCGCAAAAATCTCAGGTCGCCAGGAAGGGCGGTGGATTGAGAAACTGGAGAGGAGGTATCAACAGAAGCAAGATCACACTCATTTGAGCACCGTTTCGTTGGTCAGAAACCAAGAGTAGAAGCATTTGTAAATGTATTGTTTGGTTACATGGAGATCAACATGCAGTAAAAGTGTAGCCCCTTTCGAATGACAAGGCAGGCTGAAGCTCGGCAGGGCACAGCGCTTTGCATTACGTTTCTCCACCACCAAGCTCTCTACATGTCCTCCATGGCCGCCCAGTCATCCTCGTGATCGTCATCTTCCGGAATATCATAGTCTACGTCTGCGTTTCCTCCGTGGCCATCTATCCGGTTCATGTCATCTGGACGTGTCGTGTCTTGCAGCTGTTCCGAGCTACTACCTGGTGTGTCTTGGGCGTAACCTCGAGCCTCTGCTTCCGCCCGAGCAATCGCTGCATCCAGGTCGGGTAACTCGTCAGGGTCTTGGTCAAACATGTTGCCTCTTTGTATTTGGTCCAAATGCGCGGCCCTTTGGAGAGCCAGTCGACTTCGTGATTGGGGAGAGAGGAATGGGTTGTCTGCCAGCTCGGCGGGGACGTGCACCGTGCTACTTGCATGAGGGCGATCGATATCGTGCAAGGAATCGGCGTGACCTTGAACAGACGCTGCGGGAGAGCCGGGCACCTCGATGGGTTCATCCGGTTCGTTGGCTCGATTGGCATGATCGCGGTATCTTGCCATCTGGCCCTATATGTTGTGAAGGCGAACCGAGAGCGATTAGGCGATTAGATTTCAAAAGGTGAGACACAGTGTCCGAGACTCCCAATACTCTACGTACCTTCATGATGTTGCCGTGACAGAGTGACTCGACCTTGGCCACAGTATCAACAAAATTCAATTTTGGAAACATTTGATGGGCCCAAAGTCGATAAGTCTCCAAAATGGTGGTAAGGTCGGACGCCTGCAGCGGGTGGAATGGTTCAAGAGAGAGGGCAGTCAACGACAAATCTTGATACCAAGTCTTTTGTGTTGCAGACATACTTCATGCCCTTTTCCCTTGAGCCTCAGTCGCTTTGCATTCTCGATCAGCCGAGGGAATCCCTCGTTGCTCATCAGCCTGTTTGCGTTTCCATGTCAATTCCAAATATGCTGGTAGTCGGAGCGACAATGATCAGCTCACCTCTCGTGATCCAATTTGGGAATGTATCGCTTCTTTCTTGCAGCAGGATCAAATTGCGCTTCTTGTGTTGCTGTAAAGTTTAAAGGATCCAACACCTGAACGTCATCGTCATCGTTTCGACCGTTTCTCCCATGAGAATCGTTTCTATCGTCTGGAGTGTCATCATCAAACAAGTCCAAGAGATTTTGATGGGTCTGATTAGGAGGGGGCACGATGGATGAAGATGGCTCTTGCGCAGGCGATGAAAACTCGACTTGACGAGATAGGCCCGCTCTTGCCGCTGCTAGCTGTTCCAGTCTTTTCCGCTTTGGAGTCGGAGACAGAGTTGAGGACGGTGATGGCAGGAATAATGGGTTTGCGTTTGACCGTTTGACGGGTGTGAAGATGGAGAGACCGGCGGTCGGATTATCGTCCGGAGATGCCGTATGCGACAAATCGAGTCTACTGTCGGGTGGTGGTGAGCCATAAGGACTTGGAGATCTTATGGGACTAACGGACATGGTTGCAAGTGTAAAAGAGAGACAAGTTTGGCTGGGTATGTACAGTACGTACTCGGACCACTTTGACAAAGTACTCGAGTACAGCAGATGACACTCAAGATTTCATTAAACAAGTGAGAAACGCGTCGACGCGTCACGCGCAGGATGATACCCGAGCAGCACGTGCGGTTAAGAGCAAATGACCACGCGGTACGTGCGGATAGCTACGAAATGGGTCCATAGAATCTTGGATGACCATTTGAATTCAGCTCTGGGATCATCTCTCTCTCTCCCTCTCTCGAGAACAGCAACCTCGGCCCAACCCAGCATGCCTGTATTTGGACAACTCGTGACTGGTCCTCCTGGCGCCGGCAAGACTACTTACTGCCATGGCATGCATCAGGCAAGTGCTGACAGAGACTGGAGCATCATGCACATAGCTAGCATGTATACTGACGCCTGGGTTCGCTGCGACCCCTTTTTGTCTAGTTTCTCACAGCTCTCGACCGCCCAGTAGCCATTGTGAATCTTGATCCGGCCGTTTCAGATCCCCCATACCCATGTGCTCTGAACCTGAGCACAGATCTTATTTCACTGGAAGAGATCCAGGAAGAGCACTCATTGGGACCCAACGGTGCCATGCTCTACGCTATGGAATATCTAGAAGCCAACATGGATTGGCTGGAGCAGGGGCTGCAAGAAATCGTAAAGGATCAAGAAGAGGAACTTCGGGGGCCGGCCTATATCATCTTTGACACCCCTGGGCAAGTCGAATTGTGGACGAATCATGACAGTCTGAAACGAATCATTTACAAGCTTACAAAGCAAGACTACCGAGTATGTTGCCAAAATTTTCGAAACGTCTGCTTTCAAGCATTTGTCTGATTGTCTCCCCCAATGAAACCCGTTTCTCTCTCTCTATCCACCTGGATGACCAATAGCTGGTGGTCGTGCACCTCTCGGACGCTCATTACGTGACAGACGCTTCAAAATTTATTTCCGTCCTCCTCTTGGCGCTCCGGGCAATGCTTCAACTCGAACTCCCGCACGTCAATGTGTTGAGCAAGATGGATCTGATCGCACAGTATGGCCAACTACGTGTGTTTTCTCCGCTTCCCCCTCTCTCTTTTCATGTGTGGTCCATCCTCAACGGCTGAACCATTCCTTTTCTTATCATCCCTGAACCGCTAGCATTCAATCTCGAGTACTACACCGAAGTACAAGATCTAGAGTACTTGGCTGGCTCTCTGGACAAGGAAACCGCAGGGGGCAAATACGCGAAACTGAATCACGTTATTTGCCAGTTGGTCGAGGAATATGGCCTGGTTGGGTTCGAGACACTAGCAGTAGAGGTAAGCGAGCACAAGGCGGCCCGTATGGCATCTCTCGATACGAGAATTCCATGTTGACGTTTTTGCGCTTCCCTCCCCCCTCTTCTTGTCTTGTTCTTATCACACAAAGGACAAGAAATCAATGTTGACCTTGCTCAAGCTCCTTGACAAGGCGATCGGCTACGCCTATATCCCCCCTGCCCCATCATCAACAGATCCAACAGCGTCCATCCAAGCGTTGACCGATTCTGAACAAGCTGATCACGAGCATCAAGGACCACCAGACCAAGCGTTGACGAATGCCATTTCTTCGCTCACGGACAAGAGCAGTGTGATGGACGTTCAAGAACGATGGATTGATAACCGTGAGGCTTGGGATGAGTATGAACGGGTGGCAAAGGAGAGATTACGCAAGCAAATGGCAGCAGCAGGGCAGTCGTAGAGGCGTGTGTGTGAGAGAGAGAGAGAGATGGCAGGGTGGAATCCGGGGCAAGAGGAAAAAGAGTCATGGCAAGATGGGTACTGACAAGAATCCCAAGTTGTATCCAACAACCTTAGTGTAGCATTGTACCAACAACGCACCATCATGGAATCGAGACATGTCCATGATCGCGTCATCGACTGTATCATCGCTTAACGTCAAACGAGATCAAAAAGAAACTCTACTTTGTGATTCGGTCACTGTAAGAGCAAGTTCAAGGGAAGCCCTCGAATGGAGCGCCAGATGCAAGGATTCGTGTAATGATCTTATAAGAATCATGTACTGGGGTGGTGGTGTGGGTCCAAGGCACAAGACGTGTCCTTTCGCCACTCGACATCAACATACAGAGGAAAAACGCACGTGCCGTCCCAAACGAGTACAGAATGTCATATTGGGTTCAAGAGCCCACATGTGATGTCACATCATACCCGCGACGCCGTTTTCCCTCCTACTCCCGACCTCACTGCTGTCCGTTCATTTGTTTAGGCTGAGGCCTTCTTCTCCTTGGCGTAAGCCTTTCGGACCTAGACATTCGACGCAAAACATCAGAACCAAGTACATCTGGGTTAGTGAGACATGTCAAACACTCACAAGATCCCTCTTCTGCCTCTTCATCAAAGTAACCTCGAACCTCTCAAAGTCGCTAGACTTCTTTCGCTGCTCCCTGGCGGCGAGCTTCTTGGCCCAAGAAGAAGCAGACCACTTGGCGGAGACCTCGGACTTCTCAAAGGCCTTCCTGATGACACCGGTACCGGCGGCTCGGGGGAGCGAAGCGATGGTGTAAGGGGTGAGGATGATGTGACGGTAGGCGATGGCTTGACGAGGGACCGAGGTGTTGGGTCCGTCAATGAGAGCCTGGTTGGATCAAGCATCGATAGCGTCCGTCAGCACGAGGCGCAAGACTGGCATCAAGGCGAATGTGCAAGTCACTCACCCTGTTGTGGTCAATGATCTCAGCAATGACGGCGAGCTTTCCAGCAGAGGGGCCGTCGTTGACCAAAACGACACGTCCAACCTCGACGAATCGCTTGAAGGTAGAGGGGGTCTGAGTCTGTGTAATAGAAAAGGAAATGGTCAATTCTGGGTCGAGATATTTCGATGATACCGTCAGGACAAAGGATGCATGATGGTCGGGCCTGGTAGGCGGTCGGATCGGTCTTTGTATGGTGCAGTAGTCTGTTGAAGGTTTCGGCGGGATTGGTCGACTATTTTCAATGGCTTGGAGCTAGTTGACCGTCATCTTGTTCTCTTCAGTCAGCCTCAAGACTTGGTTTGCCGATCAACCTTGTCACTATTTGTGTTTCTCCATTGAAGCTCTCGTGCTAAAACATGTTCTCTTTCGACTGAATGGCTCTTCGACGTGGTGCTTGTAGTCTCCTGCTATTGTTGGTATTGTCGATGAATGTCCACCAGCTGAGTTGACCTTGCCCATGTTTGCACGTTTGTCGATATTCCTGCCCATTTCTTGATCCCCATGCGATCCTCTGCCCTGACATAAAAAGCTTGCTCGAGACACTCACGGCAGCCATCTCGAAGTCTTCCTCTAGTTTTGTTTAAACGGGGCGGGGGGTTGGTGGTGGAGGTTGTTGAAGCTGAAGGTTCTCTCGCCCCTATCCGATGATCTGACGTCTAGGATCTGTCGCTGGCTCAATGGTACTCCGGGGAAGCCTCATTGCGTCGGGCAGTCTCACCTCTGTCAACACCAGAGGCAAGCAGAGCCAGACGCGCGTCAAGGAGTTGTGTCATTTAGAGGCGCAATTCAGATGCTGTTGAACAAGCGCAGTTTCAAGACGGCCGTGCGACAGTAAAGCCGACTGCCATGCGCGTCGCCTCTCACTCGAATACCTGGACGGAGCCAAGTTGGCCAAGCAGGTATTTGGATCCGATGGGTATTGCCCAGCAGATGCGAGCATGCAAATTTGCATAAAGCAGTGGGTTATCTTATCAGTGCAAATGAAAGTGGGTTCTGCTCTGGAGCATCTGGCGGCTTCCATCGATTCATCGGTTTTGTTGGTCAGACTCTTTTGACCCTGATTCAACCGAGCTCGTACCTCGACCATCTCAACATCAAGTTCTTGGTGTGGCATCACTAATTGATCAAAAGTGGGGGGTACCTGACTTGACTCGTCTGACATTAATGGATATTAGAGGCAATGATAGTATGACAACGACAAACGACGGGCTTTATGGCGTTTGCGGATTCGAGTTCAATTGCAAAACCTCCTCATATATAGTCCATCTCCTGAATAGTGATTCAAAACGTCAGGATGGCAAGGATGGTACATGGCCATGCTCTCGCACAAATGACATTCCTGCAATTGACTTTGATTCTTGTGGCAACTACAAGACAAAGTCGAGGATTCGTACACGAAAAAACTCTCGATAAGCGATGGTTTGTTCTCTCATTCCATCGACTCGCTCTCAGGATCCGACGCGCATTATCCATTTGTTCGTTCGGCTCGTTTCGTTTCATCATGCTTGCTTTGCCCCCGCCGCCTATCCTATATCCTACATGTAGTTCGTGCGTCAGGCGTTCAGGGCGTCGCGGTACGGTCAGCGGGTAATCTTTTGTCGTTTGTTCAACTAAACGACTCATAACTCCTTGATGTTGACATGCCATTCAAAAGCAAGTTGTGGTGCGAATTCCAGAGAAACGTTGTCACCATGTCACAAGGTGTTTGCCACGATGGAGCATGATTCTGTTGGTCGGTGCCAATGTGTTTCCGTCGGACGGATAGATGATGTTGTCATCGTTATTGGTACTACTGGTATCATTTGTGGGGCACCGCATTCGTGCGGGTCATGACCTGAATGTCGAGTCGCCAATGAACCTGCATCACTCGAGTGCAACGTACCTGCATGGTTGTGGAAACTGTTCCAGTCAATGCTGTCTCTCACTAGGGACCGGTTGTCGTTTGCCAATACAAATAAAGGAGAATGGATGGTGGAATAGTCGGTGTGGCAAGTGTGTGACAGGCATTCGACAACTCATACGGCAGCATGAGACTCTTTCAAGTTGGGGCTCGGAAGAATCCCAACAAGGTGCATATATACGAGTCATTCAGGGCAGTACAAAGTAAAAGGATGCAAATGTACAACATGTTGAAACTGTTGAAACTCGATGGACGTGGAAGTACATGTTCATTTGCGGGAAAACTTTCTCACTCGTCATGCCAGCTTTGTGTGTGAGTGTGTGTGTGTAGTAAACTGCAAGTCAGCATGTCCACCTCTCATGGGCTTAAACGTTCCCGCTGCCATGTCACCCAGTCTCTACAAAACGAACATGACTGTGGTCAAGGCTGTGTAACGTGCGACAAGCCAACGACGCGTAGCCAAGGCAGAGGCTACAGTAGGCGGGGAGAGGGAGGCAGCGCAGCCAAGCAAGCAGAGCCCACTCTCCATAACGCGTGTCTGCCTTTTGACTACTCGGCTCGGCGATCAGCGGGAGTTTTTTGTCCCTTTGCACTGGGATGTTGTTGTTGTGATTTGCTGCCCGCCTTGGCGGCATTCCGTCGATTCTCAGTAGGCAGTGTGTGTGCTTGGCCATACACAACTGGATTCCCTGTATATAGCCTCGTCTCTCTGTTCACTTAGACACTAGTGCACCCGTCTCAGTCATCTCGATCCATCATCAGTTGCATCTGCACTGCCCCTCTCCATCCCTGACTGCTTCTTATAATCCTACATCTACTCTCTTCCCCCTTTTAAATCCATCTACGGCCGTGACTGCCATTCTATTCGCCCCTCATCAAGGAATCTCGATCATCATCGGCTCTCATTGATCGAACAACCTCGCCTTGTTCTTCTTCTTCAACTACACACCTCGTCCCTCCATCACATCTCTCTTATATTTACCCCTATCTACATCGGACTCTTCAGTCCATCTCGTAAACACACTCTAGTCTACCCTTTTGTGGTTAGCAAACACAGCTTCCCGGCTTTCTTCAACGTCTTTTCGTACCATTGATTGATAATGGTTGCCGGTGAGACTCAAGGCACTGGCCCAGCCCAGGATGCCGTCTACGCTTCTGTTCCCTTACGGGACGAAGCTGTTCCCCAAACCCCTCCTCTGTGAGTCGATTGTTTGACAGAGAGTCGTGTCACTGATCCTCGCATGCTAACACAATTTACCTTTGTTGTTGTCAAATCAACTCAGCGGCGGTCCCGAGACGCCTCGATTGGGAACATTTGAATCACCAGCTCAAGATTCACCCAAAGCTACCGACCCTCTCTTTGTCCGGTCCTACTCCCCTGGTCCTGGGCTGGGAGTCCGTGATTCCCTTCAGCCCTCTCCCTCATTTATGAGCGCAGGCGCAAGTCGACACGACTCGTATCAGAGTTATGACAGCGGTATGCCTTTTGCTGGCGACAAGCGAGCAAGCCAAGCCAGTGGTGTGAGTCTTTCAAACTGCATTGCCAAGGTCTCGCACAAGCAGCTAATGTGATGATCATGTGGTTGAACGATCACTCTATAGCTGACAGCAGAATCTCGATCAACTGGTGCTGCCCTTGGACCCTCCCCGCTCGCAGCTGGAGCCGTAACAGCTGCTGGAGCTGGAGCTGCCGGTGCTGGTGCCGGCGCCGCTGCAGGTGCAGGCCCCGATGGCCTCGGATGGAGGACTAGTCCTCTTGCAGATGAAGAGCTCGATGAAAAGAAGCCCAAGTGGATGCAGAGCACGAGCGGAATGTCGAGCAAAAAGAAAAAGTGGCTCATCATTGCAGCTGTCTGGATCGTCTTGCTCGTCGGTCTCGGTGTCGGTCTCGGTGTTGGTCTCAGCCAGCGATTCAAAAAGGATTCTGCGGATGAGAACAGTAAAGCCGGACAAGTTGAAGTGATTAATGGATCGACCACTACTCATGCTTCAGCAACCAAGAGCCCTCAACCCACTGCATCATCTACCCCCGAGAAGCCTTTGGTCACTGGTGGTTTCAACGGCTCCAAGGTCCTCCTTTCAAACGGAAACGAGGTCGACTACATTAACCCCCATGGCGGATACTGGGCTTATGATCCCACTAACCCTATGCTCAATGCCGCTCGACCCAACTCTTGGACCCCTCCTTTGAACGAAAGCTGGAACTGGGACCAGGTTATTGACGGTGTCAATGTCGGTGGTTGGTTTGTCACCGAACCCTTTATTGTTCCCGGTCTTTACGAGGCTTTCCCCGAAGGTCCCGCCGGCAAGTCGAGGGACGAGTTTACTTTGTCTGTCAACATGGGTGATAAGCTCGAGGAAGCAATGGAGGAACACTACAAGACCTTTGTGACTGAAGAGGATTTCATGCTCATGGCCGCTTCTGGTCTCAACTGGGTCCGAATCCCCATTGGATTTTGGGCGATCGAAACTTGGGAAGACGAACCTTTCCTCGAAAAGGTGGCCTGGAAGTACATTCTTCAAGCTCTTTCTTGGTGCAGAAAGTATGGTCTCCGAGTCAACTTGGACCTTCATGCCATTCCCGGATCTCAAAACGGCTGGAACCACAGTGGCAGGATTGGTACTACCAACTGGATGAACGGAGTGATGGGTCTCGCCAACCTCCAAAGGTCCATGGACTACCTTGAAGCCCTTGTTGAATTCTCCTTGCAGCCTGAATGGCGAGACATTATCTGCATCTTTGGTATGATCAACGAGCCTCAAGCTGGAGTCATTGGCCGCGAAAACGTTGGATCTTACTACATGCACTGGCACGACAAGATTAGGTCTATCACTGGCGTTGGTGAAGGCAAAGGACCTGTCATCTCCTTCTTTGAAGGCTTTGTCGGTGTCGACAAGTGGTACGGGTTCGCCCAAGGCAATGGTGGTGGAATGGACAGGGCTATGCTCGACGTTCATCAATACACGGTCTTCCAAATGCCCCAGGACACCAACGACGTCATGGGTCTCTCCACCAAGGGTTGCACATGGTGGGCTGAAACGACCAACAAGACACAAAACTCGTTTGGTCTCCAAAACACTGGTGAATGGTCTTTGGCTTGGAACGACTGTGGTCAGTGGGTCAATGGTGTCGACCTCGGTGCTCGTTATGATGGAACTCACGCCGATGCTAACGGTGTTCGAGTCGGAGACTGCGAGCAATGGATGCGACCCGAAAACTTTAACGCCACCGTCAGGGCCGCCATCAAGGATACCTGGATGGCTGGAGTCGACGCTCTTCAAAGCAACTTCTTCTGGACTTGGAACATTGGTTCTACCAAGGATTATGAGAACCCCGCTCCTTTCTGGTCTTACAAGCTTGGTTTGAAGGAGGGATGGATCACCAACAACCCCCGAGATGCCGCCGGTCACTGTGCACGAGTCGTTGGAGTTGAGGAAAGGACGCCGTTTACTGGATACCAGCCATTCATGACGGGTGGATCTGGTGCCGGACAAGTCCCCGCTACTGCTTCGGCTCAATACCCTTGGCCCATTACATCGATGGCTCCCAGCTTCAATGCTCAACAGTTGCTGCAGTTGCCTCAGTACACTCGGACTGGTGCTCCTCTCAAGGTTCCTTCTGTCACATCTTCTGCTTCTAGCGTGCAATCGTCCATTGCCTCGCAAATGCAACCCACCGAGATTCCTCGATCGTCTGGCTTTGCCGAGGTTTCTGGTTGCACGTATCCCGATCGTTACAATGCCGCTGATATGGCTGTCCCTGCCAGTGGATGTGGTGCTGGTGCCTCTTTGAGCGGCGACAACCTTTTGAGGAGGGCGGTTGTTACACAAGCTCCTACTTTATAATTTCCAGGAGCTCAACCATCATTTCATCCTCGGCTATAAAGAGGAGAGACTCGTTTTACCACCGCAAGTAGGATGACTCTCTGGACGCCAGCATCCATGTCTACGACTTACAAGAGCACTGCTTTTGCTTTTCCCTCAATGAAATCCTTGTATCCTTAATCGACCGTAAACGCCATTACTTTTTCAAGAGCAAAGTCTGTGCTCGAGAGTCTGGATTCATAATGACGAACACTCATCCTGACATGGTATACGGGTCATGTACTATCTAATGAACAGATTTTAAAACATTTGAAAATGTCAAAACAAACGTCTTGGGTCCAAATCATTGCCTGTCTTGTTGGTGTGCTTGACAATTTTCACTTGGACCCTGTCCATTTTAGCTGGTATAAAAAGTAGCTAAAGCCTTCAGGTGGGCCAATGTCTGTATGCGTCAGATCAAACCCTGTGTGACCCTGCATGTAACGTTTTCGGAAATGTGGCTGGCCAAATGTTGCACTGTCGTTTCGAAATGCGATATAGTACCCCTCAGTATCTCCCAGAATGAGATGAATCAAGGACGGGATAAGGGGGAGGTGGGGTGCGAATGCTTACTAGAGAAAGATGGACCCTGTTCGTTTCCGCAACACCCTGTAATGATTGAAGAAAAACACACACATATGGTGTCAGCATACCAGGTTGTGGCCACAGAGTATCATCATGCGTGACCCATCTGGGATAGTCCCGTTTGACGTACCGGCAAGCTTCTTGAATTTCTTGATTACAATTACTGACGTCTTCCTCGGGCGGGTTCTGTACATGCGGAAGAACCAAGATGGAAAGGGAAAACGCCTCAGTGCTCAGTTGTATCGATTGCTCTTTCCCAAAGACTAGCAGGGGCCAGAGTGAGATCCTAGAGAGAAAAAAGCAAAACACACATACCCAAACATCGCCTTTGCTTGTCAACATGGCATCCATGGTTCCCTTGTCCAAAACGACATCGAATTCGTCGTCGTTGAATTCGAGGTGACGAATGTCCATGTCGAGCCATGTCATGTTGGGTCGCGATTCGGCATGCTTTTGCTGCATCTGGGCAATGAGATTTGTCGAGTACTGCACATGACGGAGAAAGAGGGGGAGAGGTGGGAGCAAGCGGTAGGTGGTCGATGAGTGTGGGATACGAGTAAAGGTGACTTGACAAAAAAAGAAAACCCCTTACGTCAATGTTGACAATGTTGTGATACCCTGCATCATACATCTAACATGCAGCATATCAGAATCTGTGAGTCGTTTGTTTTTCTTGTCCAGAGTATGCAAGACATATCTTGGCTTTTGCCTCACCTCTTCTCCCAATGTACTGTTGCCACATCCCAGCATCAAGATCCGCGTATCCTTGCCTTGTGGCATAAACGGTTCCAGTATGGGTATCAAGTAGCTTGGTTTCAAGAACCAGTCAAATGTGGTTTCTGGGCCTTCACTGGTGGCGATCGATGAAGTATTTGGCAAAGGTTATATCGAATTGAGCTTGAGAATACTCAAAATACAGCTGGCAAACCCAAGTCTTTGCCGGACTCACGCTGCATATCGCTGCTCCCTGTATGTACGAGGCGAAATCAAGGTTCATGATAAAAATCAACAGTGACCTCGCGAATGGGGGTAAAGAGTACGAGTACTTGCCAGTATTCACGGGTTCCATAGGCTGTATTATTCAGTGGCAAGGTGGCGAGTGAAGCTGTCATGGTTGGTCTGCTTTGTTTCAGGAATTCTCGGTGGATAACGAGCAGATCCTGTTTCACACCAACGACGCGAAATTTGGCAGAGAGACCGGCCTGCCTGCCTCCACTTTGGCAACATACTCGAGTACAACCTTTTGAATCGTCGTGGAATGGAGGACTCTTGTAACCACCATTGCAGATATCTACGACACAGACAGCATCTCGATCTTTTGACCATCGAGTCGCACCAGTCAATGCTTCTTCGACCTCGATCCTTTGCATGGTGTCCTCGCCATGCTAGGGCCAAGTACGGCTTGCTGCCGGAAGGCGAGGCTCGTCGAACAAAGTTGAGAAAGATTGCTCCTCGCGAGATTGATTTCGAACGGGATGGCAGCAACTTTCAGGACGTTGAACGGGAATTGAAAAGGAGAAAGTCGAAGGTCGATGCCAAGAGGAATCAGTTTGGAACTTATTTTGTAGACTATACCACGGTGACGGTCAGAGGCGGTGAGTTTGTGTGTGTGGCAAGAGAGAGAGATGGCATGGCTGCATGTGTTCTGAGCACCCATTTGCGAATTCAATTAGGGACTGGAGGAGCTGGAGCAGCGGCGTTGGAACCGACCAAGTCGACATTGAATGGTCCACCATCAGGAGGCAACGGCGGTCAAGGAGGTCATGTCTACTTTCAAACCAATCCTCTCCTGACCAGTCTAGTCTCGGTCCCCAAACGTATCCGAGCAGGGGACGGGTATAATGGCAAAGGCAGTTATCAACATGGAAAAAAGGGCAAGGATTTGACTGTGGAAATCCCACTGGGGACCGTGATCAAAGAGATCAGCCGAGAGACAGAGATGGAGAGGATAGCAAGAGATCAAGAGGCCATGGGGATTCATGCAGACGATTCACAAAAGGCTCGACGCGAAAAACTCTTTGTCGTTCATCCAAGTGCCGAGCTCGGTGATAGTGACTGGCAACTGGCCGAGGACATTCTGGTCAAAGCAGGACGATTACCACAAGACCGATCGTCGCGAAAACGACCCATGAAGCGTAGAGATGGTGCATTACCACTCGAAGACGAGAAACTCGACATGGATATCTCCAAGCCGTTGAAAGAGCCCTTGTTGGTATCCAGAGGAGGGTTGGGTGGTTATGGAAACCCTCACTTTATCAATAATGACAATCCGTTTAGGTCTCCAAGGGTCGCTTCACGCGGAATGACCCCGGATATTCTGACGCTGACGCTGGAACTCAAAATGTTGGCCGATGTCGGCCTCGTAGGGTTCCCCAATGCAGGAAAGAGTACGATCCTTCGGGCTCTGACGGGACGAAAAGCTGAAGTCGCAGGTTATCAATTCACGACATTGAATCCCCAAATCGGCGTGGTCAAGGTCATGGATGATGGAACCTGGGAAGGAGGATTACCAGACGGAGAGATTGTTGAAGAGACTTGGAAAGAGAGGGAGACCGAAGCTGCCAATATAGAATTCTCGGACACGAGAGTACCCCGGACAGACGAAGGGGTCGAAGTCTTGCGATTCACCATTTCGGACAACCCCGGTCTTTTGCCTCAAGCATCAGAGAATGTCGGTCTAGGCCATTCTTTCTTACGATCCATTGAGCGGTCGCTCGCATTGGTTTACGTGCTTGATCTCAACAGAGCTCATCCCGAACAGGATTTGATGTCACTGAGACATGAGCTCGAAGCATACAAGACTGGCCTAGCCGCCAAGGGCAAAATGATCATTCTGAACAAGGCTGACGAAGTAGATGAAGCTCAGGGTCGGGAGAGAATAGAAGCCGTCAAAAAAATACTCAATACCGAGCTCAAGGGCGACGGACTGGAACTTATGACGATTAGTGGAAAGTACAATCTTGGATTGAAAAAGGTGGTGCAGAAGCTTTCGACGTTTGTAGCAGAGGCCCGAGAGGTACAAGCACAGCAGGAAGCCGAAGCTGAATCTGCCGCTCAATTCGCAGAAGAGCAAAACCAAGTGGCAGCTATTGAAGCTGCCGACGTTCAGCCAATGGACCCTCTCAGACCCAACGTACCTACCTCTCCCCACGGTCTACCCCTGGAACCTTCGCTGCCACCTAGGGATATCCTCTACCCTCCCGCTTTTCACGTCACTTCAGACATGTTGACACGGCTACACAGGCTGTCGGCCATGACTCCCCCCGAGCGTGGGTCTGAAGAAGAGACCCGGCTGAAAAAGGGTCTCTCTCATCTCATCGGTCTCATGGATCAAGTCAAGGACGTCACATTGGATGGTGTTGAGCCAGACGGTTCAAACCGAGAGGAAGCTATCCGACGGCTGTTGACCGAGGGGTCTTGGGTCGGCGAAGGACAATTGTTTGATGCGCCCGTGTTGGAGGCAGAGCAAGGGCAGCGTGAGGAGGAAGAGGATGCTGGTGATGACCGGGTCGTTGGGAAAGAATTGATGAAGTGGAAGACCGAAGCTCAACGAGATTAGGCAGGCGTTGCTGTGCCAGCCCCACCTTTGGAACAAAAGTTTCAACTTTGTAGCAAGATGACACCCCCCCCCCCCCCCTTCCCGAAGCAAAAATACGCATATACAGCATGTAGACGAGACTCGTTGTCTATAAAACAGACCAGTTCATCTCAAATGATATGTTTACGACATTCGACTTTTGATTGATGTTTCAAACATGAACTTTGGACAGCACACCGAGACGGAGCCTGCAAACTCGAAAGACTGAATCGTTATGCAATGTCATGCTGTCATGATGAAACGTTTGCCTTGCTCTGTTGCTCTGGGATGCCTTGTACAAGATCATGCAATGCTATAGCGCTATGCTTAAAGTCTTCCTGCGAGAATGCTGGAGGGTGTGCACAAGTCACTTGTGGACCATCTTGACTCCCTTTCGTCCGACGTAGCTTAGGCCACTCCAGATGGTCGTCCCTGCCACGATCCACCTGGTGGATGGAGGAGTTGTTGGTGAGACAAGTCTCATTCATCTTGACATGAATAGACGCATTACTCACTGTAGACCTTGCAACCCCAAAGAAATGTCTGCACCCAGTAATGGACTGACAGTCGTGATACCCATCAACATGAGTTGCAAAAACGTATTGTATTTACTGATTTGAGTCGGTTTGACTTCTGCGCTCGGGATACCAAAGTCCCAATACCTTGCCATTGTCTTGGGAGGGGGAAGAGAGATGTAGCGAAAGTAAAAGGCGGAAAGCGAGAGGAGCACATCGCGGCCGAGGATGAGGACGGCGAGCGGTGCTATGGAGATGATGAACCCATCGTAAGATTCAGTCCTCGTATAGGATGATACGCATGGCTCACTAGGAAGTAGGCCTTTATAGGCTAGAGTGATTACCAGGGTCGTCATCAAAGTCTTGTCCGCAGCTGGGTCCAGGATGGTTCCAAAGACAGACCGCATGTTGAATTTCCTAGCGATCGCTCCATCAACCTTGAATGATAACGAATGGTGATCAGTCTGGTCCAAAAGGCATGTGCACTTGCTTTAAAAAAGGACCCACCCAGTCACTGAGTCCGCATGCGACCAGCAGGGCAGTGGCAGCTTCAAACTGTCCCTTGACAATACAATATCCCAGAACTGGACATGCGAATATCCGTGCGGTTGTAATGGCATTGGGAATGGTCCAAGGCGATTCTCTCAATTCTACTTGAGGAGTCTTGGGCTCCTCTTGTTGTTTCTGAGGGACCTTTGCAGTTGTACAGAGTCACCGATTTGAAATGCATTCAGTGCACGATTACATTTGATTTGGGTGAGATGAGATGGAACTGACAAGAGGAGTTGGTTCATGGTCTGGCACAGGCTTGTTCGAGGCAGAGTAACGCCTCGACCAGAGGACCTTGATCACCAAATTACTGCGCCCAGGCAAGGACTGATGGCTTGGAGTGAGCCTGCTGGACTGCACAAAGTCTAGTCGTGCTGGTAGTGTTGATAGCTGGCGCGATAAGGCCGGACATCGAGGTAGACGAACCCGACAGAGTGACCTTGAGCAGACGAACTGGGACATTGGACCTGATTGTGCCCACCCCTCTGTTGTGTCGTTATCACCTCGCTCTTTTGATCACTGTCCCCGATACTTTCCACTGGTCTAGATTCGCTCACTATTCCATCTCATCTCTCCAAGGAAATCTCCGAGTGATGTCACGCTAGCGGCCATTCGGCCATTCGATTGCTCTGTAATCTAAATCGCTGTATCTAAATTGATTCAGGAAGGGGCCGCGTAAATTGATTTAGAGAGCTCATCGCGCCATTTTGGAGCCGCTTTAGGCGTCATGGCAACGCCGCCCCAGCCACTATGTTGAATGAGCCCAGAACGATACTGGCTATTCAGTGTTTTCTGGCCTCAACCACTCTGCCCTGGAGCTTTGCTCGGTGCAGACCATTGCGAGACATCTCAGAACGATATGGTGACTTCGAATCGGAGGGCAATACCGCCAGGACACAATCGTACAAATTCATCTCAAATCAACCAAAAGGCACATGTATGTCCTGAATCAGAATCTCGACTCGCAGGGAAAGAGGAATCACGAGTCTCACTTGCCGCACATGTGTTTTTCAATCTTTCAGCTCTGTAGTGCTTATCAGGAGCTGGGAAAGGAGCTGGGAAGTGAGAAGCTCAAGGTTGTGGGGAGCTACACTCTGGGAAAAGTCATTGGTGAAGGTGAGTAATGATTAAAATACAAGAGGCCTTGCAAACGTGCCTCTCGCTAATCCTCACACAACACAGGATCCTTTGGTGCCGTGCATATTGCGACACACCGCTTGACTGGAACAAGAGTGGCCATTAAAAAGATTCCCAAACATCAGACGGGGCAGCTCACACGCGAGATTCATCATCATCGTTCACTTCACCACGAGCATATTCTCCAGCTGTATGAAATTATCGCCACAGAGAGCCATATTTGGCTGGTCACAGAGCTATGTACAGGAGGAGAGCTCTTTGACTATCTCGTCGAACGCGGAAGGCTGTT
Organism: Filobasidium uniguttulatum; assembly: GCA_039545395.1. NCBI lineage: Eukaryota > Fungi > Basidiomycota > Tremellomycetes > Filobasidiales > Filobasidiaceae > Filobasidium > Filobasidium uniguttulatum. The sequence continues at coordinate 90,929 of BCJK01000011.1, read as the reverse complement.
TGAAGGTGAAGCCCGCCGAGTCTTTGGGGAGCTGACAGTCGCTGTGGGAACCATGCACAGACATGGAACCGTGCATAGAGATCTAAAACTCGAAAACGTCTTCTTGGATGGGTTTTGTGGCGTCAAGCTCGGTGATCTGGGGTTTGCCAGAGAATGGACAAGAGGTTCTCGGTTACTGGAGACTTTTTGTGGGACGACAGGGTATGCATCGCCAGAAATGTTGCGAGGCCAGAAATATGCTGGACAAGGTAAGCAGGGCAACTATCTTGAAACGAAAGCATGATCTCAAGCTCACACCCACCTCTAAAAACACCATCAGAGGTCGACATATGGTCTCTCGGGATCATCTTATACACCTTGTTGTGTGGAGGTCTACCATTTGACGATGAGGATGATGACGAGGAGGCCATGAAGGCTCTTATTCTAAAGGGAGAATATGAGAATCCCGAATGGCTGAGTGATGGTGAGTTGCAACGTCACTCTGCCTAGTCAAGCATCATCTCACTCGACCACGACCTCAATTCTCAGAGGCCAAAGATCTGATCGCAAGCATCCTTCAGCAAGACCCCTCGCAGCGCCTCACGATCGAGCAAATTCTATCGCATCCCTGGTTCAAGAAACACATCAATGACCCTCCTCGGGACACTCTCCAAAAGGGACCAACAGACGTGGCCTCATCTGTAACCAGATCACATTCGCATGATGGGGTACACGCGCCCTCTGTCCTGTTCGACAATGAAGCGACACCGACTCAAGGAGGTGCTTTGCGTAACCGGAACAACTCAGTTACCTTTTCGCCGCTTCATTCGAGACAAGCCTCGCCGGATGCAATGTCACATATGCAGCTTCCATCCAGCAGGGTAGGTACAGAGCATTATGTACCCGACGCATTGACCAATGGAGGTTCAACAGAGGGTACAAGTCATGACAACATTGGAGGCAGTTCGCGGCACGAAAACGGATTTCAAGGTCGATCTCCGTCATCGATCAGCTTCACAAGTCCGACTGATCGTCCTCGCGAGTTTCAGCTGCACAGGTTGGGTGATGGCGACCTCGAGGACAATCGACGACATTCTGGCATCAGCATGGATGAGAACGGCGTCTACCTACCCGTTCATAGCAGGACACCAGCGCGGACAAAACGAAGATCGGTCTCATCAAGTGTAGCTGCAGAATGTCGGCCATCGATCAAGCACACCAGCTCCTTCAGCCTGTCTCCAGTCGTGGATTATTTGGAACAATTGACCCATACGCCACCTGCATTCTTTTCTACTCCAGCAGAAAAAGACCTGCTGCAAGGACTTGAAGTCTTGGGCTTCGATACCGGCCAAATGAAACACAGCGTCGACAATGATGCATGCGATTGCAGTGCGGCGACGTGGTGGATACTCAGAGCAAAGCAACAGCAGAAAGAAGTCTTGGAGCGATATAGGATGCAGGAAGCCATGCCAGCATCCCAATCCGAGTCCTCTCAGACGCCCAGGGTAGCCTCACCGTTGGCAACAAATAATGGAGACGGCGAGCAAGCACCGCCTAGATTCACGCAGTCAGACCTGCCTCGATCAAGTGCGACACACGATGTGTTTGATCGTGATCATACGACCCCCACCAAAGCTTCAGAGTTGCGGACATTCGCTCAGAGTATTCAAGGGATCGATTTGGGCGCTCCCATCATTTCGAATTCAACGTCCAGTCCTCGGCGTCCTTCGTTGAACCCCGAAGACAGAGCCGTTACAGTCGCTGCCAGTCCGATGATCCACAATTCCCCCCGTCCATCGCAGGCCGTCTTGAATGGAGGGTCAGAGGACAGTCATACTTCATCCGAGATCGCACGACCAGCCACATCAATTGCTGAGACGCACAGAAATCTGAGTCCACCCAATGGCATGGAACCCTTGAAGCCGGCCGATGAGTCTTCACCTGGAGGTAGTCAAAGCAGTCCAGGCAAAAAGCCAGACAATGGAGGTAAAGGCCGGACATCATCTATCTCAATGCTGCAAAGGGCCACTTCTGCCTTATCCACTGGCCTGGTTCGTAAAAAGTCGGATGAGAAGTTGTTGGAGGACACCGCTGCGAACAAGGAACAGGATGTTCGAAAGTCACCCTCAAAGCTCAAGACTTCCCCACTATGGCGAAAAGAAGCATCTCTTGAATTACCCCCCGTTGACGGTGTACCAGAGATCTCCCTATCCTCTTCGCAGGGGACGATCTCCAGCGTCAACAGCTTGGAAGAATCACCGTCACTCCAAAAGGGAGCCAAGGGTGGAAAACGAGAAAGTCTACTCATGACGTTCAGATCATGGTGGAATGAAGATAGGAAAAAGAGAAAACGAAATCTTGGAGGCCAAACACCACCAATCGTTCACCACCCAGTGCATCATGCTCCAGGCATGCGGTCTCAACACATGCTTGCAGTCAAGAGGACGACAGTCGTACAAAGACGATCCCCTGCTGATGCTCGGCCTCATCTTGGCTCACGTAGGTCCAGTAGCATCCATTCCCGTTCGCGCCGGTCTTCGATGAATTCGACCCATCTGCCGCTCCTTGATCTTCCTATCGGGTCGCCCATGGACTCGCATGGTTTATCACGCAGGCATAGCAGCAGAACGCCTACGGGTTGCAGAACACCGAGTAGCGAAGTAGGAGAATTCGGATCTAGACCGTCCTCTATTCACTCGGTACAAATTCACGGTTCCAACGCTCGTCGAAGAAGTCGCGGCAAGGCGCGTTCCATTGGTTCGACTGGGTCTCGAACACCGACACGGAGTCCTGGAGGTCCGTACGTGTATCGCAGTAGCTCATCCGCGTCCAATAGATCTCGAGCACTTGGAGGTCCTCACCACCGGAGCGCATCCATTGCTACGACCGCATCGAACCGATCTGGTGGTTCTTCCCGCCGCTCATCAGTATTCCTGGACGAAAGAGGGGCTGATTTCGGCTCCGAGTCAGCTCTGGACGATTCATCAATACACACGTGGAGAAGGCGCTCTGTAGAGGAAAGAATTGCCAATCCAACCATTTTGGTCGCCAAACGGACCAAGTCGCCCTTGTCTGCTCAATACACCGTACCTGTCCGAATGAGACCGCTACCTCCAATCAGAGACGTCTTTGCCGACAAGAGCAAGCATGGCGATGGGGACGACGATTGGGTCAGTGATGAAGAACCATCAGATTCCTTTGCGGGAGGCCTCGGCCAGTCCTCATCGGGCAAGAACCACTACGGAGGCGGCCGCATGACCGCTTCGGCTCAGGACTCTCCTACTGTAAAAGGAGGCCAGGATTCTGCATATCCATCTTCGCAAGCGGCATTCCCCCGGGGAGCCCACCGAACGCCGGCTGGAAGGAATCCTGACACCAAGCAAACACCTGGCCCCCCACACCTCGAACCTGTGGTTGAAGAGGCACAAACGCGTGCAGCAGCAAGAGGAGGAAGAGGCGGGGTTATGCCAACCAACAGACCGGCTGATATCACGGAAGAGGAGGAACCAGAGGAAGACGAATAAAGACTTGATCCCTTGACCGACCAGTTCCCCTCTGCACATACGTACATGACACCTACGACCCAATTACGTTTTTTGGAATCAGCAGCCACAGACTCGATTTGAATGATTCGATTTTTCACCGCCGCCCATTACCCATCGGGCAACGACCCCTGTATCATTTGGAAAGTCGCATCACGAGACGGACCTCTATGACCCCTTGGCGACCCACAACTGCTTTGCAGCCCGTCGCACAAGACCGGTCAATGTATCCATACATGTTACGTCTCCTTTATACCATGCTATCATGCACACCCCTTGTACTAGATAATAGACATGTAGTTCCCAAACCGACAAGCATACAAGCATCAGTATTCCGCCACAGTGCAACGCGAGAGATCCGCAAAGTCCGTTCCTGTTGTCTATCGGTAGTATGTGATCGCGGTTTCTGGGCCGAGAAAGACATGGGTCGCATGCTGAAGGAATCTACTGGTACAATGAACGGCCACCATAAAACTTTCTCTGGATCTCCTTCAAGTGTTCGCAGCTTGGCAGGGGCTGCTTTTGAATCGATTTGATCTTCTCCCAATCGGTTCCCACGCCAAAGAACCCTCGCTCCCTCTCTATGCTATCACGTTTGACTTGTCGCTCGTTTTCACACTAGCGTTTCAAAGACGCAATGCTTTAGCACCTAAAAGCACGAGGCGTCTCTTGTTGATCCCGTACTCACCTGATTTCTCAAGGTCGATACATAAGACTGTTCGATTTCCGTCTCCCATTTACGCAGCTTGGAACTGTACTTGGCTGCCTGGGATTCACGTCGCTTGTCGACGGGTATCGTCTCATAGATTGGATGTCTTCTCCATTCCGCAGGGTTCACGTAGTAATCCACATTGATACTGCTGGTTTGTCTATGTTCTGTCCAAGGTGAGGTGGATTTCCACTGATAACCTGGATCAGGGGTCGACAACAGCGCGGGAAGCCATGTAATAAGGCCGATGAGCAACAGGAACATGAGAGGCAACATTTGAACCCAGGCAGGGGGTGGATTCCCTTGCCGGTTGACATTTGGGTTGGTATAGGCTCGACGACCACCGAATTGTGAGAAGCCTGCTGGGCCGCCAAACGTGAACACTAATCATGTGCACACACCTCGAGAATGAGCGAACTGATAAGTCAGCGTAAGAATTGTGACAGCTGTGGCTCACCAGGACCTCCTCCAAACTGATCAAAAGAGCCGCCACCAAAGAATGCTCTGAACAGTTCTTCAGGTGAAACTTCTCCTTGAGTCGCGAATCCGGGATGACGACCACCACCAAACCCTCTCGACATGGATGGTCCCCCACCTCCTCCACCTCGGCTGGTTGGGTCACCGTGTGGATTTGCATCATACGCGGCTCGAAGATTTGTATCTGACAAGACTTGGAAAGCTTTTGAAACCACTATGAGGTGAAGGCAGACAAGGAATTTAGTCAAGCTATTCATAGAGTGATTTGGCCGCATCTTACTTACTTTTGAACGCCTCGTCTGCCCTGGGAGCGCCACTGGCGAGGGAGAAGAAAAACGTATCACGGACCCAGTCAGCTTTCGAATTTGACGCAGAAAGGCCTCGACCTTTCGATATTGACTGACTTTTTGTCAGGATGTAGAGCCAATGCAAGCTGATGTGACAAAGATTTGATGTGGTCAGGTAAAGATGTTGACATAAGATTCTGCGACAGACTGACCTTTCTGTAAGCCTTCTTCACCTCTCCATCGGTACATGTCCTTTGCACTTTTGGTATACCACAAAGTTATGAGTTTACGCAACTGATATGACATCGAGCAATTAGGCTCACCCGATAAGATCGAATAGTACTCATGACCCTTGCAAGAAACCACTCTCTTCACGACTTGTATCTGCTCTGACGTATATGACCGGTCCTTTGAGTTTGACGGAGTCTGTCTGGGGCTTTCTGTTTGGGGGGCACTGGTCGAGCTTGACCCGTGTCCCGGCCGGTGGTGTGCTCCGTTCGCACTTGGATGAGCTTGAGCACCTGACGCTTTTGCGCTGGATGAGGACTCTGTGTTATTTGTCTTGCCCGAAGCAATGTCACTTTCCAGACTAGCTGCCAGGTCGTCGGCCTCGGTGGACGGAGATAGGTTAGACGACTTGCGAGCCCATTTGAGCGCTGCTGATAGGGATCCCTTGTCCTGGTAGGTCCGGGCCAAGTTCAGTGCCCTTCTTGCTTCTTCGGCATTAGCGACGCTCATTGATCCTCTGGCAAGTGAGACTGTCACAATAGGGGTCAGACACCTAGTGAAAACTTGGGCAACTGATAAGCAATCATAAGCTTAACAAGTGAGCAAGTGAGGTGAGACGAGGTTAGCTGACCTAAATCGGTTTCAGCTGACCCAAATCAATTTAGAAAGACTGGTTTCACCGCCGAGCGAGGTGGCAAATAATATTGAGGAAATATGACAGCTCGAACTTGAAGCCCCATGCATTGTCATATCCGGGATAACAGCTGCGGCCTGATCCAGACAGCAATGGCTTCTTATTATCGATGCAATTCATTATGGACACCATGAATGGGTCTTTTCACGCTCGTGCTTGGCCACTCTTCGCTTTGAACCCTTTGCAAACACACACAGCCACCATGTTAAAACGATGTTGCATCCCGGAGGCTGCTCCCAGCACCAGGGTTCCAATATCATCAGTATTCAGTGGAATGCAGTCAACCTGCTATCATCCTCACAGTAGTTTTTGACACTCCTTCAACTGACACTCATTACATCGACTCAAAGCAGGATGGACACCTAGGCCTCCTGTATCCGTACAGTGACACGAACACACGGTCGTCCCAAATGCAAACGGGGGAATGTCTCAACCGAAAGGAAAGGAGGAGATGACCGTTCGTGGCTTCTGGCTACAATCGGACCAGTGAGCGAGGTACGGAAAGGCTCGATGGCGACGGTACTTAATCGAGACCTCAATTTGAGGTGTGTACTTGCGACCGAGAAACCTTCTGTGCGACACCGACATGCCACCTTGAGGAGTCGGTATATACTGACTTTGTGAGCTTACTGATACTTCGAGGGTGCCGGATGCGTACGTAACATAGGCACTCGCTCGAGGTCAAAGTGTTAGGCCTCGCTACCAGATCAAAGTCTGACAGGAGTCAAAGAGGCGATCTACCTGGACAGAATACCCCATCTCTGGCCGTCACCAGGACGATGGTATTGATACAGGACTCAATTTCCATTTGCGCGTTTTCCGAAACGAGGCAAATCCAACACAAGACATGCCAGATGCAATTTTCGAGATGCTGTTGGATCGATGAACCACATTCATGATAGGAACAAAGGTCACCTCTCTGCCCCCAAAATGCTCTTCGAGGTACAACGAGATTCGAATGGACGTCCGATCTATTCGAGCGCTTATGTCATGTCTTGGGAGTCATGTTACAGATCGTGCTTCCATCCCAAAAGAGTCTCCGCCTTGCTAGTGTCGTAGAGACCTCTCCTATCATCTTCACCCTGGAGCCAACTCTCGTCGATCTTCACCCCTGGATAGGCAAGCTCCACCAACTGCCTCGTACCCACTGTATCCAGATCCCTTCCATGCAGTGAAGTGTACAATCGCTCTTCAGTTCCCGGCACCAACGCAGTAGCAACTTCTTTGGTTGTGTTCCCAAAGTGAATTGATGGGCTTTGAATGAAGAACGCTTCGTGGCCAGATTGAAAGTCGGGATGCTCCGAAGTGATGCCTTGCAAACAGGCTCGAGCTGCGGCTTCGAGGTCGGTCCAACTCCAAAAGTCTCGGAACGTGCCTCGTTGATTGGCCAATTCGGGTGAACAGACGTGGTGGAACCGGAGGGAAGCTATGCGGACCTCAGGGAACGACCGGCAGACGGCGTCGGCTTGAATTTCGCAGATACTATGGGACCCCATGGTTGTGGTTTGCAAAGGACAAGATCATGTCAGACAGTGTCACTCGTTGTGTTGGAGACCAAGAGCAGACAGGACGTACTGTTTAGACAAACCTAGCGTAACATATGCATGCCTGATCAGTCATGTCGATCCCTTCCTGGCTTGTTGAAATGACTGGTTGTACTCACTATAGCCATCTTCTGGAGCAAACGGAGTCTCGTGTTCTCTCAAAGGCAAACCCCATTTGGGGCAGCCTTGATAAACCTTGAGTCGTCTCTGGTTGTCCGAATAACTCAACCCTGTCGCATTCACACTCGAGGCTTGCACAATGCGTTTGATTCCACGACTGGCAGCAGTATAGAGCACGTTGTAATGAGCCGTGACATTGATATTGTGCACCATCCGATAATCTTTGCCATCCGGGTTCGGGATAGCCCCGCAATGTATCACAGCATCGATTGGTCGAGGTGAGCTGTCGAACACCTTGTCCGTATCCTTGATTTGAGTGAGATCGGCCTCAATAAAGGTGGAATCTCCGGTGAGAGAAGGGGCAGTCTTGGGTAGGGGTACGACGTCGGTCGCCAAGACGGTGTGTTGACCCGTGGAGAGAATATGGTGGAGACATCCTCCGCCGACGAGTCCGGCGGCACCAGTCAACAAGATATGCATCTTGAGGGCAGCGTTTTTGTGCAGGTGAACGAGTCGCTATAGATTTCGACAGGCGAGTCTGTTGGAATGGATACCTTTTTAGTGACTGGGGTGTCGCCGAAGGTAGCAATCCGACTGGACTGAACATGACTCTCACGTCTTCTCGGTCCTCGGTTCCAGCGGTCGTTGGGCGGAAGCGGTGGTTCGGACGAATAAACCCCCGCTCGGTCCAACTTTAATTATATTATTATAGTCGAGGAGTGACGTATTTGCGTTGCGTTGCGTCGATTAAACGTCGATTTCGCCAATTGGTGACTTTGTCATTTCCAGTACTCTACAGTAGTCTGTAGTTTGTAACATCCATCTCAAACCTCTTGCAACTCGTGAACCCGTGTCGAAAGTTCTGGAACCTACACACAAGAGAATCATACCAACATGCCTCGCACCAGTGATCGCAAGATAGTTGCCCGGGAACTTCAGCAGGAGTGCGACATGCTAAAGCTTCAAATCATGACTCTGCAACAGACTGTGGACGCAGCCCTTTTGGCAGAATTCGCCAACGATGATGATGATGAGGATGAAGCCTTTTCACAAGAGTTCTTGGTTCTCATGATCGACAGTCTGCAACACGTGCAGGACATGTGCGAGTATTATCTGTATACCGAGGAGAAGCTTCAAGAAGTATTAGCGGACCGTTAGTTGTTCTGCTCGAGCTGGGCAATCAATGAGCAATATACCAATATACCAAACTCCATCTGCTGGGGACTGCGTGGCAACGCTAGCGACTTTACTGTATGCATTGTTTAAAAGATACAACAATTCGAAATGATATAATGATACAATGATAATGGAATGGTATAATGTTTCAAAACCAATGACGACGATGTTCGGTTCCCAAGCGTTTGACTCCTACTGTTCGATGTCCGCTCTCGTCGTATTCCATCCTATGCCTAGGGTCCAGAGGGACGTGGCTGCTGGGAAGGCATAGAGTCACTCGGTGCTTTCGAGCCCCGGAAAGGCGGGATCACCATAGATGCTGTGAAGCCATTCAAGGGCCGAGTAGGTGGAGGGCGATGCGGAACTCGTGGCCGCTCCACTCTTACACTATTGGCTGCTGGGGGTATGGGAGACGGCGAAGCAAAAGACGTTTGGAGCGGAGTAGATCGGTTCGCGAGAGGTGGAACAGAGGGGACCGGATGATGATGAGAAGAGCGCCTCTCTTGGTCAAGATATCCTTGAGTGCGTGCTGAGACAGATTGCTGATGGTTGGTGACAGATTGGGCTGGGCCCGTCGTAAGGTCGGGCATCCCAGATGTGGTTTGAATGTCCGTGGGAGCTGATGGCTGTTCCGTTTGACGATAACACTGCGACGTCACTCGCATGGACTCGGCTTGACGCTCTCGCGCAGCAGCTTTTCCCCCTTCATCCAGCGTGGGCAAAGGATACAGGCCGCTTGAATGATGACCTGATGCATGTGAATAGCTGGGTGGGAACCGGACAGGGTCTTTTCCTTCGTCCAACCGATGTCTATCCCTAGAATCAACGATGCGATCTCTCGGGTCGCTGGTGATTCGCGCAGCGTTCGGTGGCAGACTCGGAGACGTCAGAGTTTGAAGAGACATGGCTGAAGCGGAGCGTGGCCCGTCTTGCTGAACTTGAACAAGTCTTGGCGGTGGAATAGTGACCGGAGCCGCTAGTTCCGGCGCGGTGTTGTAATTGACAGCCAATTCTCGTCGCACTTCTTCTCGCTGAAGCTCTTTGGTGTACGTCGATACTACAAAATGACGGCCCGTGGTCAGCTCACACCGGCAACGTCAAGCTCTCTGTCATGTATCATCAGACTTACCAGGGACACCAGGTTCAAACCACTTTGCCAGCAAGAAAATACAACCGTCCGTAGGAGGCCGGTCCTCTACATACGTGATAGCCTCCTTCCCAGCGCTCATGGTGGCCTTGATATCGAGACAGATGGCCGTTCCAGACAGTTCTGAGCAACAGACGTTTACCAACAAGGATCAGTATAGTGCATCACAAGTAAAGTTGCCAGTCCATCCAAGCACTCACCTCTCCATTGGCATCGAACTTCTGCATACTCGTACGCGACACCGTCATTGACAGCACAACAAGGACATTTGCGGATCGTCTGTGTATCGGGATGAACGCGGGCGCAATAAGAGTGATAGAGTTGCCGGCATGTCAGACACTCGACTTTGTTGATGGGATCAGGGGGTGGCTTGACGCAAATGCAGGGGATATCGTTTGCAGTCCGTTGCACCACTTCAAACGAAAAGTGAGGCCACTGGAATCGTCTCCTCGCCTCGCTGTAAGCATTCACATTGACGGGTATGTCTGCCGGGGGCGGGTACACAAGAGTAGGAGGCAGAGGACCAAACGGCCCAAATCTTTCTCTGCGCAGTATCCTGAAGCGACTGAGGAACGCAGGGTACAAGGACACTGGTTGGCCGGATTGAGGTCGAAGCTCAATATTGACCGGCAAATCTCGCAACTTGCGTAGCCAATGCCTCAGAAACCTTGTGTCTTCTGTGGGCATGGAGCCATCGGTAGGTAGTAGCTTGGGGAGGACCATGTCAGCCACATGGAGACAGATATCAAACAACTCCCGGATTTGCTCCATCTCTTCGAATTCATACTCGAATGACCATACACGTTCATCGAGCAACGGCGTGAATTTCAAGAGAGATGGCCGAGGTCGGGGCTTGTGTCCTTGCGGATCTTTGCTGCGACAAAACGGGCATTTGATGATCCGGCTGTTGGGAGCCTCGATATAGCTGGGGTCCATACATGTCGTGTGATAGAGCTCCAGACATCTCCGGCATTGGAGCATTTTGGCCTTGGCAGGTTGGCGACAGACACAATTGAACCGAGACACCGCGACAGCAACGCCGCTAGAGTTTTCCGATCCCATGACACCATTCAGCTCCACAGGATATTCGTCATCAGCTGGATCAAGCAGTTCTTTTATATGGTTCAAAAGAGAAGTGACTCCAGCACTTGTTTGACAAGTTTCCCCCAAAAGTTTGCCCAGACGCCGCATCCATTCTCGATACTGTTCGACAATTCGCTCAATCTGCTCTAATTCTGGAATGATCACTCCTGGCGCTTTGGTGGCAGCTGTTTTAAGTAGCTTGCGTACTTGCAGCATGCTCTTCTTTTCGACTCCCGGACCGGACTTGAGTATGGCCTGGCAAGACTGAACGACACCTTGACTCTTTCTGCGAAGATCCTGAATCTTGATGACGAGCTCTCCTCGAATAGGAACATCGGGGTCCTGCTTGCAAAGAGCGTCGAGCTCATCCAGTGTAATGTTCCTGGTCGAGTTGTCGGGGTTCGTACAAGCAGCCACCACAAGTTCCGCTCGATGAAGCCAAGCCTGCCCTTTCTTGAGTTTGTCCTCGAGATTTTTGACAAATTCATGATCTCGGGGCACGCCATACTCATCGGCTTGTTCCAAATACGTTTCCACATCTGACAATTCGAGGAAATCTTCATCGAGATTATTGAGTGCCTCGTACCAGTCTTTGCGGCGCACGGTAGACTCCAACTGTTGCAACTCTGCGGTTTCCACATTCAATGAATCCCCCCAAAAGACCAGATTTCGGCATTCTTTGAGATCGATTTCCTGTTCGGGAGTGGCGAGCAGCTTTTGAGCCTGCTTGCGGAAATCGTCGACGCTTTCAACGAGCTGACGAAGCTGGACAATTTCGGGAGCAACAAACCCAAGCTTGTCTGCGCTACCCAAGAGCTGATGTATCGTGCTTTCAGATGGTCGCTTGACGAGATGATCTCCGTTTGATGTGGCATCATCGGCAGTAGGGTCCATGGTGATATCGCCATCGTCGTCCCGCACCCTGCTCGCCCTCTTTCTGGCGCCTGCCTTTTTTCGATTGAGGACGACATTGGCTTGAACCATCCATGTATTGACTTGGGCTACAAAGTTGCGCAGTGTGACCAGTTCGGGCATGGGATGCGTGATCTTCTCGCCTTCACTTACCAAAGCTCTGAGGCTTTTGGCACTCGGCCGAGCGGTATCGCTCAGCGCCTTTTCGAACCGAGCCCTCCAGGTTTGAGGAATAGCAGCACGTTCCGACACAGCCCGTTGAATGTCAATCAGTTGACTCTCTGAAAGACGTTTACGAAGCGTTCTTGACGAGGAACCACAGTTGCAGAGTTGTTCCGCGTGATCGGGGCAGGCAACATGACGTGTGCACTGACAAATGACTTGTGAGAGGTAGCAAAAGGCTTTGCATTCGAGACAGAGGTACTGCTCCTCGGGCTTGTCTTCATTGTCAAGGATCTCGCCAATTTGAGGTTCCCTTCGCCTCAAGTCGTCCCGTTTTTCCAATTCGCCTACAATCATGGTGGATAAGCCGTCCTCGATCCTGTGACAAGAGAGTCGTTTTCGTATCAGTATCTCTACGCTTGCATCAACGAGCGAATAGGAGACTTACCACACTGCAGACTCCACCGTATCCGAATATTGACTGATCGCCACCAAAAGTTCCTCGTGAGAAAAGACTGGGGCTTTGCCGAATTGCTGATACCGTTGCACACAAGCTGATCCTAGCGGCAACCAGTCGGGTAAAGCAAAGTTGACGGCTTCATTGAGATTGAATCCATGGTTGAACCCGCAGTGGTAGGCTTTAGGCCAGGTGATCACAAACTCGTTGGGGCGCTGATCACAAGCTGCGACGGCTACTCCCGCGGCTTGAAGCTTTTTAGGGTTGAGGAGTGTCACCAGTTGGAACAGTAGTGAAGGCTGCTGCTCAAATAATTCGGGCGCTTCCCTTTGACACGCTTGCTCAAACTTTTCTGCATCAGACCCAGGGACCGTGTACCACGTTTTAGTATCTCCAAAGTGTTGATAGTTTATACTATATGTATGATGGTCCTCGTTGTGCCAGCAAAACGTCGAGAAGAGCATACCGATATATGTCCAAGGGACGGTCATGCCTGAGATATCCGACTTGATGTATCTCAACAACGATTGTGGCAAAATGGGTAGGTTGTTGAGATTCCATGGACTTGCCGAGTATGGATCGAGGGGATGTGTCTCAAGCGTAGGTGCAGCGGAACCGTGTGTTGTCGAATGGATATCGGCACCATACTCGACCTCGACTGACGTGTATTGCGATTCCACCAACCTCCAAAACTCTTTTTCGACGTCATGCTCTGAAACGACATGTGAGCCGATCTCTTGACACACTCCGTTGGGAATGGTTCTGTGGGAACCTCTTCTCTCGCTTGTACGAAGGACATCATCCGAAGCCTCTGGCCGTGGAGGGTTTTTAATGAACCACTCGTTTTTAAAAGAATTTGCGCGAAGTTGAAACGAATGCAAGGAATGCTCTTCTCCTTCGTCGAATCCATAGTCGTTTCCAGTGCTGAGAAGACATGTCGGGCAATACCATTCATCGACGTCAGGAATGGCCTCCAGAGGAGGGTCGAGGCAATAAATGTGGAAACCTCGTTCACACTCGTCACACAAGAGAATCTTGGAGGCATTCTTGCCCATCAAGCAAACTTCACAAATGTCACCCTTTTCATACCGTATATCAGTTCGGCTCTGATTGCTTCTGGTGTTACGTTTCACCGGAGATTCGCCAGCCTTTTTGGTTCCCCGTTTACGTCGGTTCGATTTCTCGGGAGCTGATTGGTTTGGATGCTCAGAAGAGGGAGGTGCTTTCGTTTCGGTGTGTTCGGCATCTCCATCGCTCATCAGACTGACTTCACTTGCAGCCAGGCTCGTACTGAGCGTTGATTTGCCGTGTGGTGAGGTCGGGTCTTGCTCGACGGTGTGACTAGTGGTGTCTCGTGCTCGGCTTGGTGTTCCATGTGGAGTGCCCGATTCTGTCAACGGCTCCGATTTGACACGCTCGGTGGTTCCGTTTAGGTCTGTACTTGTAGACACACTGTCAACAGGCCCAGCAGAGGTACTCAAGGTCTCCTGCTGGGTTGCTGCTGGTTCAGTTTTTACAACTCATTATCAGTTTCGCAGACGCACATGAGAGACAACGGCATATCAGTGGCTTACCCTTTGAGTTCAACGATTGCGTACTATTGGCTCCTTTGACCTTGATATAAAATTCGTCAAAAGGTTTGACCACCTTGTGGTAAGCGTTCTTGATGTGAGGTGCGTGCAACCGCGAATAATCCAAAGCTTGAGCAATATCCGGCCATAATTTTCTATCGGAGATCTGTCCGATCCGACTACAAGGTAAGCCACCCGTAACTTTTGATGAGGGCAATTTTTGCTATAAACTTACCTGTTCCGCTCCACCCAGATTCGCCACTTGCTTTCTGAGCGCCCAAATGTCGAGTGGTTTCTGATCAATCACAGGTATGGTTACACCAGGGTTTCCCTGTTGCTTGTGAAACATGTAAAGCTGCTCCAAAAAGTTGAACTTTGCTCGGGATGTCGCCTCTAAGGAATTCAGACGCTGGAGTCGAGTTTGAAAACGAAAGATCTGGGTCATGCAAGGCAACACGTCCATCATGTGACAATCGTCGTTTGAGCCATCATAATGTGGGACATCTAGTCTGTCCACCTGATTTGACTCACCTCGGTATCAATAGCAAAGGGCATCCTCCAACCTGATGGAGGCACCACTTTAGCCATTCCAAATTGTCTACCTTGACCCTCATCGCCAATCTTCTTCATGTACGCCATGGGATCTTGAAACTCTTCTGCAGTTGGGTAAAAAGTGGGACATTCTGGTAGACCAAACAACCGAGGCTTGGTCCTAGCTGGGGGATGTCGAGGACCTGACCAAGAGACTGACTTGTTGACCAGCTTTGGCACAGGTACGATTTGAGCTTTTTTAAACAAGGGATTGTTGAGAGGCGTGACCTCAAATGGCGTTGACCTTGCAGACGGCGTGCCATTGTTCGCAGAGATGGGAGGCAATAGCGAAATTCCTTTACCAGAACCTTCTCCATTAATAGTGGTAGCCGATACTGCATCTGTCGTCTCGGATGGCCTTGTTTGAGTGGTCGAGGTGCCTTCGATTCTCCCTTTGGCATCAACCTTTGATTGTCTCGTCCGCGACTTGGATTGGTCGTTAGCGCTCATGGCCTCGGCTAGTGCGACTGCATTCTCATTTTTCGGATAATCGAGAACGGTGGTAAAAGTGTGAATATATTGAGACATGGCCTCTTGAGACCGTGCTCTTGCCTTGGGACCATTGAGAGCAGCACTTGACGTATTTTTGGGAGCATTATAGGGTCGAGGGACGGTGGCTGCTATTAGTTGATCCGTCTCGTCCTCTTCTGATGACCCCTCGTAATATAATGATTTCGAGTGAGACGAACTCGTCCCTCGGACTGACCGAGCTGAAGACCGATTGGGAGTGGTAACTGTCTGCTTTTGCTTTTTCCGAGGCTGTCCAGATGATCCTTCACTTGTTCGTTTATTTTTTGAGCCAGGAGGTCGCCCCGGCTTCCGCCGGACGACTTGCTGGTGAGCGGCGGTATCCTGGACGGCAGTGGTGATCATGGCTGGTGTCGACTTGCCACGATCCGAGGCGGGCACTCGGAGTTGTCAATTTTCTGGTCCAAGAGCAAACTGTACCTGTGACCGTCTAGCTGCGATTTATGAATATTTCCTACCCGAGTCCAGATGTTGAACGGGAAGATACTAGAGTGTAAGAGCAGTAAGAGAGAGAGCGAGCGAGACTGAGCGTGCGCTAGTGCCCGCCGCCGCCAATCGAGAGCTTTGCATGCGTGGATTGAGGCGCAGAGTGTCTCATCTTTCAACCAGTCCAGTCTATCACTTTTGCCTCTTTTTAGTAGTGACAGTAGCACATACCACAGTAGTACTTGGATACTTGATGACATGGATGTAGGACATGGGGCATACGAGAGGAATATGACGGCCGGATAGCCAGTATGGTTTGTACCGAGGCAAGGCCATTTCGAGCATGGCAATGCCGTCCAATGACGCACCCTGCTGCATCTTTGGTCCTTGCCGACCACTGTCACCACCCATGGTGAAATCTATCAACTGTCCTCAGTCCACCACCCTCGTCACATCTTGACACATACAGTATCGTATAGACCGGTATCTTAACACAACGGTGGCAATATGGTTCCGAAGCCGGTCCGTCTTTTGCGCGCGTTCGGTCATCAGCTGGGGCGACGTGTATTCAACAATTTCAGCGAAATCTGCTTGGTCGAGGCGAGAGCGAGAGAGAGAATCGGACATTTCAAAGATAGGGGCATATAGAATCGAATTGGAATCTCGACCCAGCCTCGACAACCCGGTCCGCAAGGAAAGATTCAACATAGACATATAGATACTCGCACATCCATAGAGCTGGCGGAAAATGGCTTCGACAACAGCAACTGCAGCTCCCTCTCTCGATAAAAATGTGGCAGCCACAAACCCTTCCAGCAAGGCTGCATGGAAACACTTTTTAGCTGGAGGGTAAGCTTGACTGACATTTCAATCCACTCCTCGCACATGTACCTTATGCACAGAAGCTACTTGTTTTCCACAGGGTCGGGGGTATGACGGGGGCCATTGTCACATCGCCATTCGATGTCGTCAAGACAAGATTACAATCCGATTTATTCGAGTCAAGTTCTTCAAGACAAGCCACTTCAAGTAGTACCAAGGCTACGACAACGAACACTATCAAAGGATCACCCATAAATGTAGCACAGCAAACAGCACTGAAAATTAAAGCAAGACCACAGGGCGTTCGAGGGCTGGTCTATCATTTTGTGGAAACAAGTCATATGATTCGGTGAGTCTTGTCGAGGCGAGCGACTACTGGCTACCGTCATGGTGACTGACAAGCCGCCACCCTCACAGAAATATCTATGTGCATGAAGGCCCCAAGGCCTTGTTCAAAGGTCTCGGCCCAACACTTGTCGGTGTCGTACCAGCTCGGCAAGTCATATACACCCACACACATTATACAATTCGTCCCAACTAATCATTCGCACACACCCACTCACCCACACGCACACACTCTCTCAGAGCCATCAACTTTTCAACGTATGCTCACATGAAAAAAGTAATCAGCTCAACCTTTCCTTCGTTGGTAAAGCGAGACGCACCAGGGGACGTGATAGAGACAAGTCCGCTGGTGCATTTAGGTGCTGCCGTAGTGGCTGGTGTGATCACGGCTACCGCGACCAATCCTATATGGGGTAAGCTGCGCCTTCTCCACCATGGAAACCTATGCGTCGCAGAATGAAGCTGAAACGAGTGACATCGCATCGTGTGACATTAAAGTGGTCAAGACCCGGCTACAACTCGAGGCAAAACATCGTGACAGGGATATCAAGAGCAATGTCAGCAAGATGGCCTCGACCCCGTCATTAGGAAGTGCACCGATGCCAAAGTCTGGTATCGCAGCAGCCGCAGCAACGCCATCCACAGTCGTGCAAAAGGTCCTGCCGGCGGTAACCATGACACGGGATATCCTCAAGCGAGAGGGAATCAAGGGGTTATACAGAGGTATGAGCGCAAGTTATCTCGGTGTATCAGAAGGTGTGATACAGTGAGTCATTCATATCGAAACATGTGATCCAAACGCTCAATCATTGACTGACCGCATACTCCCCCAACGTACCAGATGGGTTCTCTACGAGCGACTCAAGAAAATGTCAACTCAAAAGTCTGAAACGGGCAAGAAGTCGTCTGCTCTGTCAGAGATTGCCGGAATCGTTGGTTCGAGTGGTGGTGCCAAGATGGTCGCTTCCCTGATCACGTACCCCCACGAAGTGATCCGGACACGATTACGACAAGAACCACCCCGAGGACAAGCGCCAAAGTATACCGGATTGATTCAGACCTTGAGATTGATCGTGGCAGAGGAGGGGTGAGTCGTCGTTTTTTCTCACAAAGGACTTTTTCAAACCGGACAAAGCTGACACGAGCGTAAATGCTCTTGTTTGCTCCCCCAGTGTCGGGCGATTGTATGGAGGCTTGTCTGCCCATTTGATGCGAGTCGTGCCCAACGCAGCTTGCATGTTTACCATCTACGAGATCGCCCTGAGGCTCTAGACGTTTTTTTCCCTTCACATGGAGCCCCCCCAATAACTAGATGTACAAACCAAACAGAGTCACCATCCCCATACCCCCCCCCCCCAATCAAGCCGCAGCGTGGTCTATTCTGGCATTCGGAATACCTCCACAAACTATGCACCACACTCCCCCAAAAGTCCTTGCTCACCACTCACAGACATTGACATCGTGCGCAGCGCCCCCCCCGCCCTCTCCCTTTAAAGGATGTATTGTTAGCCATCTGCATTTAACCCGCTCTGGTCTTGTCACTTTGTGTCATGACATTCCACTGTACTCGTATGTACAGTATGCGGATCATTTCACATGAACATTCCCGTACGTCGCGATATTGTCTGCCTAAACCTGGGTCTTTTGTGCCTGATGCCTGATGGTGGCTATCGTATATGTTACGTATTTGTGGCTAATGTACAAAGAAGGCAACCTCGAAAACAAAAAGCTCAACGAAACCGTTGGCATGGAATCATCTCCATGTTTCACCTTTTCTTTTTCTCCCCGTCTTGGTAAACGAAATGGCAATGGGTCCCACCGTTACACAGCTTATCCACAAATGGCGACGTGCTATGGTACGAAATCCGACATGAGACTACAACACATTTGAAAAAACAGAGAAACACCTTGACAACGCCGTACTCACCAAATCATCATTGACAGAAAAGCAGATTCCTTCTTCAATCAAACTCTCAATGGTAGTCCTGTGAAGAATGAGAAAGAGTATCAAAGATCAGAGCTCCATACCCGAACCAACGAGTCCACTATCTCGACACAAAGACAAAAATGCTTACATGACTTCATCGTGCGTTCTTCCATTGCCGACTGTCCTCGCGACGACACCCACATGGACACCTTCGTCATCAACCGCATTGGCCTTGATGGCCTGCAATACCGTGCGTTGGAAATCTGTGCAATGGCCGTATCGATCATCGTCATCCCCATTGTCTGGCATTCCACCCGGAAGATAGTCGGCGTGAGTGTTTGTGTTATCGACAGACTTTTTGGTATTAAAAGTCATCAAATGTGGGGGAGAGAGAAAATCAAGAATGGTGTCAGGTCAAGCAGATTGAAAAGTTTTAAATGAAATGAATCAGACTTACTGTCATGGGTTTGCGCGAAGACAAGTGCATGTAGAGCGCCTCCATCAAATGATAGTGCACCTGATTGAAATCTTTAATGGGACGAATTTGGTGGCAGTGAATATGCCTGCTTCCTGTGAATGCCTTCATCAGGCCAATCACCACTACGTAAACGTCTTGTCTGTAAAGGAAGACAAAAAAAAAGGTATGCTTCAGACCTCATCATCTTGGTCGATTGACAAGACTCAGTGGCGGATTTAGACTTACTCGATATCCATGGGAAGATCGTCATCCTGTTGCACAGCAGTGTCCCACCAGCGTCGCACTGAAATCTGACCAGTGCCGTCTTCTATTGTATAAGACACATTGGTTGCAGTCTTGGCGATATTCCGGACCACTCCAACCACTCGGACCTGAACATGAAAACCAAGACAAGGGGTACTTTCAGAGTCTCTTGCGGATCCGGTTGAGAACTTTGCGGCTTACTGCTGCCAATTCAAAGCCATCGACGTAGAACTTGGCATCCGGGTGCGGATGATCAGCTCCGTGGAGCTGCTTGATGGTCACCGGTCGAATGCTGTCAACAGCCCCCCCCTGTTGTATGATCAACCGTCGTTGGACTAAGCCCGGGATGCAACTGACCAGCGTGAGACGAGAGACGCACCTTGTTTCCTCCGGGAGATTGACTAGCACCCATAGGGCTGGCATTGTCGCCTCCGACAAACCCACCTTGTTGACTTTGAAAGTACGGGTTGCCTAGTCGCCAAAAAAATGTGTGAGGGAGTCGTGATATCGCAATGCAGTCCAAGACGATGTGCTTACTCATTCTATGTTGTGATGGTGACTGATATGTCTGATTAACGAGTGATTGTGCGTCTGATACTTTATGACAAGAAGTCTACAAGGATCTCAGCTCGATCTTGTTCACTTTCTGTCGTTGAACCGGCCAAGACGCGAAGACGCGTCGCGTCGTGAAAGTGCTGCTGGCTGAAATGAGCTCCGAGGTGATAATGAGCTCACCGTCCGCGGATTCTATACCATGTACAACATTGAATCAGATAATCAGACAACCCATTATACTTCTTTGACAACTCAGAGTGTAATACAACGTTCCACAAGAGCAGGTGGTGACACCTTTCTTGAAAAGCTATAGGTCCGTCTCGACAAAGTCATCCAAAGACGTTTGCTATATTCGAATCAGATTAGCGCGCGTCAGTCGACAGGAAACCTGTTTGGTGCATGCACGACAAGGCCACAAACCTCTTGCTTTGGCTTGACGCCGTCTTGCTGCTTTTGAGAATCTTGTTTCGTCTTCTTTGCCGAAGTGGGCTTGTTGCCGTGCTTGCCATCCAGCTCTGATTCTGTATCGTCCTCAATGACAATGACGTCTGACTCTTCAGCAGACTGAGTCTCAGTCTTGGGGCGTTTGATATGCGACCGAGTCTCTGCCTTGGTCTGCGAGTCGTTGGCCCGCTTCCGTGTCTGACCCGACATTTTAGAGGATTGAGATTGGGGGGCGTTGGAATCATCACCTAGCCCCTCGATTTGGGCCACATCATCATCTTTTGGCTCTTTGACATGCTCGTCTTTCACGTCTTTGGATGCTTTTGCGCTCGGAACGACCTCTTTCTTTGATTTCTTGGCCGGAGACTTAATATTTTCCTGGTGTTTGAAAAAGGCAGCGATTCCATCCTTTCGCTCCGACACAGGCTCAATGTACGTCGGCGAGTTTGTCCCTACCTTGCCAACCTCCTTTGGCACAGCGTAACTGTCAAAAGATGCGACAGGGGAACCGTCGTTCAGTTAACCCGCTCTTGTACCACCACGAAAACAAGCTCACCAGTCCAGCTTTCCCTCATAGGGTTTCAAGAGATTGGCCACATTTGATGTCCATCCATCCTCACAATTGAGCCATGCCATCACTTGTTCCTCAGTCTCCAAGATGCAAGGCATGCGGTCGTGTAACCATTCCATGTCTTTTGAAGAGTGGGTAGTGACGATGGTAAAGGTCTTGAGGGGAGGCTCGTCAGCGGGAGAATCCACGTACTTGACCGTATCGTATAGACCAGCAAAGATCATGAGAGGATGGTCCGAGCCCGTGTTGGAAGGATGACGGGTGAAGTGAGGGATTTTTTGACCAGCTTTCTTTTGCCATTCATAGTACCTTGTGGCCCGTGATAAGAGGTTAAAAGGTCAGATTGTCTGCATTTGACATATGTGTCCCTGGGACTTGGAGCTTACCCCTGACAGACTATTGCACATCTCTTGGGCCCTTTGAGTGACTGCCACATGCCATTGGAACTTTCGCTGCCGAATCAAGATTGTTAGCTGAGACAGTGTCTGGAACAAATGATAACATCGCCAACTCACATGAGATTCTCTGAACGTGCATTGATCGTGTTGAGAGGTCCTGTTGGGGGATGCTTTGACCAGTGAGGGACGAGTCCCCATTGCCTGTACGAAATAGAATTTACCAGTGAACACGACGTCAATCAGAGACCAGACAGGACCGATAGTGTCTGGGCATTTAGCTTACATTGTCTCTATGATCAGCCCCTTGTCCCCTACTGACACTCTCCCTGGATCTTCTTCCTTGACGCCCGACTTGACATCTTCATGCTGTCTTGTTTCCTCCACCTCTCCACCACCTCCTCGCAACCTATTTGGCATGCTCCGCAATCGAATGATTGGACAATTTGTCTTGGGTGCGACGTTAAAATTATCGGGCCTCCAGTGGTCTTGATCTGCCCATGGAACCGATTGTGCTCGTTCCCAGAGGCGTCGATCTCGTTCATGCTGGCTGAGTCCATCATCATCATCTTCATCTTCATCATCATCATCACTCGTAGCTACTTGCTCGGACTGATTCAATTCCTCCCCTGAATCTCTCTGATCATCTTGATGGCCAGTGGGCTCAGCTTGGGTCCTGTTTCGACGGCGCTCCACTTGAGCTCTGTTTCGAGCGCGTCTTTCACGACCCACATTCGCCCTCCGTTCCGCTTCCCGATTTCCTGATAACCCTGCTTGTCGACGGGTTGTGTCTGGCAGCCGGTCCACAATCCCCATTCGGACGGCTTCCCCCTGAATAACTCACAAACACGTTGGGTGACATTAGCATTCGGGGCTCGTGAGTGCAACAGAAGAAATCATCACAGACTTACCGAGATTCCGAGTGCGAATCTGCCGCACATGATGGTCTCTCTGGTCGAGAGCTTTATAACTTGAGTGGAGTGGAGGATCAATCCGAATCGGAGAAGTGCCGGAATGGTCTGGTTGCAATAGAGGATTCAAAGACAACGAGCTGCAGTCCGCAACGTCACCATCCACAAGACCTTACACAGAACGATATGAGAAAGCGATGAATGAGGGCTTCAGGAACTTGCAGTAGCTTACAGTGGTACAGTGGTACAGTGGTTATTATTGATTGCGTCATCGTCAACAATCGTCGTATCGTCGTACATCGTCGTATTCGTACTCGTCGTCGCATATATACCGTACCCGCCCTGGCCAACGACAAAATAAATCACCCCAAGCAGTGAGAGGTGATGCAGCTCAGCCCTCAGTTGGGAGCGCCCAGCTTGATTCCATCATCAGCGGCACACAAGTTGGAAAATCTCACGTCCATGTCTATTGTGCGTGCAATTGTATTATATGGATACAAGTAGGTTCTACAACCCTCAAACCTTTTCTTATCACTTCTCTTCTTGTCGGTCAAGAGAGGGATAGAAAGAAGAAAACATACAACGGAGAGGAAGGGAGGAAGGAAATAGGTGTCTTGTTTGGTTGCGTCCGGACAAGAGACTATGAAGATGTTTTGCTCGCTCGAGGAGCAGCATTTTGATTATGATGGGAAAGACGATGAGATTGTGCCGATGTAGTGTGTGAGGTTCTTGGCCGAGTGGTAACAGCAGTAGCAGCAGCAGCCGCCGCCGAGTCATTGGATCCCCCATTGTCCTTTTTAGAACCTGACCCCAGGATGTCTTCGGCTGTCGTTCGGCCCCTCCAGCTGCGTGATTGATGGGGAGGCGTAATGAGCCCTTTGCGTGCCTTTCGTCGGACCACTCGCTTGGTGCTGTACAACGAGTCAATGGGAGTAAACTTGTTAGACAAGAAGATATAAAACGTGATGTGAGTGGAGCGGACCGTGCACTTACTTCCACTCGACGAAACCAAAGATAAAGGCGTCGACAGCGCCTTGAGCAAAGACGAACCTGTTTGTGCAAAAACGACACAGACACGAGAGAAATGAGAGGTGCCTCTTGTAGCATCACCTCGACGAATGATTTCGACTCACCAACGAGAGATTGCTCTCAGCGCCACAGGTTGATTGTCGGGATCCGCAATGTCGTAAATGATACGAATGAGCGATACAGAGAACAACAGGCAGTATCTGGTAAACCACATGATCATCAGCTTTGGGGCATCAGCGGGGCCAGGCGACAAGGCTGAAGCTCATCAAGCCTGCTCGCAAGAGAGCCACTCACGCTAGCGGAAAGTAGAGCATCAACATGGCTGTTTTCCTGTTCATATAACTCGCCATGGATTCTTGCTGTATGATCATGTCTTCACTGCTGAGGTGTGATCGCTGATGCCTCTCGGGCTGCTCGGCGGATTCGTTGCGGAGGAATTGAGCAAAATCAATCTCTCCGTCGTCGTCTTCTTCCTCGTCTTGTTCCGATTCGTCATCTATTGGCCGGTGCCCCTTTTCTCCTCCACCTGCTTCTGCTTGTTTGTCTATTGTTGTCATTGTCGGTGCACCTCTCGGTGTATTCTCGCCATGGGTGGGACCGAGGGGTACATCGGGCCCGCCATCGACTGAGCTCATGGCGGATTCCTTTCGCAAGTACGGAGGCAGAACAAAACTAACAGGCCCTGAACCTCGTCTTGAATCAGTCTCAGAGGGCGCGGTCGCTGACCCCCTTCGAGCAATGCCGTTATGGATCAGATGTGGTGGATCTACGGAGCCTCTTCGTATGGATGGAAGATTGCCTTGGTTGGATGACGAGGACGAAGGCGTCAAAATATCGCTTTCGGGTTGGGAGCTGAATGCGACGGATGAGAGGAGCGGGAGGGGTACTGAACTCGCGCTATCGCGTTTTTCACTCAGTAGTGACGACGAAGTGTAGGCAAAATCGACAAGTTTGTCCGGGCTGTCACGAGCTTCAGAAAGTGGAATGGGGAGAGAAGATGCGGTGACGATGGGCGTGGGCTCTTCATGAACAATGGAGGGGACAGACGCTATGGGGTGCGAACCGCGTTGTGGAGTGGCGGCGGCGGTGGTCGAAGAGGAGGTGATGATGGATAAAGATGGCTCTCGGGATTGACGACCCGAGCTATGGAGGCCCGGGGAATCATGCCTTGATTTATTCCCCGAGCTGTTGCGCTTCTTCCCAAGTCCGGTCCAATCACTAAAGAATCCACTGACGGCGTGCCGCTGGGAATTCGACGCGGTCATGGTGCTTTCTGAGCCTCCATACCTCTGACCGTCAATCTCGAAAGCTGGTAATTCCATCATTTCCCATGGCGGGATCACTTCTTCGACGGGTTTGGTGGTTGATGTGGGTGGCATTTCTGTTGAAGGAGACACCATGTCGTGATTTGCATACACATGGTCTTGTGTCGTTGGACGCAGTGATTCCATTTCTATTGTCTTGGCGAATGGCCGGCCTCTTGTATGTTGCTTGGGCATGTCTGTTTTTGGTTTAAACGAAAACTTGCCAAACCCTTCCTTGATTCGCTCCCTCGAACTCGCCCTGCTTCTTCTCCTGGTAGGATCCTGTGTAAACTGGCGGACACTTGCTTGCTGTGTTTCTGGATTTGGCATCAATGATGCACCCCGTTCTGGCTGATAGGCAGAGTCAAAACTGCTCAATTGAGAATGGTTACCCTGCCTTCCGTTCGAGGTACCGTTTGGTGTCAGCGAAAACGAGGCTCGGATCTTGTCGGGACGGCGAAGAAAGACGTATAGCCTTGCGTAGAAGAAAAAGATGGAGACAAAGACGACGGCTCGTGGCACGAATTGCATCAAGTTTCCGTATTGTCCAGAGTTTGCGCCGTAGAAACACACACCGCCGACTATAATAGAATCATGAGCTTGAGATGCCAGGGATCGAGGCTGAATCAATGACTCACCTGGCCAGTATCCATACAAAAAGTAGGTCATGACACCGATACCAAACGACAAGACGTAAATGACGACAAAGATGATCCACCACTGTCGCTCGATGAAGATGGTGATCCTACTCAGTGGCTGTACGGGAATTTAGTGGCAGCTGGTGGTGAGCTCTTGCTGATACTCGGCAAGGTGAGCTGAGCCACGGACACTCACGTGAATGAGGATCATGTAGGTAGCGAATGCGACCGCAAACGTCCACATGTGTTCTTTGAAAACAAAAAGCCGTGGATGCAAATGGTCAGTAAAAAGCACAGGGTGATCTCATACATGAACACTCACCCGACCATAGAATGGCAACCAGCAACAGACCGAATCCATCGCAAAAAGCGCTGCCTTGACCATGGTGAATACCTCGAAGATATTCCCCACTGGTGATCGTGCCCACCAGACTATTTGATGAATTCCAATGCTCGGGTCAGCTGGGGCTATGCAAGGGAAGGCGCATTGCCTATTGATCCGTTAAATGTTGCTCACCCAAGAGCAAAATCACTAATGACGAGTCCTTGGACAAGTCTCATTCGAACGGTTGATCCCCGACGCTGAACGAGTTCTTGCCAAACCATACTGATCAGAATGATGCCTGCGCCAACCACAGTCGTGCTCTGTATGTCACCAAGTGTCATTTTGTGGTTAGTGATTTCCATGTCAAGAGAAAAGCTGTATTCCACACCACGGGCGCAACGTACGAGCAATGTAATGTCGACAATGACCACCCAACGTCTTCCTTCGACGGTTCCATCTGCACTGGTGTTTGGATTAGTGTTTTCCCATGTCGAGTTTTTGGGAATGGTATCATTTTGTGCTGATGCTTGTTGCAGAAATGTCATGAGAATCAACACCCATGTCCATAAACTGAGCAACACCGCCCGACAAGACGGCAAGGCCATGCTACCGGCCATAGATTGCAAGTCTTGTATTCCAGGACATGTGAACGTGAAAGGCCCGTTGAGGCGATAGAGGTGTATGTGTTCTGGACCTGGCTGGCTCGACTGGTGTTGTAGTTTTTTTTTGGGTGGTCTGACCTGGTGAGACTTGTCCAATTGGCCAACAGCGCCCACGAGGTATCCTTTGTCAAGCTTGTCAAGAGGCCAAGAGTGAGAGGGGTGTGTGTACTCGAGTACGGTAGTTGTACCACTACTCGTGTTCTCGTTGAGACTCGACCGTCACTAGTATCATACAGAGCTTATTCCAACCCAACAAGAACCCAAGACTTGTAAGTACTCGAGTACTCTTCTGTTCGACGTTGAACAAGGCTGGGTAGCGCTCGCGTAGATGAGACAAAAGGCAGCAAAAGAGTCTCAAGCAAGTGCAGCAGCTTCAAGCAGACACGCAAACGGCTCAACGATGCCCGAGGCTCAAACCACAGCTTAAAATGACAGATACAGTTGCCCGAACCCACTATCAATTCCACCATCTTTTCTATGACGCTGGCAGTGGATGGATTCACCATCATCGACTGGATCAGTTTTCAACATCAACACCACATTCATTCATGGACACCAAACATGACCTTGACCAGATTACCCACTACCACCTTTAGATTTTTCATTCCTTTGCTGCTCGGGGCAACTAGCGCTGCGTGTATCATTTGACGGAGCGAGCAATTGCCCTCTCTTATTTTCAATCAAATCCATGAGCTTCCCATGCTGGCTGGCTGGCGCCTCGCACACAGAAGCCTCCGCTGCTGCCTACCACTCGAGCTGGCTTGTCCTCTCGAGGGGGTTATGCACATGACATGCCGAGAGAGCGAATTGTCCCGTCTTTGCCTAATCCAAGCGTGTCCGCCGGCGCATGCTAGTTTAATGAGGTTACCACGCGGTCAACCAACGCCGAGAGAGAGAGTGTGAGCGGCACTACGGAGGTGCAATCTCCACTCACTCGATGTTGCATGCAAAACAAGCTCTACACACAGACTGACATGGCCTGGCAGTATGACAACCAACTAGGTTGCCTCGACATTTGCTAAACCCCAAGCATCTCGTATCTCGTACACGGCTACATGCCACTCGGACCGCCAATGTATACACACACAGAGTATCACATATCACAGTATGTAGATGAATGGGGATCCCGGTCCGAGCATGATCGCATGATCCATCTCGCTCCTTGTTTAATATTTAATCGAATGGATTCGTTTCAACCCTCGTGGCAAACATGACATGACACGACTACTTTGCCGGTTCATCTTTGGAATCATCAACGACACATGTCAATCCAACAAACTATCCCGACTACTACTCGTCGCACTCGTCGTCGTCGTCGTGGTCGGACTGGGTCGTTTCATACGTCTCGATGGCATCGGTGCCGGCCGTTTCGGTTGAGCATGCTGAGCGCCGCCATGATTGGCCGACATTGACCTCGATGGCAAAGATGTGGGATCGTTTTTTTCGTCCTCGGCTAGTACTGATAGATTTGGGGTCGGCAGCGCTTGAGAAATGAATTGGTATGTTCCAGCTCTGGAGCATGGTCACAAAGTAGTATTTCGGTCAGCATGCCAAGTATGTAGTCATCTGGCTGGATCTAGAATGGCTTGATCGGTTGTGTGGTACAGGATTAATTCTGGGTGACTCACAATGAAGTGTTCCATAAAGCGCTTGCTCGTTTGGATCCAGCTTGCACTTGAGGCATGTTCAAAACATCTTCCCAAGGTTTGCTGCTCCATCCTCCCAAACTACTACTGGCGTGTGAGGAGCCTGTGTCGTCTGGCCTGGCCTGATGATTTGTCGACATGGTCGCTGATTGCAACGACAAGGCATCCAGATCCCCGTTCAGGCGGGCGGATGGGGACCTAGCGGATTCGAGCTCAGAGTTTTGGTCAAGATCAATCAACGTGGGTAATGTCTCAATTTGTGGCTCATCGCCAGCGGCTGCTGCGGCTGCCTTGGTCCGCCCAGCCGTGCTCCCCGTCCCGGCAATCAAACTCAACGTCTTTATTCGTTGTTTGCTGGGTTTTGTATCTTGATCAAACGAGCCACGTCCTCTTTCTGACCCCGATTCCTCTCGACTCGCTCGTCTACCAAATTGATCGCCCTCGACAGGAGTCCCATGATTGCCACTGGGGGCTTGGTGGATGGTCCCAATCAGACTCTCAAGCCATCGTTTGCCTCCTTCAAGAGCCGCGTGAGGGCTGAGACTGTCTGTTGATGGTGCGTCTCGGTGTTGCTGTGAGTTGGTGGGCGTGTCTGGTGGGTCGCCCATGGTATCTGGGATCATCGAATCATTGATTGGGGCTTGGCTCGGTCTACCCAATGTTGGTGCTTTTGCCGAGACTGAGCTCGTAATAATCGCATGCCATTGTGTTTTGAGGTCTTCGAGCTCACGCTCTTGTCGAAGCAGCTCTATGAGTGCGGAAAATGATAGGGTGATCAGTCTTGGTCATGTCACTTGCAAGCCATCAACCCACCTTGACGGGTCTCGTTTACTTGCAATTCTTTCTTGGCTATCCGGGTCAACAAGTCTGAATGTCTGCGAGAAGAGAGCAACAAAGGGTAAGCAGATGAATCAGTCAATTGATAAAAAGTCATGACAGCTAAAACACTCACCGATCAATCAATGTCAACCCTTTTCCCTCGGTGATCGATCCCTCCTTTTTGTTCTCATGAGAAGCATCAAAGATGGGTCTATGTGGCTGATGATTTGACCCGCCGTTGTCCTGATCACTCGTTGCGTCATTTGTGCCATTGACTTTGCGTCTAAATCGCGGCGTCCGACCTTGCTGAGGTGTAGACAACCCTTGACTCCACGGTCTAGATGACGCTGTAGACTCGGATGCCGTATCCGTCCTCTTGTCCAGTCGTAGGTTCATCGGACGATGTCGGGTCCCTCGTATTGCCTGGCCATCAAACGATTGAGGCCGACTTGCCACTTGCGACGACGGCCCTGCGACAGACACTGATTCAAAGGAAGCGCGGTAAGGAGGAACAGGGAACGAGTCCGATGTGAATGCAGTTCCCGAAGACGAAGAAAGAGGTCTTGTTGTCCTCGTTGGCGTGGATGGAGGGTGATGCACAGGCGAAATGGTATCATTGATCAGTCGAGGAGAGTCTTGCATTGCATCCTTTACCTCTTCTTCGACGTTCTGTTGGTACTCAAGGGCAAGGTGTATGTTAGCAGCTATACCCAGGGGTCCAGTACATTGTTTAGCTCGCATACACACCTTGCTCGTCAAGGATCCAGCACCACTGGCAAGACTGAGGCGTTTCAAGTGAACATGGCTAGGTTTGGCCCCTACGGTGGGCGATCGAAGATGGTGAGTTGGTGATGCAGGAGGAGTCATGGAAGACCCAGCTCCAAGTGGGCCCCAGTGCTCTGCAAGGTTCATGTTGGTTCTTCCACAGTTGCCCTGTTAGTCCATGCCCTTGTCTATTCGTCTATCCCTGACAAGTGACGACTTGTTGAATTGTTTACAATGTCGCATATAACCGAATCATTCGGGCCAAACGCTATTCATAATCCAGAGGGACAATTGCAGATAGACTGCTGACATGCCATGTCGAGAACAACTTGGCACCAGAAAAGTTAGCTCGCTCATACATCCAGACACACATACACATGGCTCTACCACACCCATTCTCTGCAAGCTCAAAGCCGCTACCATCAGCGACGTACTTTGAGACAACGGAACCCCTGCCGTTTGCTGCGACGCTGAACAAGGGCCCACTCTTTGAACGCGACATACCAGGCCCTCTCGAGCCCTTGCAGGATCCATTCAGGACGAGCTCTGGTGGGCAGGTTGCTGAATCAACACCATTGGTGTTTCCTGGGGCGTCGCCGTCACGATTCGGTAATGTTGCCGCCGCAAACGACTATGGACGGTCAGACTCGAATCCCGAAAGCAGTTCATCACCATGGCGTCAATCGCGGAATTCAAATGTCCTGACGTCCCCCCAGTCAGAGGCCACCACGCTGTCACCCACATTGACCAACACGTCGTTGCCAGATCAAGATGACCCATCGGATGATTTGATGGATCTTGTCGAACGGAAAATCGCAGCCTGTGTCTTGTTGGATGACGCCCATCTCGAACTATCTCAAATGGGCCTGGAATTTCTCCCAGACAAGATTTCCGAACTTCAATACATTTCAAGAATCGAACGCAAGTCGAGCGGTGGTGGGAGCGGAGACCGCGGATCTGGCACTCCTTACAAGACTCCGCCTCATTCACCGCCCAGTAGAATTGGACAACTCACTACCAGGTCACCACTACTGGCAGCCGGACGTCGAGAACGACCTTGGGCGCGTTCAGCTTCGCTGCCTTCCGCCATGTTACCAGAACCTTTGCCTAGTTCGCCCGACAGTCCCAAATCACCTTTTGGACCATTATTGGGCGCTTTTAAATCTCTTCCCGACACAATGGGTGCTTCCAGTCACACTGGTGTTGGGTCTAGTCGATCACGAGAGTTTTATTCGAATCCTCTCGGACTTGGTCCTCCGCCATCGTCTCGTTCCGGAAAGTATGATGGGTTTTATCCACCTGGGTCGCCTATCGTCGAGAGACCCGCCGCAACTCAAAAAGAGACTCGATCAGAATTAGACCCGGACCTTGTGACGGCCATGTCTGCGAAGCGAACTCTGACCGCACCTTCTGGATCAAAACATCGGGTCAGGTTTGGAGGAGAAAGTTCTAGTCAAGGCACACATGAGCCGTCTTTGGATGAAAGCCGTGCCTTGCTGGGTCAACATGCCTTGCCAGTAGGGCAATCGTCTCGTGCCGCCGAGCCACACGCCTCGACGAGTCGAGTACCTGACATGAGTCCCGACTCGTCCCCGACTTGCCTGGTGAAACAAAAGACCACGTTGAGCAATCGGCAAGCAACGAAACCCCTCTCGACAGCCAAATCGCTCTCCGACGTCATGTTCTCGGCCTCGTCACGGCCTGGTGAATATACAAGATCTTCACGAACCATGAAGCGGACCCCGTCCGGAGTATACGTAGCTACGGAAGAGACGTCATGGAGTGGACAGGGTGGATCTGACTTGGCACTGTATTTGAATACTAATGCTATCAAGTGGTGAGTTTATCTGCGCATAAAAAAAGATGCAGTTCATTTTGCTCATCACGTTTGGACGACAGCCTGCCGAGTTCCTTGTTTTTAATTTCCAACCTGACTGTTCTGAGTTTGAGGCATAACCAGCTCAAACGACTGCCTGCTGCGATCGGTCAACTCAAGCGGTTGAAAGAACTGAATATCAGTAATAATCAAATCGTGAGCAAAGCTTATATGATCTCACCGGGGAATCAATCGATTGCATTCTTACGCAGATGGACTACATCAGACATATCTGCCACCTTCTTTGATGGACCTTGGCGAACTCAATCTGCTACACTGTATCAACAATCCATTCATTCGTGAACCTTTTGAAAGGGCACCATCCGGTCGCAAACTCGGTCCCTTGGTCCTTCACTCGGAAAACCTCGAGACTGACTCTCAAACCTCC
Source organism: Filobasidium uniguttulatum (assembly GCA_039545395.1). Taxonomy (NCBI): domain Eukaryota; kingdom Fungi; phylum Basidiomycota; class Tremellomycetes; order Filobasidiales; family Filobasidiaceae; genus Filobasidium; species Filobasidium uniguttulatum. Next base: position 59,153 of record BCJK01000011.1, on the reverse strand, counting down.
CCCTCGGCCGTCCCTACATTGTACAGCATATGCATCTCTAAACTGTTATCGACTCGAGAACCCGACCACATCCCTGCTCTACTCTCCAAATTCGACTGGAATCCCGAAGGTGGCGGAGAATCCCACGCGCTCCAGAGCCCGCTTCAGCTGCAACAATCCCTCAAGCATTTCAGCGTGGAGCAGTGTGCCAAGATCATCCAGGTCCTCAGGAGTGCGTCAGATGCTCGTCAAGCCAGGGCATATGATCAAGGGCTACCTGAAACTCGATCTCGAGTGGCGAGAAGACGGATCCGCAAGGACAGACAAGAGAGGGAAACATGTTTACATGAAGATGCGGCCACGAATCCATTCTACACCCCGTGTCCGAACCCGCACCATTATACGGAAACTTACACGCCATCGGGAAGAAAAACAACTGTCAGTCGGTGGATCTACATTCACCCGCCACTGGAAGAGCGGATCGAGTATGTCGATATTGGGGGAGAAAAGGGACTGCCAATCAAATGGCAAGGATGTGGACTGGGATGCTTGGATTTTCTCGAGGTGTCCGAGCAGGATGGATTCGATGCGGATGTGTTGGGCGAGGACGATTGGAGTACAGAGTTGTAATCATGATAGCATGGTTGAGTGTGACGATATGCCCTGGAGGCAAAATGGTTCACAGGCTGTGTCTTGTCAATACTGTACATGCGATGCTCCCCATGCTCCCACCATCCTCTCTTTCCACCCCATTACATGCATTGCGTGTCGGAGTCTCAGAGGAAAGACTTGTCGCGCGCCTCGATCGTCTTTTCGAGCAGCCGCAACTAGGATGAGTACAGGACGTTTGCCCCTGTTCGATAGATTCATCCTCACTCCAAGCCAATCTCACCCACAAACTTACAGTCTCACACATCATGTCTGGCAGAATCCCTCAACAACCTCGGGCTATCGAAGGCGGAGCGTCCAACGTCTTCTCCTGGTTCTGGAACGATCAAGTCGTCAACCCCGAGCACAGGGCCGGTAACCTCAAGTGAGTGTGTTTGATGCATGACTGCTCATGACGCCGTCGACCATCTGTTGTTGAATGCTTGTCATGCTTACATCCTGCTGTTTGCTTGTATATTACTTGTAGCATCGCTCTTGGTGTGACGACGTTTGCCGTGGGAATCTTGGCGGTTCGAAACTTTGGAAGCATCCTTGTCCCCGGCTTCTAAACCAATCACGAATGCACACCCACGTCAAGAAGAAAATAAGAAACAGCAGCATAGCGAGAATCATTCTCTGTGGAAAGACACAGTACAACTCAAGCTACCCGAGGTGTTGCGGCACAAGAACTTGCCGCATATCTAGCGTGGGATTGATGGTCTCGACAGGGGAAATGGTTCAAGGGTCAAATGACGAAAAGCAGTAGCGTCTTGAGTGGAAAGCGCTCTATGTATCATACCATCAATACATCCATCGTTGCCAGTTACACCTCATCCCTTGGTGAATCAGTTCAGCAGGCTGGGGTAGCCTCTCGCACCCTCCCACACCGCGCAACAATGGGCTTTCAGAGTTTTAGTGACGAGCTTATGCACAGATCATTTCAACATCCCCCAGCGTCATGGCACTCCAAGGTCATGTCAATAGCTATGCCCGATTTGGATCCTTGATTTTGAATGTCTCTAGCCTACAAAAACTCCAACCCGATCCCAACTCCCAATCCTCGGGCCCATCCTTCCGATTTCCTTCCCACCAGCGGCAATGCCATGTTGAGTTCGATTCTGATGGGGTCCAATCGGTACAAAAGCCCGAAACCAGCGCTCAAGTTGGGTGTATGGTAGAGGTTTGAAATGTTGGAAGTAAACGATCGTTCTGAAGTCCAAGTGTCAACAAACGTTAGTCACAATTCACCCCAAATACACATTGTACATGGGAGGACAAGTCACGTACGCCAATTCCATGCAGTGACTTTTCCGGTATTGATGAATCCGTGCAATTTGAGTGGCCAATCGGGTTTCTTGGGTACCGGGGCAAAGACGGAGAGCCCGAGAGCGAATGCCAAGTCACCTCCGAGAGAGTCGTCTAAAGCAAGCGGATGGCCGATGTATCAGCAACTTGTCAGTGGTACAAAGGGACACGGGCAACACAGGGCGCAAGTTACGTACATCCATCTCTGATACCCATTCCACCAATCCTCCATCCCCTCACACTGTTCGGTCCGCCTAGAAAGACTCGGTCAGGAAGGGCCGTCTTGCCAGATGCAGACAAGGGTATAGAAATGGTAGTCAAGGACGAGAGGGAGTAGTGCTGATGGTAGTCAAAAAATGAAAATCAGATGGGTCATCTTTGAGAGGGTCGAGTACCACACCTCGAAATGACTTACACATCCGGAGCCGGGCCACAGTAACCTCGAGAGTTGTGTCTGAGCCGTGCTCTTGAAGAAATGAGCCGACGCTGAGCTACCTGGCAACCCTGCATATTCCTGTAGACGTCGAGTTGAAGACAAGGCAGATCAGTCAAGTACATTCAACGGTCGAGTGAAGTGTGGACGCAAAAGAATCCGTACGTGTGTGACTTTGAGGAGCGAACCTCGTGATCCGAGCCATGGGTCGTCTCGTGAATCACGAGTAAATGTGTGGATGAGACTAGCTTTGGTCGTAGGTTGAGCCAGTTCTCGGATTCTGAAGGGCACACACGTCATGCAATTGATGCAAACATCCTGAGCTCATCGTGTGACACAGCGTGAAAAGTCATGAGATCACTCACGAAATGGAGGCTTTGGGTGTCAAGTGCCCGATTTCTCGATTGACAAATTCGTACATCAAATCATGACTGCCCCAGGGTGCTCGGGCCTGTACGAGAACCGATGGTTAGTGGAGGACTTCTGCACCGTGATTCCAGATCAACTCAACGTACGCTGATTCTCGCTCGAGCACCTTCTGAGCGTTCCCGATGAGCCGCAAATGCGGTATTGTCGCGGTCGAGAGAAAAGGCTCCCAAGGTCAAATGAAGCAACGGAGAGGAGAGCAGTGGGGTAGAGAAGAGGATCTGCGCAACAGGTCGAACGTGTTTAGTGAATGTCGAGTTTCATTTATATCAGGTTTCCCAAGCAATACGGACAACGTACCTGGTAGGCAGATTTCGTCTTTGTACCATATGTGGCATTCAACTCCAAGGTTTCTGCACCTCCGAACACGTTTCTCAACCTCGCCGTTGCATTAGCTCCACCTTCACCCCCGCCAATTTCCGTTCCACCCTTCAAGAACAGACGACCCTTTTCCCTGAGCGCGAGAACGAGATCGACGTCTCCGATAGCTCCAAACTCTGCAGGTTGAATCTTGACGTCCATTTCATCGTGGAAAATATCAAAGCTTCTGAGGTGAGCCGTCAGGGCCTTGGTCGCAAGCAGTGTCTCGTGGAGAGTCGTGGGAGGAGTTGGAGAGCCGCTCGAGACGGCTGGGTTGATCCATGGGATTGAAAGGGCAGAATCGGATGGCTTCGAGATGAATGGGCTAATGAGGGATGAGAGAAACGAGCGACGAGTATTTGTCGCAGAGCCAGGGGCAATCCGAATAGACGAAATATGAAGAGGGTGGTCCATAGAGGTCGATACCTGAAATAAAGTCCAAGATTACTCTCACCCGACCCCAATGCATGTGTATCGGAAAAAGACTCACCACTTCATGCAGTCTCTTTTGCATCTCTTCGTATTCGCCTCTCAGCTTGCGCTGAAACTCTTCCTCTTGCCACTTTCTGAGCTCTTCGCCTTGGTCATCTATGAATGTGAAGCACAGGTGCGCAAGTATGCCCGAATTCAGCCTCTAGTATCTTTCTGTTGCATATACCAAGCTCATTACACGCCATGAAGACCTGGGCGATACTTACCACGATTGAAGACTGGCTCTCGAGCGTTTCGAAAGATATCGCTAGCTAGAGGCACCTGTAACGGTACAGGTTCCCTTGGCTTGAGTAGAAATCAATGCCAGAGGTGTCCAACCGTCAGACACGGATGGTACTGAATTATCCCCGGCCCATTTTGGCTCTCTGACTGCTGGACTCACCTGGAACCCAATGTCTACTTCGACATCCTGGACCTCGGCAGAAGGAATGTGTTCTGCATCGTGAGGATCCATATTTTTTGAGACAGGGATTGCTGTTTGAGCTACTTGTCACACAACACCCAGACGTTGGGCGGAACAAAATTAGACATCTAGCAACGACTACTGTAGCTAACGCTCTCTTGCTCGGTTCATTTCGCGCGGAACGAACGAAACGAATTTCTCGAGCGAGCGAGTCGCTCGTTCAAGATTCGTACAAACAGACCAAGGCACAGCAACACTTGTAGTCCTCCTTGGATCGGATATGCTCATTGGAATGACAGCAAGGTGGCCGTGTATCCTCTCGTCAAGTCGATACAGGTAAAAAGATCTGATCAAGCTGCGGTCTGGTATCGTCGTGTACATCATGAGAAATGAGAGGAAATGTGACATGGGAGGTTATGGACTTTGTATCGCCTATTCTCCTACCCTATAAGCTACCATTGCCTATTGTGAACATGTGGCCATCGAGAAAGAGTGATCAGCGAATGCCATAGACGCATCTGTCCGGTCTGAGGAACGCTGAAAACTGACCTCCATCTTGTGAACATTGGTGCTGAAATTTCGAAGTCTGACCTGTTCGACTTTACCCTTGTCAATCAAATGCGGGTCTGCATCATTCCATTGTTCTGGGAGCGCCAATGGGTCTTGCGTCGATGTGTAGGCCAGTAGTGTGAATGTACCTATCGGACAACGAGTGAATCGTCAGTCAAAACGTGTTCGCAGTCTACCCAAACTTGTGACGAGACTTCCAATCCTTACATTCGTCTTCCAACACGGGTAAAAACGTCACACTCGCCGTGATCTGTTTCATGATTTCTCTAATCTCGGCCTGCACCTCTTTTTCAGTCTTTTCCTTTGGCTTTGCACCTGATGAAGCTGTCGGCAGAGTCTGTCAGTCTAGCGACATGATGAGACGATCACGAGTGATTTACCCTTTGCATCATTGCCTTTGATTTCGTCGTCCTCATTGATGATATCGAACTGCCATCGTTCGACCGTTTCCAGTGTCTCTTTGGATGTGATGGCCAACACGAGCCTCGTGATCGTTTTCTGCATCAACCACTCTGAATACCGAAAAAGCATGCCATTCTCACGTCAATATTCTTCCAATCGTCTGCGGTGATGGACCTATCTCACCTTGAACTTGCTTCAGAATCGTATCAATATACTGCTTCAACTCTTCATCTGCTGTGATCAGCATGGGCAACCCATACTTTTTGACCATGCTACAGTGATAGAAAAGCGATGAACGGTGTGTTGTCGTTTATAATCAACATAACCATGCCAAGGCACTTACCGAAAATCGTCTGCCGGGTAAATGTTCCGTTGGTACAAGATACTGAATTGACAAGGAGACAGGGGCAGAAGGTCGTGAATCGTCTGTCTCACCCGGCGCCAAGGCGACCATCACACCAGCAAACAGGACTTACCTGTTGACCGAATACTCGAAAAACTCTGTCACGATCTGTTACGAGGGAGATCCATAAAATCAGACATCAGATCTCGAGTCACTCTACCACCGGAGCGGTCTGGCCGTGAACCACCTTTCCAGACTTGCCTTGGTCGATCCCTTGAGGGATATCGCTTGATTCGTTCTCGTCGCCTGTTTCATAGCCATCTTGAGCGGTGAAGTCTAGCTTGGTCTATATGTGTATGTGACTTGTTGGCTAGCTGCAGGGTCAATGCTTTCGTTCCAACTCTTTTGCTTTTCGAATGAATCTGAACCTGATAGAGATTGTCAACAAACAACGATTCGCGTGGTACGCGCTAAAAAAGTTGAGACACATTCTACCCGAGAAACGGTGATTCTGCAGCGAAGGGATCTTGCTGCTCGTCGGTGCTGACATGAGGTACAGAGTGCACAAGACGCATACGGCTCAAGTGGTCGTGCGGCACAGTCTATGACAAGTGACACAAAAGATCGATCCATATTCAAGCTGGGTCGCACGACTCGTCATTTCAGGGTGTCTGAGCAGTCTCACAAAAGCACACGCAACGGACCGGTCATTCTTGTTCTATAATGCGATCAGCACTTCAGTTCGAAGCAAGACCAGAATAAGCATAGTCAGTTGGAGACAGTCTTGCTTGTCACCTGGAAAGGGTTTATTCCACATTTAGTACTCCTAGGCGCACAATGACCCTTATCGCACTGCGGTCCAGAGCAGCAGCCGATAGCAGACCGAGTCTCAAACTTGTTGCATTTCTTTCAACCAGATACATCAGCTTGCCTAGACTCATTTACATGACAGGCGGCATCTAGTGGTGATGGGCGTTGGGGTCTCCCTTGAAGTCCATAGTGAAGCAACATCCACATTCGGGGCATCGAGCGTTCTTGTTGTCGTTCTTGAGGCTGTGAGATGGTTGCAGCAAGAAACATCGGAGCGGAAGAGCCTCAGTCACTGTTCATGATCAGACCAGACCAGAATACACAACTTACTTCAACCAGATGGTGTCGTGAGAGTCAACGGGGAAACCGGTGCATCCAACCAACTTGTCAAATCCCTGTGTCAGGTGACAGGTGATCATGTCAGCTCATTGCCAGTAAACAAATCTTTGTGTGGCTGAATAGAACAGCTTGCATGACCAGCGAGGCGTGTAAAATCAAACCATCATGATTATGATCTAGCTGGGTTGGCACCTCGAGGCGATGCGGGATCTTCTTTTCGATAAACCCTTTTGCTGTCGCAGGGGAAGTTGGCTGACGTTGTGACCCAGCTTTCATGTGCCTGCACCTCGTTTTTGCAACTCGCGACTGGTGTTCCCACTCCGACACCTTGTTCGTCATGTCATCATATCTTCATGCAACTGGGTGACTTACCAAACTGCTAACCACGATGGGGTCCTTCATTGTTCCAAGCCTCTCCACCTTCAATGGTCCCATGTCGAAGACATCCACTCCAGCAAGCTTTCCGAGAAGTTCGAATCGCTCCAAACCGGTAGATTGGTTCTCGCTATTGTATCAGAAATCATAGGTGGATCAGTTTGAGCGGTAAGACGGTAGCATGCCGAGTGTTGATACGAACTCGGTAGGAACGGTTCCACGGGGAGCACCCTATAGGCAAACAAGAGGAATTCCAACAAGGTCAGATAATGAAATTCGAGTCGTGTTGAGCACATCACGGAGAGCTGCAATCATGCAATTGCATGGTTCAACATCTCGACATTCTTCAAAGTCGGGCTGACTTGAGAAGCAAGGTTTCGTTCTACCATCCAATTGACTTTCTTGTCGCTCCAGTCTATGCCGAAGCCGAAACTCCCTGATGAGACTTGATCAATGCACTCACCGGTCCCTGGATGATAGGTGGTCCATCGGCCTTGGCGATAGCTGAGACCGTGAAAGCACGCCTGGAAACGGCGGCTTGTGCCCGGGCGGCGGTGGCTGGGCGAGCGATTGCTTTCAAACTAGAGGCAAACATTTTAGGATGTCTTGCAGAGAATAATCGAGGGTAACGTCCCGGGCAAGTCTCGGCTTGTCCTTGTCCAGATTGCGAGATTCCTAGTTCGAGTAGTGTATGGGTGGGCGGTGGTTGGAGGATGGGCTGGTTTCTCACGCGGACGGACATGGACTCCGGCTCAGCCCGGTCAGAAGTCAAGCCGCTTTAAAGACCCACCAAGGGAAGTTAAGAGACTTAAGGGTGAATGAGGTAATCTGTGAATGACGAATCTTGTTACCGACAGCGCGCCCCTCGTATGGAGGTCTAGACCTTTCCATCATCTGGCTGTTGTGGAAGTCGAATGCAAGGGTTGATGCGATTGATGTGAATCACATTGCTCACCACTCTGCAATTGATAACAAGAACCAATCATGCCTCTCAATTACAATAAATGGGACAAGCTCGAGGTGAGTTTGATGTATGGATCTAATTGTGCATTGTCGAAACCACTAAACATGTTTCGTGTGTAACCGTCTCAGCTGTCGGATGACTCTGACATTGAAGAGCATCCCAACATTGACAAACGAAGTATGATCAAGTAAGTCAATCCTAGATTTCATGAGATTGTTACCCACGCTGACCGAATGCACAGCTGGAAGAAACGAGATATACTTGAAAAGCGACAAGCCCGAAAGTCACGGATTGCCCATTACAAGGCTGAAATTGATCTCAATAACGTTCTCTTGCCTCGTCTTGACAAGCTGAGCCAGACCTTGTCAGAAACATCGTCTTCTCAAGCATCTAGCCCTCGCAAGTTGTTTTCGACCGAAGTTGAGCGACTCAAGACGAACCCATCACCGGACAAACCGCCCACTGACCACGAAAAGCAGCCCACCTATGACGACATGATTCTTGATCTCCTCTTGAGAGTTTATTCTTTCGCCAAGGAAGCTGTTGAAAAGAAAAAGGGCAGCTCGGAGGATGAGGAGACAGTATGGACCAATGCGCTTGTCGAGCAGATCAAGGTTCATGAAGACGGCCTGAAGGAGAGGAACACAGAGCTCGAGGGCTTGATCACCAAGGAGGAGGAGGACGAACACAAGAAAATCACAAGTGAAGACATGAAGGAAGGTTTCTCGTCTGGTTTTGTCAACAAGGCCGGACCATCAGAATGGGAAAAGGAGGAAATGGAAGAGCAAAAGAAAAAGGCCGCTCTGACGAAACCAGTCACGACGCAGTCTATTGAGGTTCTCAATCCTTCGTCTTCATCCGCCAAACCCACAACCACTGCCTCCAAACCCGCCACTGGACCAACGCCCGATCCAGATGATCAAGAAGCAGAAGCTATGGCGCTGACACAGTCTTCTGCCGCTGCCGATGATGATGATGAGCCTCCCGAGCTCACTCCTTCTGCCCGGGAATTCTCTAAACTGCCGATCAAGGGCTACGACCAATCCTTCGAATTCATCCTTAAAAACCCATCCATTCTCCGTGAAAGAACAACTGACGCCTTGTTGGCTGAAGCATTCGAAGCTCAACTCCGTGGGCAAGCGACTGCAGCCAAGCGATGTGTTCATCAGGGGCTGATGATTCAGTATTGCCGAAAGCTCGGACAAGACGGAGTTCGACTGTTTTTTCAGCGAATGCGACAAGCAGGGCCTCAGGCTGAATCGGTGTTTCAAAACGATGTCAACGACACTTACACTCGCATGGCCAACCGATGCGAGCAGATCAAGAAAGAGCAGGCATCCGCGCCTGAGAGGGAGACCATCCAATTGGTGGCGGAAGATCCATCGACCAAAATTGGGTTCAATATCCCAGACGGGCCTCCTCCTGAGAACCTGATTATTGAGGGGCTGGAAGAAGGGCAAGAAGTAGATATGGATGAAGTCAAGGCGTTCTTGCAGAAAAAGTGGGACTTTTGGCAGGGCTTCCCTGAAAGCCTGCAAAAGGCCATGAAGAGCGAGAGCTTGGACCAAGTCAACAAGGTCCTGGAGAAGATGGAATGTGCTGAGGCAGAGGATATCGTGGGCAAGATGCAGGAGGGAGGAATGCTGAGCTTCAGTGAGAGCGGAGTTAGGGACATGACGGGCAAGTAAAGGGATACCTTGGCTGTATGTATGAGGACATCTTGTCAAAGTTGGGCTTGAATCAAATCATCGTAATATAAATTATCTCATGCAAGGATACATGCCGTACGGACTACATGAACTGTCGTTGAATAATGCTGGTCATCATACAGAGTAAATTAATTGATCCGGCTGACCGGCAAGTGATATTGTTAGAAAGTTTGGTGACAAACATTGAGCCTCGCCAAATGCGCCCAATGGAGCGACACTGTTCATTTAGGTCAAAGTGCGATCCCACGGTGCTCAACATCGCCCAGATAGTAGACTCGATCTTCAGCATTCAACCAGATCCCTTGTGCGTACTTGCGTTCAATGAAAGTCTTGAGCGTGGGCAACGAGAGATCGGGCAACTCTGATCCAGGTGGTCGCTCTCTTTCCCAAATACTGTTTCCTTTCTGATTACCACTAGCTTTGGCCGTCAAAATCATTTCTTCAGTCCAGTTGTCCAGATCTGGACTCCGTACTTTGCTAATGTGCGACCCTAAGCCACGGTGGATACCTGCGCATCGTTGGCAAATGAACATGACGATGGCGCGATTGTGGAGCGAGACAGTGGCCCATCGTTGCGAGTACTCGCCTACAAGGGAGCGAGCGCAATCTGCACAAGACTGATTCGAAGGCAAGTCGGCGATGCGGCGCAGCGTAGACATATCGACGCCGGGCGACCGCAGGGATGGTTCGGTTGGTGGCCCAGTTGCTGTCACTGGAGTAGACTTGGCTTCCTCGACGGTCAAGAGTGGACTCGCTGTCCTCAACTGGCCACCAGATCGCCGTCTTGCCCTGGGATCATACGCTGCTGATACGTCGGGCGACACTGACCGTGAGGTGTCCGCTGAATTTGAAAACAGTTGAATGGTGCGCCTCATCTCTTCATCCAGATCCAAGTTGTAACCCGAACTCCGGCGACGATTCACATCCATGTCTCCTCTCGACCCGCGTCCCCCTCCGTCATCGGTGGCTCCAATAATTGAAAAGGCTCTACTGCTTGAATGAGACGAACGGCTCGACTGTCTGCTAGGATAATCAAACGACCGTCGGTTGGGCATTTGTGAAGGGACGTTGAGATTCAGGCGTCCAACATTGTCTTTGAGTTGGCCAGAGGACAATGAGTCGTCTTTGGTTTTTGATGGCCCAAACCCAAGACTCGTTCTAGAACCTCGTAAGACCTCTTTGAAAGAAGGCTTCTTGCGTAAAGGCTTCTGCTGCCCCACGACAGGTGCGTCGCTTAGGTAAAGTCTCGAAGACTCGGGCTGGGGCTCCATCAAAGTGGGGAAACCGAGACCAATAGGTCGAGTCACTTCGTGCTCCAACGCGGTCCTATCGGTGGCCACAGCCGAGGCCGCATGATCCTGTTTTCGATAGGAAGAGGTCGTACCGTTGAGCACGGCTTCGACGGCGTTGGAGATCGCATATATCCAAGCTTTTGCTTCTTCGGTGGACGTGGCTTGATACATTCTTTTCCCTTGGGTCGGTGTCACGATCTCAAACGCTGGTCCAAGGAGGGTGTTGTCAGCGTTCAACCAAGTGCGAGACTGGGTATAGAGCATGGGGCCCGCCAAAGAAGGACTCACTGAATCTGCGATCGGTATCTCTGCCCTCACGGGCAGTGGCGCATCGCAAGTCGATGACCTGGGTTGGAGAACCGAGTACACCGGAAAGGCCTCCTCGATACTGGCAGTGCCGACGACGGTCAGAACGAAAAAAAAAGAAACATCAATTGAGGGCAAAAGATCAGGCTTACCTCGTAGATTTTGCACGCGGATAGGACGACCCAGCATGCTGGAAAATAAAAGGTTCACACTCGTCAACCCTCTTCCATGTCGAACCGAGGATTCCAAAACACTCACTCTCCCACTTGACTTTCTCCTTCTTTTCGCTCACTGTCTTGTTCCCCGAGTTGGCAACGCCCTCCCATACCCCTGGGGACCATACAAGGCCCTCTTTTTTGCGACCAGCACGCACCCGAAGAGTCTCTTCCTCCATCACCTCATCAACGGATTGATTTTGCAAATCGCGAAAAGTTGGGAACTTTCTGACACCTTGGAAACTGCATGGCGATACTTCTGCATCACCTGGATTGGAAGCATACTTGGGAAGCGAGGGTTCAGATTGCATGGTAGGGGTTTCTTCTTGCACTCCTGGGGTTGGAGGAGGCAGACTTAGACTCGAGGGATGAGGACTGGGCAATGAAGTGCAGCCCTCTTTTTGTGGATCAGAGAGAAGTTCTCCATCAAAGGGCGCTGGTCGTGGGGTAGGAATTCGATATGGAGAATTTCGACCTTCATCTAGCAAAGGGGAGGGGATTTGCAGTGATAGCCGACTGCTGATATCTGGCGAGTTGTTTGCGAGCTGCATAGAAAACTTTGTCTCCGTGATGTCAGATGGAATCTTTGGTGATGCCTTGGACATGTTGGTGCTGCTGCGAGACATGGTTGGCTTGGCCTTTTCAGTCCAGGAGGAAAGGCCTCCATGAATAGAGGCGGACGAAAACATTCCTCGGATTTTGCTTCCCACTCTTCGGTCCTTCTTCTTGCCTTCCAGAGCTCCTAGAGCTAATGCTCTATCACGCTCGACTGGATCAATGTTCTCTATGGCACTCGACGGGAAGGGCGGAAGGTACTTGAGGCTGTGGTCCTTTTGATCGGATGCTCGCGATGAGAGGACCAAGCCGTGAGACCGTCTTCTCCCCTTTTCCTGAGAGTGTATGTCACTATGCTGATCTTCCAACACTTGAACAAGAGCAGCTTGCTCTTCGACTGTCTGTAAAAGGTTGTGACGGACTCGTTCACGATCAGCCCACGCAGGTTCCAGATATTCTCTCCGTTCGGCTGACGAGACTAATCGATCACGTATGCGTCCTTTGAGATTATTGACTGAAGAGACTGTTTGAGGAGACTCCCGTCCATCTTGTACACCGTGTTGTTCGGAATAACCCCTGCTCTTGCTGGCGAGCGCTTTCAAACCATTTCTGATATTGATCCCCGTGAAAGACTGGTTATGCGTTCTCAAACCAGACACTGAAGGGCCAAGTGAGACTGTCCTATTCCGTTCACGAGAATCGGTTCTGTCTCGAGAACCAGGTCGGCCTGACCATCGATTAGAAATGATGTCGGGTGTTGCATCGGCTCGAGCGGACGTTGGAGTGGATCGCCCTCCATCAGCGATATCCCTATCGTTACGGGCATCTGGCAGCAGTCCTCCCATCCAAACGTCGATGCACGCTACCAGATCCAGGCACTCAATGCTAGTAGGAGGGCAGGCCCATAGGTACAGCGATTGAGTGTCAAACTTCTGGAGGTCAAACTCCAGATCTGATAGCATACGTGATGCCTCTCCGGTGGATTGTTTTGATTCAAGGGCCATAGACTGGCCTTGGCTGCGACTTGGGCCAGCGCCACTGCGAGGTCCCAGGTATCGACTCAGTGAAGCATAGTGTAGCTTGGAAGCATCCTGTTGAGCGACATTCAGAAACATCAACATAGACCGAGTCACAGAAGCCCACGATGATTTGTCTCACCTCAAATCCAGCCAACGCTGAACCGTTTCCAACTCCTCTTCCTTTGAGATGACTTCGAAGTCCAGCCAGCCTGTGGATCAGGACACCCTCCAATCTATCCATCTCATCCCTCCTTGACCTTGACAACCAGTCTCCGACATCTCTTACAAGCTGACGTTCAGGGGAATCGAGCTCCAAGCTGGGCTTGATCCGAGTTGCATGATCTTCATACCGAGTACTGTCCGCGCTGCTATCTCGGTGGCTAATCAGCTCGTCGAGCCGTCCAAGATGCTCAAACAATGTCTTTTCGGCAAGTTCGAGACTTTTGAGAATGTCCAAGACGCTGTTGGCAGCTGTCAAAGTCGACCTGCAGCTTTTGGAGATTAGCTCTGACTGGTGTTCCAGAGCAGCTAGAGAGGCACGGAATAAAGGAGAGTCTTGAGGGACGACGGATTCGAGCTCCATCGCACCACCGCTTTCAACACCAGAACAAGTGCAAAAGTCGGTGTGCAACCTTTAATCGTTCGAGTCGACTCTTGTCACTGCTGCTGCTCCTCTGTTGATCGGGTATATAAACACTGCAACATCCAGTGGATGCACATTGTAAACAAGAGCATTCAGCACTTACGTCAGCTATACACAAACGATGACGCTGTGTCAGGGCGATCTGTGGGAATCACGAGACCGCGCCCATAGGGTAGGGTGGCTGTTTTGGTCGTTGCCCGCCTCGCTTTTGCTAATTTCCACCTGCATGTGACGATCTCCATCCGCCCAAACAAACCCACCTCGCTCGCTGCTCTAACCGCGCTATCAAGCCACCAAGTTGGACGTCAATAATAACAGACTCGAGCACTTCTCTCTCTCTCACCTACTGCATCTCTTGCTCCCCCACCTCCCTTTCCTCATCCAGCACCACTTTCATCACGCTCATTCATCCTACACTCCCTTCCACGACCGCTCACTCTCACGAGACCGAAAAGCGAGGTTAAACGAGTCTTTCTCGCCCACCACCATCCTTCGAACCCTCATACAACTTAGACTCTAGCCACAAGCCTCGAACCCACCCTTTTCGGTCTGTTCTTCCTTGATTCCTTTCCATACTCGTCTCGAGCACCTTCCTGTCTAGTGCAGTTCTCCGACATTCCTTGCTTCTTGAAGGCTAGCATCTCCATAGCCACACCACCTTAATCTGCTTGATCAAAACATCAACATGGCCGCAATGAGAGTAAGTCTGTCTAGTATAACTTGGGTTCAACGATCAAGATGCTCATTTGTTTCTTGTGAAACAGGCTACTCGTACCCGTTCCACTGCTCGAACGTATCAAGACGAAAATCAACCCGTCATTCAAGGCGCAAAGACGACGAGCGGTAAACCAGGCGGGCTCGTCGATGTTACTTTCAAAAAGAACAACATTGTCGCTTCCACATCCAACGCTGATGAGAAGAGCGGCAAGAACGCTTTCGGGGTGAAGCGTGCTGCTTTGGCCTCCAAGGTAAGCTTTTATCATCCAATTCCAGTATCAAGATAGGGGTAGTGGAATATTGTTTTGGCGTGTTGATGGACATTCTACGCGCAAACTTGCGCGAACATCAAAGTCTTTTGACCGTCCAAGCACTATCCCATTGCCTTCTACTGTCATTTTACCATGACCTGACAACCCTTGCTGACTTTGTTTTCCATTTTTTGTTGTTTGGTGTCCTGCCTCCCCCCCTCTCTTGTGTCAATTTGCTTCCGACCCCTATCAGGACCAACAACCTCCACGAAAGGTTTCGAAGCACGCTCGGTCTAGCTCCGTAACGACCAAGCCTGAAAGACGTGCTCAGGTCCCTCTGGGTACATCCACCTCCTTGAACATTATCGCTGGTGCTTCCGGACACTCTCTCAATGCGCCCACTGGCCGATCATCTCGTCAACCCTCCCTTGACCCATCCGTTACGACCGAGTTGGACGGACCATTCTCTGATGCTCCTACTCTGGCTACTGTTGACAACGATGTCAACATGGATGTTGCAAAGAAGGCCGGAGGGAGTGGGTTGACTCCTTCGTTGAGCGACATGGGTGTCAGTGGCGCACGCCTCCATGAGCAACCCTCTTCTTCACGGTACATGGACGCCGGCGACGAAGCTGACATGCACATCCAGCTGCAGCAAGACGTCAAGCCTATCCCTGAGGAGACTGAAGACGACCTTGTCGGTCCAAGTAGTCACTATAAGGCTCATAATCTTGTGGATGCTAAGTTGGAAGACGAGGAGGAGCAGGATGAGGTTGCCCCTGTCGAACTGGCGGAGGATGACTGGTTGACTTTGACTCGGGAACAAGAAGCTTACGCTTATGAAGAACTCGCCATGGTTCGTGAGCAATTCGTAGACGAAATCGACGAGTTTGACTGCACGATGGTGGCAGAATACGCCGACGACATTTTCGCCGTGATGGGCGAGTTGGAAGAGAGGAGTTTACCCAACGCCAACTACATGGACTTTCAGCAGGAAATGGACTGGAGCATGCGGACGACATTGATTGACTGGCTCCTCCAGGTTCACCTTCGGTACCACATGCTTCCCGAGACATTATGGATTGCTGTTAACATTGTTGACCGATTCCTCTCAGCCAGAGTCGTTTCACTCGTCAAGCTGCAGTTGGTTGGTGTCACTGCCATGTTTATCGCCGCCAAGTACGAAGAAATTTTGGCCCCTAGTGTGGAAGAATTTGTTTATATGACCGAAGGCGGATACAACAAGGATGAAATCCTCAAGGGTGAACGGATCATTCTGCAGACCCTCAACTTTGACATTTCATCATACTGCTCGCCGTACAGTTGGGTACGAAAAATCTCCAAAGCCGATGACTATGACGTCCAGACAAGAACATTGAGCAAGTACTTGATGGAAGTGACTCTTCTTGATCACCGCTTTTTGAGGGCCAAGCCCAGTGTGATTGCCGCCATTGGAATGTACCTGGCCAGGAAAATGTTGGACGGTGACTGGGTAAGCCTGTGTGACAAATCTCAGACTGGTCAAGGCAGCTGACACTTTGGTTGCGATGTTCAGTCTGAGGGTTTCATCTTCTACTCTGGTTTCACGGAGATCCAGCTCATCGCTGGAGCCCGTATCCTCACTGAGATCATTGCCACTTCTGGCTTTGAAAACCAATATGTGCATAAAAAGTACAGCACCAAGAAGTTCCTTCGTGCTTCACAATTCGCCGGCGAGTGGGCCCGAGCGCACGTCACTGATGGTGAGTGCTCTTGCGTGTGATTAACCTTGTCGTCAATGAGACTCATGATGTCTATGGCCATATGGTACAGACCAGGTCCTTTTCTAGACCCTTTCATGATAAGCTCAGGATCAGGTGCACGCTACATCTAGCAGTCTCAGGATCTTGATCGGTGCTTGGTGTCCCACTCACCCCGCCTTACAGCACTCACTACCTATCACGCCCTCTTCACGACCCACCAAGCTGTGCTGCTTTTTAATATTATAATACTCCATCACATACACTTTACTATGCACACGCAGCTAGCTTATATCTATCTGTCTCCCTATACTCGACTCATGTATACCTGTATGCACTAGAAGATAAAGAATTCGCATTCATATGCCGCATATGCGTGATCTAGCAAGGAAAACTGAACTACTTTAATATCCGAGCACCCGTTCTCTCCGCGCCTTGTCTTTCCGTAACGCCCATCTCCAGTCTTCTACCTTGCCCCACCCTCCTTGTTCGCCTCCATCCCCTTCTTTCGTGAGACTGAGGATATATTCTTGATACTTGTACTCGAACGGGTAGCCGAAAACTAGATCCCCTCGATGCTTGTCGGTCTCTCTTGATGGTTTCGCAATTTGATGAGGCACGTCCTGGTGTCCGTCGGCACGCTCGTCCAGTGAGTCACCCTCTGCCAATGAGCGATCTTGTTTTTGAGCCCCTTTATCAGGCCCGGTATGGTTTTCGGTGTGTTCGTCCGAGTCTGGCTCCCTCGGCGGTGGTGTCAGTACCGAGGGCATATGGGGTAAACGTTGAGCCCAGAACAGGGCCGTCAGATGGGCTTGAATCTCGGCCATGGGAAAGGGGACCACGGTGTATACTAAGAGACGAGTCATTAGCTTTGCTCTTGTGCCTCTCGTACTGTCGATCGTGCCCCGATCGGACATAAGGGGACTCCCTGCGGCACTCACGCAATTGTAAAAAGGCCATGGACCGATCTTGCTTGAGGAACAGTTTAATCTCGTCCAGATTTTTCAAATCCATCCCTTGAATCCCACCTCGTTCGCAATCGTTGACTCCTTTCCAAATGTCAATGTCGTCCAATGTCTGGTCACAGACTCTGTAATCTGGGAGTGACCACGGGTAATCTTGTGCCTTGAAAAATGGATAGTAAAAGAGGTAGCCTGTCGCAAAAATGATGATATCGACATTGGTCAAGGTGGTATCGTCAGAGAAACGAATGACGCTGGAGTCGGAGGATGAGGATGGAGGATCGATGCTCGTGATTCTTGGCTTTCGCTGGATCAATTTGAGCCAAGGCTTTTTGGGGTCGTCCTCTCCAGGTATTTGAGGGGGTAGGGAAGAAAACGATTGCCAGACGTCGACTTTGGCTGTCGAGGTGGGGTCGTCCGAGTCGGGCAACATCGGGTGAGCTGCTCTTGTTCGTTTACGGCTTTCTCTCATGCATTCTGTCAATTGAGACGATGGTAATTCAACCGAAGCCAATTCCCGAGTCAGATCAGACCCCGAGGCAAAAGATCCAACCACGAGCACGCGCTGTGGTGGTGGGGTGTGGGGGAGGATGATTCGATATCAGAGGGAGTCTGGACAATGGTTCCTTTGAGCGGTGCATGAAAGACAAACCTTGCCAATGTATTCCTCGGGAAAGCGGTACCAACGAGCGTGCATGACTTGACCCGTGAAATGCCTAGTTGTGGTGAACATTAGAAAACACAACGTGATGAATTACCTGCCGCCCAGGAGCAGATCAAAGACCCACTCACTCGATCCCGGGGATAGCAGGTATCATTCCCTTTTCATAGTGGCCATTGGCTACACTGACTGCATCAAACTTTTCCGTCGTCTTGCCACCATCTGCCACAGAGTCTATAGACCATTCTTGCTCGCCAGGGTTCTTGTATACTCTTTGTACAGTGGTCTCAAATCGAATGTACTTTTCGAGGCTGAATCGATCCGCATAGGATTGTAGGTACGTGCACACGGTGTCAGCTCGAGGAAACTCGGGCACGTTGTCCGGGAAATCATGACCACGGAATGACATGAGTCGCTAAAGTCTCGAGGCTCAAGAGTCAGGTCTTGTTCTGAATGAGTGCCTTGTGGGTTGTGACATGTGCCTGACTCACCTTGGGCAAATTTGTTCGGAGTCCAGGGTAGATCGGGCTTGGCCTTCCTCCTGGCAGACTTGAGATGGCACGAGCTTTTCCTCTTCCATCGTATTTGACTTCGAATGGCCCAGGGTTGATATCTTGTAGCCTGTAGATAGGATAGCTCAGCTGTCATCGAATTGGTTCATGCTTGTACCATATTAAACACTGACCAGACACCACCGACCTGACGCTTGGCCTCGAACACGACAAGGTGTAGCCTAAAAGGGGAGCCCGACCCAAATTCGAAAGCATGGAGCAGTTGCTTGGCCTGAGCTAGCCCTGCTGCACCTGCACCGATGACGGCAATCTTTTTGAAAGGTCTGGTATCAGCTGTCATTCTTGTTACAGCTGATTGCTGGATTGCAAAGGGGCCGGCAGTTGTGTTTGCGCGGAATGAGAGGTTGCCTCTTGTCAAGTGCTTTCAAGGAGCCTTGAGAAGGTCTAGAAACATATATGTACAGTCGACAGGCACCACAGGCAAACCGTTGAAGGACTGGAGGATTGGATTGACATTTCGGCTTCGTCATGTCGAGACCTCGCTCGCTCGCTCGGCGATAGCTCGGGGAAAGCTCGGAAGCTCGGCAGTTGACTCGGGGATCGGAATCAGATTGGCAAAGTTGTTGCGATAAAGATTCAAGCAATAAGTTATAAGTCTCTCGAAACCCCTCACATATCTCTCTGGAACGAGACTAGTTGAGTTCTCTCCGGGTCGTCTCATGTCGAATAACAACGAAACACAATCCTCTGCGCTGCCTTCCCAGCGGCCTGACAACGTCCCGGTCCTTCCAGCCGCCTCGAATGAGTTTGCAAGTCAACAGCCAGAAACAGCAGATGAACGGGAACAGCGGACTGTGCATGATGTCTACGAGACAATAGCACCGCATTTCAGCAGAACGAGGTACAAGGTGAGGTCAATGGCTGCCTACGCTTGTCATGAAAGTTTCAATGTTCGTGCCAACTCAAGTCTGTCGTTTGTGGTCTGAAACATATGCGTACCAATGGCATTCGATTCGGCAAATCTCAGCCATGGCCCATCATTGCCCGATTTTTGAGCAGCATTCCGCCGAATTCTATAGGGCTAGACTCTGGAGCAGGAAATGGAAAATATTTGCCAGTGCTCAGAGATGGGAGCCGAGGAAGCTGGATGATTGCTTTAGACCGAAGCGAAGGCCTCTTGAGCATTGCTAAAGAGCAGCAACAAGAAGGGGGACAAAAAGTCGCCGGAGGAGAAGAGTGTGTGCGGGGTGATTTGGGATTCGAGGGGTGGAGAGCGGGCGTTTTTGTGAGTACCTGTCATATTCGCATAGAAATGGCCTTCAATATGAGCTCACGTGTTACCATTAGGACTTTGCCATCTCCATCGCGGCTATACATCATCTCTCCACCACTGCCAGACGGATACACTCGATCCAAGCTCTCATAAGCTCGCTCCACCTCTCAAGGACCGGCCCGTTTGCCAGATTTATCATCTATGTATGGGCATTCGAACAAGGCGAGAATAGCAAACGAAAAATGGGTATCTTGGCCAATATAGAAGGAGATGGTGAGCGGCATCAGGATGTCATGGTCCCATGGGTCCTACAGACACCCCAAGCAAAGCAACCAAAAACGAGACGACAAAAGGGTCCAGCACGGAATGCAAGTCGAGAGACCGCGTCATGTCCCAATGTCGCAACAGATCGAGCGACACTGGACAAGGAGACATTATCATCGTCACCACCGGCGCAAGAGCAACCACCACGTCAGGTCTATCACCGCTACTACCACTTGTTCGTCGAGGGCGAGCTCAAGGATAATGTCATAGCTGCGGCTCAAGGTATGGGATTTGCGATCATCCCAGACGGCGGAAGCGCGCAAAGGAATGGGGATGATGACGCGAGACAAGGCGGCAACCAGTGGCTCAGAGTGGCTGAACAAGGGTACGAAAAGGACAATTGGTATCTAGAGGGCGAGGTGGGACTGTGGTAGATGATGATGATGTCTGTTACGAGTAGTGTGTATCCAACCCTGCATTCATGGCATGCCGAGGACCGTTTGGTTAGGAAAGAGCCATGGGTGGTTCGAATAGGGGTTCCACGTGTGTGACATCATTTTCGCTGGTTATCTCGCTCTACGCCGGCGCAGCTTGGGTGGCAGCGAGCAGCTCTCTCGCTCGGTTGCGCTAACGACAGCTTTCGTGTTTGATGCCCCGGACCACTTGCTCGTTGCTGCTTGGTATAGCTATGAGAGAGAGAAAGGACAGCGAGAAATACCGTGGGCCGTGGACAAGCAAATAGGGGCTTCCTTCTCATATTCCACTTTACTGTATTCAAACCGCCAGCTGCTCTGAAAAAGTACGGCTACAAGTCACGGATTATCAAAGCACGATCACCACCATGGGCTCCAAAGACAAGGATCCAATCGACCCTGCCAACTTGCCGACCGAAGATGACGAAGGAGGTGGGTCCTTTTTTTCCATTAGCCTTTGTCTTCATTGTATGGAGGGTAGCATGGACCAACTGGCTCATTCACTTGTTCGTTGTCCTTCTCCTGCTCCTTTGGAACACACCCATTAGCTCCTGCCGTTGTTCCCGAGACTGGAAGTTCCGGGGACAGTAAAGTCAAAACCATCCTGGGTCTCTTGAAAAAGTATGTAATCAGCTCATCCACACTCGACTCCTTGTGAAGCCCTTCTGACAAACTGTACGATTGGCAGATTGATCGGAGTCTCGGACGTCGCCAACCTCCGTCTGTCGCTCCCAGCTTCTTTGCTGGAACCGATCCCAAACCTCGAATACTGGCATTATGCGGACAGGCCCGACATCTTTGCCGGGTGAGACGGCTTGGGCTCTGGGAATGTTCACCGTGACTAGAGCTGATCATTCCAACATTACCTATCCGCTCAGTATCGGACATTCTCAGGACGAGCTCGAACGGATGATCTCCGTTGTTCGGTACAGTTTCTCAAAGGAGCTCAAGTTTGTGCGATACAAGATTGGAAAGCCCTACAATTCAACACTAGGTGAGCAAGTTTGTCTGTCAACAACGCATGGCAGTCAGCTCACGTCATAGTATGCAGGTGAACACTTTAGGTGCAGATGGAGCATGGCACCCCTTAATCTCGATCCCAAGACCCGCCAACCTGTCATTACCGAACACAGATTTGACCCATCCAGTCAGGAGGAACAAGTCTCAATCAGTGCCATGAACACTCCGACCATGAGTGCGAGTAGTGCTACTGCATCTCGAGACGATGTGTGAGCAATCAACCCTATATCAGAGTGTCGAACGGTGCACTGGCTGACGAACAAAGTTGCCCTCAGCTCGGTGGTCTCATTAGGAGCAGGTAAAAAAGCCTCTGCCGTGTCGAGTCAGTCGTCTATCAGCGAACATCAGAACGATGCCGCAATCGACAACGCAACCTCGGCCATGAACGGATTGTCTGTTGGCAATCCCGGAGAGGAGGTCGATGTCGTCTACCTGGTGAGTCTCTCGATATCATTGGATCCAAGACGCGCAGCGCTGACTTGCAGACTTGGCTCATTTCATGAAAACTCACTCGTTTAGACAGAGCAAGTCTCTCACCACCCACCCATCAGTTCAGCATACTATTGCTGTCCTCAACGGGGTATCGAAATGTCGTGTGTAGATCAGATCTCGGCCAAGGTTTCCTTTCCTGGTAAGTTGTCTTGCGAAGCAAGATTGTTGCCACTCTGATTTACATGTTATCATTCTCTCTGCAGTGGTTCAAATCACTTCTGGAGCAGCAAATCAGGGTCTTTTCATCTCCTTGAATGAACCATCATTAGGCGCAGGCGAGACGTACAGGGTTTCCCACCCTCTTGCGCAAGTCAATGGCATCATGAGGGGAAGCTACTATGGCACAGTCAGTCCGCATCTTACCCTCACCATTTGCAAAACATGACACTCAACCTTCTTGTCTTATTTGTAGATTGCGGACAAGAGTGTGATCACGCAACACAGCGCCAAACCCGGTATGAAGCACAAGGCCATCACGGAGTATAAAGACGAGTCATGGATTGGCAAGGCCAAGTTTGCGTTGGAAGGAGTAGTTTGCCTCTATGATCCTGCAAATCCAGAAGAAGAAGCCTGGAACAAGGTCAAGCAGGTCCCATCCGACCGAATAGTAGCCGAGTATGAAGGTGCCTGGAGGAAACAAATCAGGTGGCGACGGAAAGGCGAAAAGGAGTGGAAGGTCTTGATTGATATGGACCAACTCAACCTCGTCCCAAAGGATGTCCGACCATTGGCAGAACAGGAAGAGTCAGAAAGTCAGAGGCTGTGGGAGCCCGTGACCAGCAACATCATGTCCAAGCAGTGGTCTGAGGCTACTAGAGAAAAGCAGGTCA
This sequence comes from Filobasidium uniguttulatum, assembly GCA_039545395.1. Classification (NCBI taxonomy): domain Eukaryota; kingdom Fungi; phylum Basidiomycota; class Tremellomycetes; order Filobasidiales; family Filobasidiaceae; genus Filobasidium; species Filobasidium uniguttulatum. The sequence continues at coordinate 36,371 of BCJK01000011.1, read as the reverse complement.
TTGAGCAAAAGCAACGGACCAAGGCCGGCGAGCTAAAACGAACAGGCCAATCGTGAGTGACTTTGACTAGCCTCCTTTGCTGACTCGTAGTCTATATAAACTGACTTCACCGTTACTCCATAAGGCACGTACCGATCTACTTTTTGCCAGATATCGCAAATGGCAAGCCTGAATTGTCAGAAGCAGGCAAACAAGCTGTCCAAGCGGAGCTCGCACGAAAGTCTACTTGCCAGATGACATGACCTTGTTCGTCAAGGGCAGCCTGTGCTGAGTAATCTTGATCGTGTCTTGTGCTCGCTCACCTAATCTATACAACGACTGCATATTAATTATCAAGGACTGATCACTTTGCAAGGCTGTCTGTCAGCTTCCAGAACATTGTAGCTTTTGGTTTCCTTTTTTTTCATTCGCGTAGTTTATACCATTCCACATGCAAATACGATGACCGTGCAGCATCAAGTGGTGAAACCTCTGAATCAATCTGGTCAAGGATACCTGGCAGAAGGGTATACCATCGGATATTGCACTGGTAGACCTGCATGCCGAGAGTGGCAACATCTTTGCAGGACGTGTGTTGAGATGGGCATGAAACGTGATTACACAATAGACATGGAAATTGCCCACGCTCATACCGCTATACCGCTGGACCACTGCAAAGCAATGAATCCATAGAGTACAACAATCATTTCCGCATTTTACAGGACGGTCCCCCGGGTACACGAGTGAACGCGGAGATGGGGGTGGAACGCGCGTGTGTGTGTACACACCACTCTTGTCCCACCAACCCTTACTTTTGAATGGCGTCAATCTCGTCCCGCCACTTGAGCTGAATCGATATGGACTCTTTGTAAATCTTGTACTTTGCCTCTAGCAAACGCTTTTCGAATTCTGAGCCTTCGGGAACAATGGCATGGGCATCGGGTGTCATTTCGGCCTGTTGGAAAGTAAACAGGTCAGCATGGGGCAAGCATCTCCGTGGAGCATATAAACAAAACGCGTACCATGACATCCCAAAGTTCACTATTGAGCTCCTTTCCGGAAGCCTCTTCGTCCTCTTGGGTCAAAATGGGTGCGCCTTGACGTTTAGCCAGAATATTGGCCGCACATTTGCCCATCATGGCTGAGCCCATGACGACGGCTGCCGAGGGGTGAGGGGGGATCATGACATTGACACCACAAATCGTCGCGAGGAGACGCATTAGACGCTTGTTTTTCGCTTGAGAGCCTTGAGAGTGGGGAGGGAGACCCCGAAAGTGGTCAATATAGGCCAGGTCAGCGTCAGTTGGGGGGGGGGGGAAGGGGGAGGAAAGAGGTCGGCCTATGCTTACCACTCATGTAAATCGAGTCAATGTGATGGCCCTTTCTGTTCATATCGTCCAAGATGTGACGAGTTTGGAACGCAAGTCCCTATTGACCAATGGTCAAAACCAAACATGGAGAAAAGTAAGTCAAGACTCTAGGCTTTCCCCCTTCGTTGCCTTGCGCAAAACATTTAAAAACTTGCCTCGAGGGTAACATGAAACTTTCTGGCCAAGTCGTGAACGGAGCTGTCGAGAGTCAGACCAGTGATCATGCCCTTCATCTTGACGTCCGCAAGGGGAGAACGGTTACCTGTGTATTGAAGGAAAACAGAAAAATGACAATGAATAAATGTCACACCCCGAACATGAGGCGGTATGTGCAGTTATATACCATGCTGTAAAACAATCAACATGATTCAACTCATGAGGAAAACCGCCCTTATGGAAATCAGTCTCATCAAGACTCACAAAGTCGGGATAAAAGTGAAGGTGCTTTGTCAATTCCGCTATATCACACACGCACATCATGTAGAGAGGCAGAGACAAGAGGCGTCAGCGAGAAAATGTCAACACGTCCCATTTGAAATATCCTCGCATTCTTATCCTTACTTGTGGTCTCTACGCCCTTGATCTCCCTCATCTCTTGCAAGATATCATCGAGGACCTCAAACGTCGACTGGTTCTTTTTTTGGGCAAGAGCGACCACCTTGGGCCATGCGACGTGACTGGTGGTGATAAATTCAATGAGTTGACCCGTAGAGGATTGGCCCCCTTCATTGTACCACCAGTCTGGGAAGACGGCGTGCGGGTAAGGTCCCCACTAGAATGATCGAACCCATGTCGGTGCTTGTTTTATCAGCGGCATGGAAAGTGTTTGTCATATGAGAAATGCCTTACCACACTGATGGCGCAGATCAAGCCACTGTCAGTCTTGCAACTACATGGCGTTGAGTCAGGAGAAGAGCGCAGCACTCACCCATCAACAAAGACTCCCTTACGACTCTATCGTGTCATCAAGGCTCAGGCGTCACCCAGTGCAGCTTCATTTGCCAGAGGGGCCACGTCGAGACTCACCTGGACAATATAGCATGTGGATGTTCCAGCACAGGCAGCCAGACGGTAAGTACCGTCCTCTTGCTTGGCCTTGGCCGGGGTCGGGTCAATGTTGGACCTCGCTGCAATAGTCCCCACCCAGCCGGCGTACCTAGCATATGGGGGTTAGGAACGCATGAGATTCGAGCGGCGAGTTGACCAAAAGGGGTTGTTGCGCTGTGTGAATGGAGAAGAGGGGGCTTACGCATCAATGACTGCACTTCCCACAGGGGTACCCGGGAGCAAGCCCAACTCTTCGGCAGCACGTTGGGTGAGCCCTTTGCCTACAGGCTGACCAGCGGTCATGACTAGCCCATTCTTGCCAGGTGTACCACCCACTTGCTCAAATTCTCTATGAGCCAGGGATTCAAGGCCTGCCATGGTGATGAGAATGAGTGTGCTTGTAAACCAAGTCATCGCCGCCAATTGAAAAATGGGCACACACCGATTTTGCTCAAGAAGCTGTTACTCCATCCTGTACTGGTGCTCTCGACTCCCTCAGAGTCCTTCATGCGTGTTCCAGGGGCGAGATAGGAAAATTTGCAGGTCAGAGAGCAGTTGCTTCGGGCCGGAGAGTCGGTGGCTCGGTAAGTCACTGTATATCGTGCCCCAAAAAGACACTGTGAGTATCCAACTTTTTTTCTAGTCACAAAACAGAAAGACTTGCAATAATCGGGAAGGCTGTCACACGATAGGTCGTCAGCGTCCCCGAGTGTGAGGCTAGATGAATACCAAAAGGATGGCTCACTCAAAAAAGTATGACCTCTCGAAATCCTCGTGCTTCATGTGCTTTTTGAGCCAGAGAGTCTTGGGAATCTCCATCTCCAACTAGGCGTGTTTCAAGGGCGTGAATAAGGAAAGGCACCACAGTCAGACCTGGCACTCGTTGGCGCCTCAAAACGATCTCTGAGCAGTGCACAGAATCAACTCACACTCATCACGCCTCCCACAAAACCCAAGACGCCTTCTCCGGTCTTGTTGATAAACGCAGCCTCCTCCTCTGCCCGATGATCAGCCCACAGGATAACGTTCCTCTCTCCGTGACCGCCCAACGCTTGACCCTCTGTCACACACACAGGTTCACCCTTGGCATCCACAACGGCCAAAGAGCATGTCGCGTCAAACGAAACGCCCTTGACCTGCTCAGGGTTGACACCCGAAGCAGCCAAGACTCGTTGGCTGCATTTGGCCAGGCAGTTCCAAATCTCCGTGGTGGATTGTTCAAAGATGTTGTGATTGTCCTCGGAGCGCCAGGTGGTCGTGACTTCGGTTGCATCAGCTAGGATTTTCCCAGTGGTATCCAGGATAGCTGCCCGAGCTGAACCGGTTCCGCTGTTGGAACAGGCATGCCAATAGGTCGAGCATGGATTACGTTTGTTGTACACGTCAGACTAAAGGGTTCATGTAGAAAAAACAAGGCTGGGTTTGGTTGGCCCCGACTCACACGTCAAATCCAATGTAACAGTCGTTGTTTTCAGACATTTTCTTTCAGTGGACTAGGGACAATTCACCAACTTTTGTACCAGGTGCACGGTGTGGAGTAGAGGTGTGACTGTTATAATTGCAGCAAAGTCAGATGGTCTCCCCCATCCACGTCCCAAAAGGCGGAAGATAACTCGGGGCCCTCGGTGTAGTAGCTAGTGCGTGGGGAAATGCGCGCTAGACAATGACCGGCCCGGCTCGCTCTTGTCCGAAGCTCCGAAGCTTGTCTCGTTCAAAGTTGTCTTGTCCTTGGATTCAACACCTTGTCCAATTCTCTGACCATTGACCCCAAATGTGTGAATTCGAGTGACTACCAGACATTGAACCAAGTCATCTGTGGCATCACAAAGAGACTAACACATGCTCCATGCCATCTGGGTACTGATATACGGGGCCTCATGATTCAAGGCTTTGGACATGACAATTAGATGCGCCAAGCTTGCCATACCATCATACATTCTTTACAATTCCCCCACATTGCTCAAACCCAACTCCTTGCACAACTTGGCCTTGCCCTTGTCCTCGGTCGGATGGGTCAATGTCGTGAAACTGAGCTTCTTTTGTTTTGGATCGACCTCATCAATCCATTTGCAAGCTACGCCTTCCTTTTCCATTGATAGCTTCGGCCCCGCCCAACTGAACCGCACGATTTGAGGATAGCCAAAGACGGGGTCAAATGTTGATCGGAGGTACTGTTGTGTCTTGGGATCTGTCATTAACACATCGCAAGGATCAGCGGACATAATCTTTGCAAAACGCAACCCTGTGGACCTGCCGGATGGGGTCCTGCATAGACTCTCACCTGATGGATACCCGCTGCCCATGGCTTCTCGCATCTCGAAAACGGGTTCGTCCGACCGTGCGTCTTCATCCTGCGCCTCGTCGTTGAGCTTTTGTCGCTTGTTACGAGGCTCATTGGACGTTGGGGATCCCTCGCGTTCAGTCTCTTGACCTCTTGAGCCAGACCCAGAGGTATCTTGTTGCTTTTTGCTCTTTCTGGGACCAGCCTTGCCCTTGCTTGTCTTGGCAACCGCACCCCCGACTTGCACTGGTATCAGCGTACGCTTCAGCCCGTCCCCTTCTGGATGTAACCATCCTTCCACCCATCTATCTCGCGTCACTTTGGCGACAATGGAAGCTGCACCGACAATCTTGTAGGTCGAGTCTGCTTTTGCTTCCACGGTGATGGCGAGGGTTCTACAGCCGTAAAACAAGGGGCTTGTCAATACGAGCCAATGGTCAAGCTTCAGAGACTGCCATTGATCAAGAGGCTCACGGGAAGATTTGACTTAGTCGTGCTTGCCATTGGGCAGCTGGTCCCAATGCGTCAACGTACACCTGTTTTTCACACCCCGAATGTTTGAGTCCCGAGCCGACCAGAGACGTCTGGTCAATAAAGTACTAGTTGACTGACCTCTTTGAGATTGACTCCTCGTCCCAACGTTTCTCTGATGAGGCCAATGGTTGCTTCCTGTGAAAAAGGGTGGAACGACCGTGTCAGACACGTCTATAAAAGTCCTCTGGATTGTCATGGGATTTTCCCAGCCATCCGTGAGACCCACCTCTGCCTGTCTGTTCAAGTTGAATGGTGTCCGTTTTAGCATTCCCAAGCTGATATCTTGGGGTGCAATGGTGCAGGAAGAGTAGACTAGCGACTCGTGTTCATCATATGCATTCTGCAAGGATGGCCACAAAAGGTCGAGGTGAATGATGAGAGCAAGATAGCTTGACTTTTTCGAGGAAATGTCAGACTCACCCAGAGTGCATCTCTTGTCTCTGGTGTCAGCGCTTTCGAGTCTAGATGCATGATCATAGAGTGTGAGAAACGTGTTGCATTGCCCGGGAAACATAAAAAACGTACCATCGAATCCGAGGGTGTCTAGAGTCGACTTGAACGATAGTGGGCAGTATGCTGCAGCGTAGACCATGGGACCCAGTACCGCTATCAAAGACAAGCCATCAAGACTGTGAGCACCCTTGAAAGATCTTGTATTGTATCACCAAAGGACTGAACAAGATGTCTCCAAACGCCATGTCTGCTCCCACACACATGTAACATTTGCACATCAAATCAGGACAAGATTTCCATTGCAACTTACGACCTCGTCCCGCTTCATCAATGCCCATCATCCATCCTTGTTCTGAATCGTCCTTGTTCCCTCGAGCGTCTTGTTCTGTCTTGCTCGTATGAAACCATTCAGGGAGCGGAGCATGGTGTGAATAAGAGGACGTGAGGGGCTTGGACGGCCGTGGATGAATCGGATCAGAGTGTAAACTTGACGACGACGACGACGACGACATGGTGGTTGCTATTTTTCAAATGTCAGTCTGTGCAATGTGGAGATGGTAGATTGTGAAGTAGACAAGAGGGAATCGAAATCGATTCACAGCAGGAATCTGTATAGATTACAGTCTCCAGTCTCGACGAGTCGACTGACCATTCAGACAATGTCAACAGTCTAACCTCGTAAATTCATAAATGAACCAGACGCGTCGCGTGATCACAGTCGCGTCTCTCTCGGCGGGCCGCTCAACAAGCCGGTCCGGATGCAATTTCCTCGCTCACCTACCTTCGCCTACTTCTCTCGCGCTGCACGTGCCGCCGAAAAACGATTTAACCCGAGAGAGCAAGCAAGCGAGGGAGAGAGCGAGCGGCCGGCGAGAGCGACGCACGCCGTGGTGGGCTTGTGAATTCCTCTCCCTGTTCGCGCACAGAGTGTGAATGCCTCTCCAAGTGGTAAAACCATCCAAAACAAGAAAGCTTCCAAAGTGGCAGGCGGTCTAGCTTGCAGTGGTGGATTCGCTTGTTCCATCCGGCTTTTCTCTCTCGCTCGCTCGCCGTCAGTTGTGGCAGTGCGTCATGGTGATTTGCCCAGAATGAGAAGCAGAACGATAGATTGTCCAAATAGTTGAGCTCAAGAAAAGAGGCAAACGGATGGCCAGCAAAGAGGTGGCATCAACTACGCCAGTACTACACCCATCCAAGGCAGTGTTGAGAGACCATGACGGCTTTCGGATCTGTCCGTCGCGAGGGAAATCAATTGTTTGTGGCGTTGATCGACCCAACTGACGGGACTCTGCTTTGCCCATTCCTTTGCTTGCTTGGCATCTCCTCGAGCTGGACATGTATTCATCTGGTGACCCTTCCGTGGCGCCATCTCTCAACGAATCTGCTCAGAGAGAATGAGAATGTATCTGAGGCTTTAATTGTTTTGGTGGCATACGGCTGCACTGCCATCCATTCGCCCAGCTAGTAGCCAGTGTGATTAGATTATATTTTGCTCGCTCGCTGCTCGATTTGCTCCCATTCCGCACACACAAACATCACGCATCACTGGAATACATATCCTCTTGTTTTTCCCTCCCAACGCCACACAAACCAGGCATTGCAGACTCGACAACGTACTCGACTCGAACCACAGCCCCCGTCTCACAGTCTAATAGCTAGGAGAGATTGAGAGCAACACTCTCTTTCCCCGACATTATTGTCTGTTGATTTACACCTACCACGGCGGCTTTTGGCACACCAAAGCATGGCCCAATCGGTCTCAATCCTCTACATCTAAAGGAGCAGTAAACAACGACGACCAACGATTACACCCCCCTTTCGTGCTCACTGGACAGTAGTAGTAGTAGAAGAACAGCAGCAGTATCGCCAGACACTACGAGATGCAAAGTCTGGTTCAAGATGCAGCAGCAGTAGCAGACCACCACCACCACCATTCGTTCCTCGCCAGTCTCAAACACTCCGCCGCCGATCATCACCTCCTTGTTGACGAGCACATGCAGCAGCATCAGTTGCCATCAGCAGCAGCAACAGTATCACCGCGTACCTGTGACCATCCATCATCATATCATCATCACCACCATTCGACGACTTGCACATCGCCCCTATATCTCTCAGAGTCGTGTCTCCTATCCTCATCTCCGCCCGACGACCTCGATTTCATCCACACCACCTCTCATCGTCGGACGGCTACGACAAACACGACAGACCACGCGGCAGATGTGGATAGAATCCCCGAGATGGACTCTCCAGGCAGGTCCAGCGAGTTGAGCAGCTCCATGTGGTAAGCCCGGTAGTCGTGTTTTGCGACCAAGCACGAGCAAAGGCATTGACCTCGCATGAAAATGGAATCCTCGTTGATAGTTCCACACCGTCCGCCATCAGTACAACCCTACCCGGAACAGCAACATCTTTGACAGGGTGAGTAGTGATGGTGAAGAGCAAACATTGAGAACGACCGGTTGACAGTGCATGTGTGCGTGTGTTACCAGCAGACAAGCCGTGCCTTCTGCCACGCTTGGGTTTACGCCATGCGGCTCACCATCAAAGGTCACCACCCACTTGATGTCCGGAGACATGATACGAGCTCTTGATGAGGCCGACTCATCCACCAGCCCAGCTACCATCATTGGCCTTGAAAACACTGACTGCACCAACGCATACCCGCACTCGGACGAACACATGGTCATTTCTAGCCCAAAGCATAGGAATCACTCGGCACAATACCCAGTGTTTCGTTCGTGTCTGGTCAGGATTAACTCGTCACCCGACCTCGGGGATGACACACGAGCAGACTTTCAAATGTTTTCGACTTCACCGCCTCTTGAAACCACACAGTCTGAAACAGATACAACTCCCACAAGATCATGTCTCGTCGCTCGAAAAGGCCTTGATGCCAGAAAAACGCGCCGTGTTCGGTTTTCAACTTCAACACCCATAACCTTCACTATCCTTTCCAGTCTCGAATACGACAGGTCACCTCATCCCGTGGTACCACGGCTGACATATCGTGACGTGTTGGAAATGAGGGAGCTCAAGATTGAAATCTCACTCGTGACCAAGAAGCAGCAAGCCCTAGCCGGTTTAGTGTCGGACAGTTTAACAAGTGACAACCGGATACAAACTCCTGCACCGGTATCCGGCTGCAACCAAGACTCGGAAATCCTATCAACACCCCTCGACTCTCCGACCTCTTTCCTGAACGATCCCAAAACCAATGCCATCTTTTCAAATCCCCCATCCATTGCAGTCGCGTCGTCGTTTCCATCGTCCGAGAAGCTTATTGCACGGTTATATGACATGGGGGAATTTTGTCCGCCTGCTCAAGAGTCAGGAATGGGCTTAAAGGTAGAACCGTCATTTGGCTTGGACAGAGTGGAAAGTGGAGACAGTCTACACAATGATTTCAAAAAGCACATGTTGGCATCATCCCCTTGTGATGGCTCATTGTCTTCGCTCCGTCGCAAAACCAGCGGAGACTTTACTCTCGAAGAAAGCGAATTTCAAAAAGAGTTGAGAAAGGCTAGAGAAGAATTGGAAGCCATCGCCGTACAGGAGGCGCGTTTGGGACTTGCGTCTCAGTTGGCAGGAGGAATCAAGCCGACCAAGAGCGAGCAGCACAGTGTTACGCTCGGAACGACCAACGGGCCTCATTCATGGGACCGCGCCCTCCGGCACTCGCCCAGTCTCTCATCAGAAAGCACAGGTACAAGATCGAGAACGAGTTCACATTCATCACTGAGACATGCTGGAGCAAGCAACAGCGTTTTCGCATCCGACCCTTCTCCTGCTAGGCCCCCACGGAGCATGTCTGCCCATGATGCCACCCCCACCACCCATGCACGCTCATTCGCAGCCACAAACGACGAGGACGAAGAAGGATCTTGCTTGTTCCCGAATAAGCGCCCGTCATTGCCCGAAAGAGCCTCTTCGTTCCGGCCCCCGTCCCCTATCTTGGCACCGTTTGCCAGGTCGACCCCTATCAAGAGCAACAGCTATCAGGGCTCTTCTCCAGTCAGTCGGTCAAAGGACAGCATCTTTCACCAGCAGTCGCCGATCATGGCGCCGTTTACCAACTCGTAGACGAACAAGCACCGCCTCTCCCAACATGTCGCACAAGTGTAGATGTACAAATCAATTGCATGGCAAACAAGTGCTCGCCGATCCCAAAGACATGACGGATATTCGAGCGTGTGTCTAGACCGCCCTTGGTGGCATTCTTCACACGGTCTCGCCGGTCTGGAGGCTTTTTTTCCTGCCACCCCACTGGACAATCCTCTTACGACTTTTCAGGACATGGACATCTCTGTCTCTCCTCCATTTTTCCCCCAGTTGTTCATCATCTTTCAACCAACACTGTAGCTCATTATTTTGGATCACATGTGCATTTATACATACTGTTTTTCTTTTCACACCTCGAGGATGGCAAGGAATACCATTGGTGACAAGTGTGCTCGACGATGCAAGTATCACACTTCATTCTGGTTTTAGAGATAATGACATGGTATCCCTATCTATCGGTGGGTGTAGAGCACGAATGGTTCCCGGGAGATATTGACACGCTTCTTCTGCAAAGAAGTTCTTGACAACAACAACAACAACAACAACAACACAAAACAGCCACGCTCCTGCCCTATCGTTTCCGCAACGTCTCTTGTATTCGTGCTTCATGGGCTTGTTGGTGCTGATGCAATCGCTCGGGCGTCAGGGGTCCAGGCAGGGTAGTCACCGTCGTCGTCGACACGGAGAACCCTTTGCTCATAGTGGTGGGAGATAGCGACGTCCAAGCAGAGGGGGCCAAGGTGGCCGGTGGTGGTGGTGTGCCGCTGGTGCCCCAAGTTATTTTTGTTTCGTTGGGCGGTATGGTCACCGGAGGCGAAGGTCTGGGAGTGGACGGTAAGCGATGTTCTTGATGAACGAGCATAAAAAGCCACATTCGCCAACTCACCTCGACCGATGGAGATTGGTGGGAAAAACAGGCTGAATGTTACCGCCATGATTCAACCCTGCCCACATGGCAGCCGATCTTTCCGCTTCTTCCCTCTGCTTCCTAGCCTTTTCTTCCTCCTTACTACTCCGACCCCACCAACCCCAGCTTCGACTGCTACCACTCTGAGCCGTGGCGTTGACAGGTTGGTGGGCCCGTTTTCCTGTGGGATCCCAAGGGAACCGGATGTCGGGCGGGTACCCTGCAGCGTGTAAACACTCGTCTGTTTTCTGCTTGATATGGCTGGCTGTACCTGGTGGGTCGTCGGTCGGATGGAGGGAGAGGGAAGAGAGGTGTGATAAGAGTTGACGGGCGTTTTCTTGAGTCTGAGGAAGGTATAAGCCGTTTTGCAGGAGATACACGAGGACATCGAGTGACTGGGATGGGCAGAAGGGGGCATGGTCTTGTATTAGCAAGGGATCTTTGCGGTGGACACTGGACAACCATGTACTTTGATGTTCCAGGGCCATTTGCACATCATTCTGTGCTTTAAAACATTCAAGACTATCTCCAAGAGCTCCCTGGGATTTCAAAAGAAAAGAAAGAACAAAAAAGGGGCTCAGTGATGTAGACTTTCTGATCAATGAGTGAGAATAGACGACTTGCGGTGATTGACAGTATTGGGCAATGGCATTCAGCTGCTCTGGGCCGGCAAACTCGGCACTGTGATCAGTTGCACTCTCGACGTAGGTCTGAAATAAAATATATTGCATCTGTGAGTCAAGACCAGAGGTACACTTTTTTCTTGTTGTTTGCCTGGCCAACGTACCTGAACCAACCCCTTCAAGTGTTGGGGATCGTAAAAAGTCGCATTCTCCAAAGGATCCCTTGAGGACGTGACAAGGCTTGGAATTGAGTGCCGGGTGGGGGCGGGACGGGAGTCAAGTAGAGAGCCATTCACCTATCTGCTCGGATAGGAGGGATCGGACCACTCCATTGGTTCCAAGGGAATCCCATTGTTGAACAGTCTAGTAAGAGGTGCAGTGTGTCTTGTAGGTCCAGTGGTGGTTGAGATTTTCAATCGGATTGTGACATGTCATGGTCTGCGAAGGGTGCACTCGAGGTGAATTCATCTGTTCACCTACTACAGTCAAGCCACGGCGAAAAGTGACGCTATTTGTACATGTGTGCTACAACTTTCTTCTACCCCTCAGCGCCTCAGTGAGAAACTGTATTTTTGTTGCTTGGTCAGCGATGCATCCCATCGCGACGGGGACAGGCAAACGGGGCAGTAGAACCCAAAAGTCGAGTGTAAACAGGTGGATGCAGCTGATGTTTGTTGCCTTTGAGATCCTCGTTCTTGCAGTGTGACTTGCTTGACCGTGATTTGATCCCTCTGCTGCTCTCTGTGAGCTGTGGTCTCGATGATTTCAAAGATTTACCTCTTGACATTTACGCCAAAACTTTAATCTTGTGTATGCAGTGCGAGCAACAGCGGGACAAGAGGTCTGTCAGCAGACCGATGCATTCCATGTTTCCTTCCATAATGGTAGCCAACTCCTGTGACTCATATACTGTATTATCGTACGATGGCAAGCTTTATTTTGACAAGATTGCCTTGGTTGTTTCACATTGACCTTGGATGTGCGACTGGATGAAACGTAAATGTCTTTGCTGTGTGGGATAGCTTTATATATTGAACGCGCGCGTGTCAGCAACAAACACGTCTCGCTGGTGCAATGGTAGCATACCAGACTTCTAATCTGGGGGTTCCGGGTTCGAGCCCCGGGCGGGATTGTTTTTTTGCTCCGGCCTGCATCAAGTGACCTTGGTAGCAAGATCAGTACAGTCTCATTGTGGGATCCCTGTGGGACTTGCAGGCCGAGAATCACATATTCTTTCGATGGACAGCTTCTGACTTCTTTTTGGCTGCGCTGGGCACGACTTCAATCCGCAGTTTGGTGTAGTATCGCGCGAGTTGTCACCCTCTCGTACTCTCTGATGAATCATGCATGCTTGTATCGAGGCGGAACTCGACAGGAGCTCTACAGTCATCAAACTCTAGTGTTTACAAACGCCTTTTCCCCTTGTTTTCCCTCGCTCGATGGAAATGGTGACTAGTGTGTTTTCGTCTAGTCCGTCTTGGATTTCTTTGCCGTGCTGATGGAGGGAGCAATGGACAAGTCCAAACGCTTCACAATCCAGTAGACGCCAAAGAGACCGAGGCATGCAATCATGACGACAATAGGCTTTCGGAAAGACTCGAGGAAGGGGTAAGTATACGTGATCTGTAAAATAAAGAGAATACCATTCGACTTGTCAGTTGATTCTCTTGTGGTACACATGTGAGTCTCTGATCGAACATACAAAGATATCTTGCTCGTGTGCTTCTGAACACATGGCCTTGGCGATGGTAATGCGTGGTCGACCGATAGAGTCAAGATAGGTCTTGTGAGTCGAGTGATCAATCGCATCCACGGGAAAGGGAATGGAGACGTCAATGTTCCTGAGAGAATTCGATAGACGGTCACATTGCCTTGCGATGGTTAGTAGAGTCGATCGAAATGATGGCGCAAACGTTGAACTTACGTAGCGCCCTCGGGCAGAGTCACGATCAGTTTGGTCTCCTCGACCACCACGCCCTTGAGACCAGTCAAGAATGGCACTGCGAGGACCTTTCTATCCGCTCGCAACGTCTTGAGCCATTTCTTCAAGTCCAAGTCCCATCCAACAGTGAACTCGAATTCCCAGCCTCCGAGAAGAGGGTACCTGGGTTGGATCTCAAGTACAGCCGGACCTCCACGTGACGGAGAGGGTCTAAAGTGTGACGTAGAAATGTTGCCGATCGAGTCAATATAGTAAGGGGAGCTTGCACCTTCAGGCAGAGGGTACGTGATCTCTTTCAAGATCTGTGCTGGGAAGACTGGCCTGAATCGGGCCGCTTGGAAACCCAGCCGGGAAAAGTGTCCCTTGAGTCTGCAGATACATGACGTGTGGTCAGTATTATGATCCAAAAGTGCCAGAAAGTCTCGCAGCACGTACTTTGGTCCAGCGTTCAAAAGAGTAATATGGTCTTCAATGTTCAAGTTGGACGCCCACACTCCGACTTCGGCGTACCTCTCCAACGATTTGAAAGCCACGACTGGCTCGACCGTCTCATAGTGAATTTGAAGAGGCTGTTGATGCGAGTTGCTCGATGAGGTCAAACTGGCAGGAACATCTTGGAATGGCCCGAGACTCAGCGATGAGCCAACAAGCTTCCCCGCTTTTGAATTGTCACTCCCGATGGACTTGATGTCGGAATGAGAGATAATCTTTCGAGGAGCTCTGGAAACGACGAGATATGCGCAGTTGAGCGCGGGATACAGTGCGCAACGATCAGCCCAAACACATACCTATACTTGACAGTCATCTTTTTGGTGGGATAAGAAGTATCCGGGAAAGCCGAGTCGGTCCGGTGCATCAAGAATTGAGGAGCATCTTGCTCAATCACTTCTGGGACCGCTCTTGACAAGTATGCCCAGTGTTCAGTCAACGTCACTGTGGCCGTTTCGTCCTTTTTTGAGATACCAGGAGGAGCTTTGATGACGAGAGCACTGGTACAAGGCTCATAAATCAGCCTATTGAGAAGCGACCCATGACCCGAACAAAACACTTACTTGGTTTCCTCGTCTCGTACGGCCGGCAGCTGGCCGAGATGATGCTTGCCTACTGTCACACTCCACGAAATGGGGGTGTCCACACCGTTCTTCTCCGTCAAAGGCAAGTAATACGATCCAGGCTGGTCCTTGGTAGCTCTCGCCGTGATTGTTGTCGTCACCGTTGTCACTGAACCTCCTAACTCATGTGTCTGGGCGACAGCGTCGTTTTGAAAGGATTGAGGAAACGCTTGGACATGAAGAGCGGATAGCGCAAACAGCGGTAGTGTCACGAGCGAATGAAGAAGCCGCATCTTGGAGTGAAGCGGGATTGTGTCGTTTCCACCAGTCTTCTCTTTACTCTTCCTCTTTTATTGCAGAAATGAGTACACCTCGAATACAGGTGGGTGAATGCGACATGAAAGCCACTGCTTGCTTGCTGCGTCACCTTATCGATTAGCTTCCGCGTGCGAGCTCAATTGAATGATAGCGATAGCGAGTGAGTGACAACCCGAGGACTGGCGTTGTTGCATACCACGTTATTGCCTCGGTTGTCTTGTGCAAGTCGCTCATCAGGACTGAGATGAGACACATGTATCTATTGACATTATTACAGACAGTAGGGATCGGAGCCCAGATACAACATCTTAGAACACACATTGACCAAAGGTTCCTTGTTCAGACAGGGGCAATCTAGTGGCAATAAGCCTTGAACAGTGGGAACCAGCAGACAGACACTAGATCGCCAACGGATCTTCATCCTCTGTTGGTGATGAATTGAAAGCCGAACCAGGGCGTGCAGAATCACAAACAGACAAGCAAAAGATCAGTGTCTCCTCCTGGCTATCTGGAAGCAGATTGAATCGCGTTCTCACCCATCATATATGTCCCTTTCAGAGGCCTCTTTTCATCTTCAGACTTGACTCTCAATCTTTCTGTTACTTGCATTGCATTCTCACCAGCCAACGACGTATTGCCACGCTCGGCCTCCGCATCCCCCCGGTCTAGCTCTTCCACGGAAGGTTTGACGTCTTCAGGTCCGACGGGGTCGGCAAACCCATTCGGCGACTCAAGCGTACGATCATTCGACATTCTGTTGTCGACTCGAGAGGAGTGGTGTGAGCGGCGCTTCTTGGTGACTGGCTCTGGAGCTGTCGAAGTGTCATGTTCAGCCGAGATCGACGTCGGTGCAGGGTATCTGTGGCTTTGAAAGGGACCGTTTTCTGCCACTCTTTCAGTCGTGGTTACCATACGCCTGGAACTGCTGAGATCGGGTTGTCCTCCCAAATCCTCGGAATTGGCATGAGTATTTTTGTGACTGGCAGTCGATGATCGTGATAGCTGATTCCCAGACAGCGCTTGTGCCAATTGTGAGGAGGACCCCCGCCGTTCTATCTGCCCTTGCGCGTCAATACCTTTGGCAGTATCCTGCTCCTTCTGAGGGGAAGGGACTCGGCCAGACTTGTTCTGCATGTATGCAAGCCTGCGTCTGCTCTGTGTCTGAAGGCGTGCCGAGGATGAAATAGGGGTAGGCGTTGTTGAAGTTGCTCTTCCAGTTCTTGTTACCAAGCCTTGAGGATTGGCACTAGGCTTCCCACGAGAGCTTCTGAAGTTGATACTAGAACTCGTGCTATCAACCAATGTGTGGTCGAATGGGGGATCACTGACGTGGTCCGACTTTCGACGCTTGTTCTGACTGAGGGGCTCGGTCAAGCCTGCCACTGCATTCATGGCAGCTCGCTGATTGACCATGTGAGACTCTCCGGCGGGTTGTTGCATAGACTTGCCATCCGCAAACCGATTTGCAGGACTCCCGACCCGGCGGCTGTGTTTGAGACGAATTGGAGTTTCAGGTTCCCAAGTCAATGAGGCCGGAACAGTCGAACTTGCAATGGTCAGGTCGGGCTCCCGAGGACCACCGTTGAGGGTTCGATCAGTGGTTGGAGACTGATCAACCATTGTCTCCTCCACTGGAACGTGTCCTCTTGGGAGCATACTCCTCTCACTCTGAATCTCCAGTATATTGTTGGATGCGTCTCCAACAGCTTCTTGAAGATTCCGGGTAAGGATCGCTGCCATCTTTTTCAACTCATTGCGAGTCTTTTCATGCAGATGTGCTTTCCATTCCTCCATCTCTTTCTCAAATTCAGAGGTCAGCATTGATACCAATTCGGTTTGTGCAAGTGTCCGTTCCCTTTCATCCTCGAGTTCTTGTTTCATGGCACGTAAAGATTTCATCGCTCGATTGTTTTGCTCTTCCAATCTTTTTATTGCAGCTTGACCCTTGTCCCTCTCCTCCGTGACCTTAGCTTCGAGCATCAAATTCTTTCTCTTTGCTTCCATAAACTCTTGTCTGCGCTCAACGAGCTCTTGGTGCAGCTGATCAACAGCATGGTGCAATTCTTGGTTTTCTTCATACAGGCCACGAGACACCCAAGAGGAGATGTCAGCGTGAAGCGTCTCTGACGGTACTTCAGCCGGCAGAGAAGGCCTTGGTCTCCGAGGTGGCATCTAAAAGCAAGGTGAACAACAGATCCGGAACTTCTTGCCTGAATAGGGGTAAGTGAGTCAGCCAAAGTCTCTCTTATCACTTTATCAGCAGTTGCTCGGCGACGACGTGACGCGCCTGTTTAGTTTGTTTACTTTGTCGTCAATCGTCACTTTGTTATCTCTTTGTGCTCTTTGTCAATACTGCCTCATCACACACACACATCATCCTAGGAATGAGTCGTGTTCTTGTGTAACGAGATTCGACCAACAATGTCTTCGAGATCCACAACAAGCAGATTCAATGAGATCCTCAACTCGCCTGCATCACGCGTGCGCACATCGTCCGAGGTCTCGGATCAGGCCAAGCGACTACGGCGACTTGTCTTGACGGCTGGGATACCTGAAGAGGTGAGTCTGCGAGTCTGATCAAGGTGTCGTGTCCTTGATAATATTCTCAGACCGATTATTAATAACACTATGAGCCGCAGACAAATCTTGAAGAAGGCGCTGCCAGTCTGCGGGCACGAGTATGGAAACTTCTCTTGCAGGTAGACCAGCTAAATGCAGACTATTATCTCAGCCTGGTCGAGAAAGGTCCATCGCATGTCAGCACAAAGAGCAAGTCCAAAAGAGAAAGTTCTTATCCCATTTTGTCCGACTCTGACTTTAAACGTCTCAACGGTCTCACTCGACAGTCAAAAATGATACTTTCCGAACGTTGGCCACTGATACAGATTTTAAAGGCCGAGTCAGAGAGGATATGCTCATTCGACTACTCGAGGCGTTTGTCTGGAGAAGCCAGGAGCGGGCTGCCCATTCTCGAGAAGGAGCGTTGGACTTTTCGTATGTTCAAGGTAAGCAAAAAAACCGACGACCTTCACGCATCTGACTGCCGAACGCCATCTTCAAACTGACATTGTCTCTGATCTAAAAGGGATGAACGTTCTCTCCGCCCCGTTTCTGTACACTATGCCATCGCAAATAGAGGCTTTCGCTTGCTTCTCGGCTTTCATCGAAAAGTCATGCCCCCAGTACGTACAGAGAGATATGAGGGGCGTGCATCGTGGGCTCGAGGTATGTAACATCCAAGAATACAAAGGCGACTCTGCCACTCATCACACACTGGCTCGCATTACCCAAATTGACAGCTTCTCGACAAGTGCCTCGAGGTGGCAGATCCAGAGCTCTTTAATCACCTGAAATCTAAAAACCTGACGGCAGAGATTTATGCCTTTCCATGTACGCTTTGCCTCGCCTTCAATGGTTCTTTGACGATAGTTTTCACAGCAACTGACCCGGATACCGTCATAGCCGTTCTCACATTATGCGCCTGTACCCCTCCCCTAGACCAAGCTCTGAAACTTTGGGAGTAGGTGATTCTGCTTTGCACTCGAGGGTAGAAGAGTTTTGAGCTGAAGCAAACTGCATATCCACTTTTGTAGCTTTCTCCTGGCATTCGGCGTCCATCTCAATATTCTCTGCGTGATTGCCCAGCTGCTCATCATGCGATCAGCTCTGATGGAGTCCTCAAGTCCAATGAAGCTCTTGCGAATGTTTCCTCCACTACAAGCCAACTCAATCATCGGTATCACATTGGCTTTGGCAAAGGATCTCCCAGAGCAATTGTACAAGGAGTTGGTGATACATCCCGTCAGCGGTTAGGACGATTCGACCATAGGAGCGTGTGTTGGTTCCATCACCGGTCGAGGACTAGCGATACATTTTGCTCATCCATACCAGGTCATTTTATATACTGATACAGCGTTTGGTTCAAGAAGAATGTAAATCTTTGTGTTTGATCATCAATTGTATCGCTTATGTGCATGCTGTGCTTGTTCACGCAAGTTGGTCTATCGCTAGTCCATCGTAATATCGTCTTCTCCTCCGGCTGCTGTCCCGGAAGGATTGATCGGCGATGTGTTGGTCGCCAAGTGAGGAAATGCTGGGTTTACACCGTCTGTACCTTGGGCTGGACCTGCCATGGGATCTGAGCCCTGGTTGTTGTCTCGAGTTGTCTTGACACCTGCTTGGCGGCAGCTGGGAGTTTTAGATCGACGGTGTGAGCGAGCAAGTTTGTAGGATCGGGTTTTCAAGGAACGGGACTCACGCTGGGCAACTGTTTCGCCCTGTCTCTAACCACTGATCTATACAATCGACATGATAGGCATGTTTGCACGTCATGATACGGCACTTTTCCTCTGCTTCGTACTCTGATAGACAGATCTGCTCATGGCAAAGAAAAGAAAATCAGATATCACAATCAACATGGACCAACCCTGATCACGGCAAACGATGAAAACTCACGAGACACCGATCGAGACACATGTCATGAATGTTTCCCTCTTGAACGGCCTTGGGTATGTCTGCACCATTGACCACCTTCAAACCTGATTTTGCGATATCCTCCTTGGTCGCCACAGGCGGTTTCACCTGTCCTAGCGCTTCAGCCAAGGCCCAAAGGTCCTCATGATTGAGGTCACCAGTGAACAGATGGGGGATCGTGAGGATGGGATGTCCGGCAGGGTAATTGCCCCCGACAACCCAGATGGCATAGTTGTTGGTTGACAATGTGGCTGCTCGGGCGGCTTCCTCGGCTTCCTGCCTTGCCCTTTGTTCATCACGTTGAACAAGAGCCCGTAGGGCACGAACTATACGACTCCGGTGTTCAGGGTTGACGTTGACATGAGGAGAGGTTGCATCCGTCAGGTTGGAATGGCCAGCTGATTCTTGATTGCCGCTTGACGGTTCAGGTGGTGGAACTATGCCTGGGCCACCAGTGGACGACTGTCTTGCCGATTCCGATGTATTGCTCTGGTTAGTCCTCTGTCTGTTTTCAGGGGGTAAGTCATCGTCATCATCCGCAAGGGGAAACTGTCCGTTCGCCCCAAGTCCTGCAGCAATTGAGTTAACGTCACGATTGATCGAACGTACACCGACAATCACGACGGGGATCAACGAAGAAGGAGGTGCCGAATCGCCAGGCCCTGGTGCGTTTGCCGGTGGAGGCTGATCTCGAGCGGGAAACTGATACATGCGGAAAAAGTTGAGTCTTCGAGGACCGTCTTGTTCTTCTGTAGACTCGGATGCAGGATCCCTTGCAGTCTGTTCATTCAATTCTGGTGCGTCTCTGGAGGGTGTTTCACCTTCGGTGCCATCGACATCCATGCTGAACGGGATAGGCTCTGTCGTCATGGAAGGTACCGTGGGATGATTCAGTGATGGCGGTGGTTGATCACTAGATTCAGTCGAGGAATTCCTGTCGTTGGCCGCGCCCCCGTTGGCCTGGAATTCCCTCATGGCCTGGACCAAGCCCATTTGCATCGTGTTCAAAAACTCTTCAAAGCTTGCCGAGTCGGCATTGGGCAGAATGGTTGCCAGTGAAGGACGGTCTTCACTACCAGTGAGATCATTGTTGCGACCTGATCCATCTGTTTCATTGGCATGGCCACTACTTTGATCGTCCTGGTTCGAAGGATTCATAGCACGGCGCATGTAGTTGCGCAGCACAGTCTCCAAGCCCGCACTTTCCAAAGGACCTTGATTGCCATGGTTTCCTCGCAGTCTGCTACGCAGGGAAGCAAGAGCAGCTCGAGGACCGCTGGATGGTGCTTGTTGTCCCGTGGCACCGTTTGCCGCCTGAGCAGCTTCGCTGCCCTCTGGAAGTGACAGCAGAGACGATGCTGTCGCCGCGGTGGCAACACTCAGGAGACCAGCGAGCATTCGCACTTGGTCATTGAATGTTGGCATATCGTTTTGGTTGCGATCTGCGTTGCTTCGAAATCGAGATCCGAAAAGCCCTCGGGCATTCCGTCCGGTTCTGCTTGAAGTTGAGTTGACATTGCTTTCAGATGCACGCCGTGTTTGGCCAGGTCGTTCTGAAGAACCCGCATCGGCCGAGGTTGCGTCATGTGCTGATGCACGATCGACCGGAGGTGTAGTGCTGACAGGGACCTCAAACGTTTCCGGTAGACCAGACGAGGAATAAGAAGGAAATTCTTGCTGAACAGTCTCTGTTGCGCGCTCTCGATTTGCAGCGCCTGCATCAGGAGTCGCTTGAGGTTCTGCTGCCTGACCATCGCTTGCATCACTATTTGCCTGGTTGGGCACTGACGTCTGGACAAAGCCTTGAATCATCATGACGGCACCCTGAGGCAACCTTTGAGGGGCTGGCGGAGTGGTCGTTTGTGAAGCAGAACCTGCGTCGGCCTGCCTGTCTTCCGCACCTCCCGGTAAACCGGGAACGAGATTGGGTGTGTCGGCCTCGTCACGCGTACGACCAGGCAGTGGTCCTTGGGAGTCGGAGCGGTTGCTCGAGGTATTGTTGGTTCTATCTGTGTTTCCGAGCCCAAACCAAGAACCGACTCGCTCGGCAAGTCCTCCGCCAACCCGCCTTCGCCTGCCTTCTTCTCCTCTAGGTGTTTGCAGAGTCTCTGCGACACTGCTGCTGTTAGTGCTATTAGAGTGAAGCATTCGAGGTGGCGGCATATTCAGATTGGATGGAGTTGAGTTGGCAAGTTCACCAGTAGTTTGCGTGGCCGCCGTAACAAATGACGCTGTACTCGATCGCTGAGTCATGATGGCCGGTCTTGGAGTGGCGGATTCTGGGACTTGTTGAGGTGGCCTCAAAGAAATCGGTTCCGGAATAGTAATGGATGAGACGAAACCGTTCCACTGCCCTTGGGGCGAGTGGGTATCGGGAGTGTTCTCGGTCCCCTCCAAATCTTCCAACAGGTTCAGCGTACTAGGGGGTAGCGTTGGCAAACTTGAGAGCTGACTTTGCGGGACAAGACTTGAACGGTCCGAGGTGGCTGACATCGAAGACTCAACGGCAGAAACCGTACTTGGCTCATCGGTGGATTGCGTGTTCGTGACGCTTGGATGGGATGCCTCTACTCTCCGGATCGATTGCGCTCGCACTACATCAGGCAGAGACCTCACGACATCGGCACCGAGGATGTTGCGGATGTTTGAGAGAACCTGGAGGCGATCATCCAGTAGAGGATCAGTGTCGGTAAGAGGAACAATCTCCGCAGTTTGTGTCGTGGCTGGCTGGACATCGGTGGATGTGGCTCTCGCTTCATTCAGACCTGATGAAGCCTCTATGACAGGTTGCTCAGCTGGTGAAACCAACGGTGCCGCGGCGACAGTTGTTTGGGATGCTGGTTGGTATTGTGATTGAGCAAGCAGCCCATCGGACGAAGCCTCATCTCCTGTAGCGTTGAGCGCCTGCTCTTGATCTTCTTCGGGAATTACCTCGACTGCTTCCCCATTGACATCAGCCTCATTCACGTCTTCCAACGTCATGGACACTGGCAAAGCAGCAGCCGGCATCTCTGGAGAATCTGTGGGGGAGAAGTTTCCATTTATCCTACGTCTCTTGCTGTCACTTCGGTTTCTAACATTTTTGCCTCCTCTTGAAGACGGTATCGATTGAACAAGACGGCCATCAGCTTTGTCTTTACCTGTGGAGGAGCCTCGTTCGGCAGTGTTTCGTCTAGTCCGACTCATGGCATTGCTTATTCGTCTGCCCAACGATGGTCTCTCGGCCCCCTTGTCTCCTACGATGTGTTGCATGATTGTTGATGGTCGACCCGAGGTCGAACCGTCTGTTGTTGAGAGTGTATGTATAGACTCGGGATACGGCCGCCGTCGAGACGGACCTGCGTCACTTTCAGTGAGATGGTTAGATTGTTCTCGAACCGAATCTTGAATATTTGATCTTTGTGAAGGTTCAGAGGTCACTCTGGGTGCTGCTGTGGCAGCTGAATGATCGTCAACTTCCATCGGCGTGACCTGTATAGGGCTGGTCCGATGGTGACTTCTTGTCTGCCTATCATCCCTGGCGGGATTGGACTGGCTGTTTCCCATGTTCGCAGATTGTACAAGAATCAATGTATGATGCTCTGTTGTATAATGAAGAGATTTCCGTCTATGAACTGCATGTTGTCAGATTAGATCTGATCATGCTCTGAAACACTCTCGCCATACTGACCAACTAGCACCAAGATCCGACACCAATTCACATGTCTTGACACACTGCTGCAGTGATCATTCGAATAGCCACACTGCACACTACCAATCGTGCGAGATGTCCACTGGCCACTTGCACTGGATGTTGATTCGGGTGTCGCTTGCTTTCGATACCCAGCGGCGGGTCTTTCAAGAGTGTCGCTTCACAGCCACTGACTGTTGTGCTCTTCGTCAGGTCCAGCAGCGAATGGCGTTGGCGGTGATGTCGCTATCGATGTTGAATATATGGGCGAACAGTGGACGATCGAAGTGGCCGCGTGTCGTCAGAGTTCAGACGCAGCGCAGTCATTTCAGATTATTTATTTCAGCGGTAACATATAACGACGTGGATACAAGCAAGTCGTATAATGATCAGATTGACATATTGACAAGAAAAAAGTTCTACAATTGTTGTGTCAGAATACATACAAGGCTCGCTGTTATGCTACAATGTGCGATGCGTGATGTGAGGTATAAATGATGCAGCTTGCCAATTCCTCAGGATCCAATGTTTAAACCCTCTACGATAGCCTCCAAAATGTGGTTTCCTCCAAGTCGTTTGACCTCGTCCAAAACTTGCATTCTCAACGACTCGACGACTCCGATGGTATACTCAAAAGATCTGGTTCTTTGGGCCAGAATGGAGACTGTATACGTCTTGAGTGATTGGTCTGTCGTCTTCTTCTGCAGCACATCTGTCGGTGACGAAAAGGGTTGATGAGATGAAGGCGAGTCAGAGCGATTCATGGTCATGACCGACCTGGATACTCACTCAAGATTTCTCTCTTTCCAGCCTGCATTTCCATTCTGACTCCATGAATGACGGGGAAACTGAATTTACCCTCGGTCAGATCCTCACAAAAACCCTTGTTATCACCGTACTCTGTGCTCTGGAGGTTCATGTAATCATCCCTGATTTGGAAGAGTAACGAAATCAGGTTGACTAGCGGCACGTAGTCCGTCGAGCAAATGAGAGAGCGGGACATCATCAGTTTGATGGCTATCCGGAAAAGTCCACCGGTCTCTATAATGTTTGCAAAGCTAGCCGCATCAGATGAGGAATGATCGGGTGGCTCAGCTTGTGCTTTGACTCACTTCCCAGCACCATGTCAACATATTCTTCCTCGGTCGGGCATGTAAGCGAGTCTCTCCAGAAGAGGTCCAGACCCTGACCTCGATGTAACGCTAATAACTCCTCTAAACGTGCAACAATATTGCGATCATCAGTTCACACGCCCACGGTATGGAATTCGGCAGCAACTGACCGGTTATTTCTTGGTCCAAACCAGAACTCTTTTCTGTCCCATCAGGTCTCAGGTTGAATGCATGAAGCTGCTGCATAGCCAAGAAGTAGACATAGTTTGCCGAGTTGATGGTCTGAGGTACACCATACACCTTGTGAGCGACGGGTATGCCTCGTCGAAGCTCAGACGAATCCTCTACATCGTCCATCCTAGCACAGTCAGAATGTGGAAGTCAAGACGTCAGTGTCGTGTGAGCACGGGTGATATTAGCTATCAGAACACCATCGACGTACAGGAGACTCGCTGTATGCAGCTTTCTCACCACCTCTTGAATCACGAGCAGATCCTCGGTAGGTACATCCAGCCATATGTTGAAAGCTTCAATAAGCTTTGACCTGATTTCCTTGCCGGGAATTTGTAGAATATAGGTGTATGGTTCTAACAAAAGCTGTCAAGTGACTTGTTTAGTTTGTCATACCAGATGGTATGATCTCTTGTATACGGCTTGGCTCACCTGTTCTTGTTGAGCTGTCCACCGACGGCTTTCGAGTTTCTCCAGCATATTGGAGTAATCCATCTTGGTGTGAAGCTTGAGCCTTGGCCCATGTGTCGATAGAGGCAGAGTAGTGGTCACAAGCAACTTAGACAACATAATATGATTGAATCGCTTGCTCCAAGCGCATAAGCTGAGCGAATGCACGTCGTCTTCGGCTCAAAATTCATGCCATCTTCATGATTACCACCTCTTGTGTCTTATCGTCAGCAACTACGATTATCATCACTCACTGGTCGGAACTCTAAGCCAGAACTCAGTGGTGCATACCTGGACAAGCTGAATACCATTAAAAAGAAAACCAAAGCGGGATACTCATCCATTTCTTATCATGCCGAGGAGGGATACGGTGAGGATTCTAATGGTTGGTGACGGTAAGTCACATTGAGGGCTATGAGACACTCCAGCTGCGATGCAGGGTCAAAGTCATAGAATGTTATCTCTGCGAATCTCAATCTGGTCGGCATCGACTATGGTCATTGCTGGTTGTGTTCATTGGCTCATTCTCAACAATTCTATTGGACGGCACGGTTGACACAATTAACATTTGACATCCGACAGATGGTGTAGGGAAAAGTACGATCATAACTAGTCTGATCAAGGAGAGCTTTGTCCGCCATGTAAGTATGTTCAGAATATGCTCCAAGAGCTGATCGAGGTGCTGACGGAGACTGAGGTGCCGTCAAGGTTCAACATATCGTACCCGAAGTCACAATACCTCCCGAAGTCACCCCTGAAAATGTCACGACATGTATCGTGGATTCTTCTTGTGAGTGTCTTGGTACCCTTGTTGTATACAACTTGTTCTTATCGTATCTTCTGGTGACGCACGGCAGCATCTCCTTCATCACGGAACCACCTACTTTCGACACTCCCTCGAGCCCATGTCATTTGTCTAGTCTACTCGACTGCAGATCCAGCAACATTCGAAAGAGTTGCAGAGTACTGGCTTCCACTGTTCAGAAGAGAAGGTGTCAATGTGCCCGTCATTCTCGTTGGCAACAAGATCGATCTGCGGGGAGGCGAGTTTGCGAATGAAGCGCTCGAGGAGGAGATCGGACCTCTGATGAGGGAGTTCAAGGTGTGTCTTTGTGAGAGAATGTTCTGGTCACCGTGCAGAAGCTCATTCGCTTGCCTTGGATCAGGAAATTGAGACGGTTGTGGAGTGTTCAGCCAAGATACCACTCAATGTCTCGGAAGTGTTCTACTTTGCTCAGAAAGCTGTTCTCCACCCCACAGCTCCCCTTTATGATAGTAGAGAACATGTAAGGAGATCGCTGGGTAGTTCGAGTCATCAGAATTGGACGACTGATTACTCTGCTTATGTTCCCACCAGATTCTCAAACCCAAGTGCACAGAAGCATTGCGAAGAATTTTCAAAGTCTCGGATCAAGACAAGGATGGTCTCCTGAACGCGACCGAACTGAATGCATTTCAACAAAAGTGCTTCTCCACACCATTGCAGCTACAGGAGCTCGAAGGTATCCTTGAGCTTGTCCGTGCGTATGACCCTTCATGTGTTCAGCCCGTTGGCACCGTGTACACATCTGGCGTGGGGGGCGGGGCGGATTTCATGGCGGCCTCGGCACCACCCTCGCCGTCCCCGTCGTCAACCCATGCTGAGGGGATCACCGAACTTGGCTTTTTGTACTTGCACACGATCTTTGTTCAGCAAGGAAGGATGGAAACTACATGGACAGTCCTGCGAAAGTTTGGGTATGGAGAGGGGTTGGAATTGACGGAAGAGACTCTTTTACCAAGGTTGGTTGAGCGTGTGTGTGAGCACAAGGTCTTTTCATCTGCTCAATAATCTTCCTTTGCGCAGATTTGATGTACCGAGTGATTGCTCGGTCGAACTGAGTCACTCGGGGAACCAATTCTTCACCGATATCTTTGAGGCATACGATCGGGTACGCCCATTTTACTGTGTGGTGGCTCCTTCATATTCTTATCTGACTTTGAAACTCGTGGAAAATAGGACCAAGACGGGGCTCTCTCACAACTGGAGCTTGATGAGTTGTTCTCAACATCGCCTGGAAATCCTTGGATCCCGCAAGGTTTCCCGGATACCACGATTACGGATGAAATGGGCAAAGTCACTCTACAGGGATGGTTGGCGCAGTGGAGGTGAGTGCAATGAAGAACTCGAGTGGGCAAGCATGCAGCTGACAAGCCATGCCATGTGGTCAGCATGACGACCTTGTTAGACCACCGGACGACTTTAGCCTATCTTGCCTAGTGAGTCTGTCTGTCTCAGAGGATTCTGCGGACAATTGACCGCCTCGAGACTGAACCAGACTTTGTCCCAATAGTCTGGGATACACATCCGCCCCCTCATCACTAGACATGCCCACTACCACCGCTCTTAAAGTCACAAAACCACGCAAGACCGAACGCCGACAGAAGAAGGTCACCAGAAACGTGTTTTCATGCTTTGTTCTCGGTGCAGCAGGCTCAGGCAAAACTAGCTTATTGAGGAGCTTTGTCAACAAGCGATTTAGAGGCGGAAGCGGTGACATTGTAGAAGGGTTCGGAAGTAGTGCAGCGGCTTATGAACCCACGAGTAGGACCATGTGTGTGGTCAACTCTGTGGAGATGGGCGGAGGCGAAAAGTATCTTGTGGTGAGTTGCGGAGTAATCGTCTGAGCTCAGCGCTAGGAGCTGACGAGTGACATACCTGACTACCTAGCTGCAAGAATTCGGTTCCAAATACGAGAGCGAAGTGCTACGAAACCGAAAGAAACTCGATCAAGCGGATGTACTTATCTACCTCTATGATTCGAGCGATGCCAACTCGTTCTCATATGTAGCCAATATCAGGGTGAGTGCAGAGTGTGAATTATCATGACGTGTTGTGGATGATGGCGAAACTGATGACGCTCGGTTGGATCGGAATCAGGAGCAATACTCGTTGGATCACATTCCGACTGTGTTTGTGGCTACAAAAGCTGATCTTGATCTGGCGCAACAGCGCTACGAAGTACAGCCTGACGTTTATGCTCGAAAACTTGGTCTCCCCGTGCCCATGTCAGTCAGCGTCGGCCTTGGACCTGTTCCCAACCTCTGGACGACCATCACTCGTGCCGCCCTTGATCCAAATTCCTCCACCCCGCGTGGCCCTTCGACGGGCAGGATGACAAGACGGACTGTTTTGACCTACGTAGGAATTGCCGGAGTCACTGGCGGTGTGGCTGCAGTGGTTTACGCGTTGATACGATATGAAAAGATTAGTTTTGGATGGTTGGGGCGGTGGTGGACGAGTCTGGCTGCCGGGATGGGCTTGCCCAAGAAGGAACTGTAGATGATCTGTAGGGCAGGTAGAGTAGAGAGTAACGATGTTTACGAATCATGTTGACCCTGTTGATGATACGATGATACAATGATACGATGATATATGATACTTGCCGGGAATTTGGGCACATAAAGTACATGTCACCTAACGCATACCCAACATACTAGTATAGAAGTGCTAGTTCGCGCGTGCAGTCAAGCTAGCATTCGAGTGCTAGAATTACAGCCAAGGCACCATTCGGCCGAATTATTCGACGAACGATTCAGTTCTAATCCGCGCATTGTAGAAAGTGTACAATTCAAAGTGTTCAAAAGTGTACAATTTGTAGTAGCAGGGATTGGCACCCGACTTGGCGCAGGCCCTATTCGGTTGAGCGCTCGACCGCCCTGATGATTGTATAGCATCTCTATTCTTTCCTTTCATTCAAGAGCATATTCTTGCAAGTTCGCCCTCTGAGAACATCATCGTTGAGTGAGTACCGAGCACATATCATATCTGACTGATCAATCGATTTTAGCATGCCCTCAAACAATCGACAAAGAAGAAGGCAACGACGAGAGAATGAACGAAGACGCATTCGGCGCCGAACCCAAGCCAGGTTGGCTGCCGCTGCCCATCGCATTGGTCGTGACACCCGGCCCAGGACGAGTCGATCAACTATTGGGAGAACCCATAGAGCCGACCCTCGCCTTGCGAATGGCGTGCGTAGAGGTGAGCTTGGGGGCTCATTCGCTGTGCGCCGAGCTTTGGAAGATTTGAGAAGTTCTCGGGACTCGAGACCTAGGCGACAGGTCGGCCAGGCAAGACCGACCCAAATGCCACTTATGGTTTACGATGACGATGACGACTACCAATTCGACCCCTACGAGGGCCCTGATCATGGGGATCCCTTTCTGAACAGTGATGAGGAATCGCAATCAGCCGAAGAGATCTCAGAGCCACCCTCGGCACCTGTGGTGAGACAAGGTCGACGCTCGCGAACTAGGACGAATGCGACACAAACGTATGTCATTTCCTGCTCACTAGATTCAGAAGCAAAACTCACAGTGATGCAACGTCCCGGGCTCCTCACAGTCATTGGTATATTAGTCAGGAGCTGAAGTGGAATGCGATCAAACTTGCCCTGCCAGTCTTCCAGCTGGAGTATGTACGGTACCGTCACGCTCCTGATGGGACACCCCGTCTGCCATGGGAGCAGCCACCCGAGGATGCTCTTACTTCCGAAACTCTTCGTTTAGTTTGTCTTAGTGGTGAGCCTGGCAACTGTATCAAGTCAAGACATGATCATGATTCTATGATTGAACTCGACCGTTCCATGTTCTTATAACAGAACATTCAACAGTCCTCACTCCTCCACCACGTTGGGATGGTGATCCTGCGGCTGCCCGTATCTTAGCACGCGGCTACATCCCATCAACTCCAACGGCGCCTCGAATTGCTTTCTCTGTGAAATGCATCGAGCACTACCTTGCGACCCTCAAATTCGGCAACGTCTCGAAGGAAGCATATTGTCAAGCAATATGTGATCCTATATGGATGTCGGTGCGTTCACATGATCAGATGTCAAGAGTGTGTGGGATATTGACTGATTGTTTTCCTTACCCGTATAGCTGGACTATTATGATGGGTTCTGCAAGCAGTTCGCCAACGCCGTTGACATCTATAAGGAGATCAACATTTCCCTAGACAGAATGGTGGGCATAACCCCTAACTCGCAAATCGTCACTATCACCCCCTCGCTGATCACTTTCCGAAAAGACTTCTGAAGTTCTAGGGAGAGGTGGCATCATCAGATCGAGAGGTTCAACAGTCCCCAAGTTCCCGACTTGGGCATGTCCCATGTGCTTCTATCCTACAGAGCTCAATGAGGAAGAGACCTCTCTCTATTCTGTCTGTGTCACCCTCGACGGAAATTTTAGTCTCAAGCGTCGAGACCGCCAGGCTGGCCAACAAGGGGATGCTGCCAATGAACCATTCCGGCATTTTAACTCAAAATACCGATTGTCGAATGACTTTGTCGAGCTATTCGCAAACCAGACAATCTCGGCCGATCGCACCACCGGAGACTCTTGTGAAGACAATTGGCAAGCAGTTCGTGATGATCCACAAGTCATCAAACAGTTTGACGAAAACGGAGTATTCATGCTGACGTGCTGTCATGGTATGGCTATGGGTTACGCTGACATGATTCGAGAGGCCGAAGGATTCAAATTTGGACTTTCGCTTGTCAGATGGATGCTCGATCAGGTACCAGGCCGAGTGACCATCGGATACGACGTTGCTTGTGTCTTTTCCAAAACGTTCACACGTGCACCAATCATGGAGGATATTGACCATACACGAGTCGGCTTCCGTAAGTAGATCTTCGTCTTAGGCTCCAGAGAGTGCAAACAATTCGCCGAGCAAGTTCGACTGAATCCCTCGATACTTCCCTACAACAGAGATCGGGGCCTTTCATGCCTATGCGCATAAGAGATCATGTCAAGTGTCGTGGCATCCTCGAATCACGGGTCTTGTTGGATTGAGGGATTTGGAGGACAATGAGCGCCTGTTTTCCTATACCAACAGGTTTGCAGCGATGTCCAGACACATGTCCAAATACTCCAGACATCAAATTATAGAGTCTGCCCTCGATCATCACAATGAAGACAAGCTTTCAAAACTCGGTGAGTCTGTCTTTTTAATGTGGCACATTTCGACTATCATCTGAAGGTGTCGTCAATATTGCACTTCCCCTTGAAGGGACCTGGTATTCAACGATGAAAGCTCGAGCCAAGGATGAGTACTCGACCGCTAAAGGGAAATTCTACGGACTCCTACGTGATGAAGCCTTTTACCGTGGACTCGCTCAACAAGAACGAGACATGCAGGCTGAACAAGGACTCTCCGATCGCAGGACTGCGTCGGTGACTCAGAGAGAACAAACTGGTCAACGATATCGTCTATGCGTAGAATACCTAGAGGCTCAAGAGTCCTACAACGAACAACTCCGCAAGAGAGATGGGCGGCGTCCACGGGTGGGCGAGTTCGGGCCTTCCGATGAGCGGTGGCCTTGGTACAGCGAACTTTTGGGGAGAGAGATGAAGATCTCGGAAGTCCAAAAGGAAATGGCAACCCATGCAGAGTCTAGTGGCCGGGCATTTCCTGATACCGAAGACGATATCAGGCAATGGCTGGATACCAATGAGGGTAGGCAAGCCAAAGATTGGTCTCTCTGGGCGGCTTATGACGTGGCCTTGGATTCGTTCGAGGAGCATTGTATATCCCGTCAGGCTCTGCGGGCAAAGCAGAATGCCAGCGGGACCGGATACAACCTTCGTCAAAAACTCAGAAAAGCATCTGCCCGTCATACCAAGTCCCGAAAGGCCGCCTATCAAAGGTATAAAGCTGCATGGGAAGCACTGCCTGATGATGACTTCCGTCCTCCTCTCGTTTCGGAGAACCCGTGGACCGAGGGCGACAACTTGTCCGAAGAATTTTCAGTGGCACGATCCGGACGAGCGTTTGCGAACGAGGCCTGGGCTGATGTCCAAAATAAAGTTGGAATTCAGGCAATCAGAATGTTGGACGCTGCGGCTCGAGAGTTGCAAATGCTGCGGATAGAGAAAAGGCGCCTGAAAGCCTGGCTCGTCGAGGAGCTCGAGCATTACATCACAGTGATCAATCGGATATCTTTACAATCACCCATTGCATCCTTCTGGACAAACTCGAACTTGAGCAACGAGGAGCTGAGCAACATGATTGCCATTTGCCATCTGCAAGAACGACTCGCAAAATTACATAGGCAAGTTCGCCTGATCAAACGTAGCAGCGATATTCGCACACGACGCATCTCAGTCATGATTGAAGAGGACAGACTGGTACTCTCTGCCTATACGTCGCACGATCTTTGAGGCAAGCCACATCTGTACTGTGATTCAAACTGTGAGTGTGACATGGACTCGTTTAGAATATTCCGCCTTCGGGCCTATATCACTTCGTAGTGAGGATGGCAGCTGATCCTCGTTGAACAAATCGGCCGCTTTTGTGTTGATTGTCTGTAAACCTTTTTTGTAGAAGTATCTCGATATATGCATTCTGTCTGTTTCATTAGATGATCACATGACCATGCGATGAATGTCACTGTCAAACAAAAGAGCACTCTTTGGCCTGATCGACAATGCAAGACCCTATGTGGCGCTCACCCAAAGTGTCCGTGTATTGCTCCATGTTCGGGTCTAGAGCAGATACATTGACATTGGGGAGCGTCTAGGGGCTACACTCGGAAAGGTCGGACGCTAGGGACCAATGATGAAATACCTGTCTGCAAGAAGTTGCAACGTCGCCACCCGTCACATCTTTGATTGATTCAACGTCGTCGCCACTGCATTCTGCTCTTCAAATGTCTACTCCAACCTCATATCTATAATTGACCGAATATATCTCTCGTGTCTGACATTAACCCATATACGTTGAGTTCACTCCTGTCTTTGCCATCTCAAGAGTGGAAAGACTACGTGCGTTCGATAGCTGGTTACCGTACCTCGTTCTTATTCCCGGCAATCTGTGACCGTGAACCATCGGAGCTCATGAATCAGGGCAAGATGACTCCTGAGCCATCAAACAGCACTCGGCCCTCAGCATTTGACTCAAAGACTGCTGGATCCTCAGAGCTCTCAATGTGATCAACAGTTTTCAATAATTCCTCTTTCAACATCTCATTGTTTCAAGTTTCTTGACATGCTGAAACGGAAGTCCGCGAGGGTCACGTGCGTTTTGCTTGAGCGGTCGCAAGCAACTGTTGACGAACATTGCTTGGCTTTGAGAGGGCCGGAACTCTGATGCTCGAAGCGTTCTACAAGACTTTCAAGATCAGTGTCATTATCTGTCTCGGGCTCTCTTGCATTCTAGAGACGGTCATATTCCAAGCTGAGGCTGGAATGCTCGTTCGTTGCTGGCTGCTACTGCTGTAACGCTGTAATACCCGCCCGGTGGATGCATCCTCGCTCGCTTTTAGCAGCGATACGCGCCGCCAGTGAACTCAGTACTCAAGTATCATCTGCCTTTGTTTGAAGGCTTGCTTGTTCAAATGTGTTGCTTTCAACCCATCTGAGTACTCCTACTATCCCCCAGCCCAACAATTCCAATCAGTATAGCGTATAGCATACATCATTTCGTTCTCGATCCCAGCCCAGTCCTAGGTCACTTCTCCGCAATCATCTATCGTTATTCAGTATGTCGACCCAGCCAGTTCACGCAACATCACAGCAACAGTCGCAAATCAGCGTAGGAAACCTTTTTTCCACATCCTTCGACGCCATAGACTGGGACAATGAGGCAGAAGAGTTGAATAATCATGGTGCAAACGACAACCAGAGTGGCCCTTCTGAGGCTCTGATCCCGGTCGCCGAGTCTGCGCTGATTGATCGGTCCACAAACAGTGGACCAACGAATTCCGAGAGCTTTCCAAACAGTGGACCAACCAATTCCGAGAGCTTTCCAAACAGTGGACCAACAAATTCCGAGAGCTTTCCGAACCTGCCCCTGCCTGAGAGTTCCAGAGCTGGCAAGGCTAGAAAGACACCTTTCCAGGACATGTCGGAGATGATGATGGAGGGCTTCAGAGACCTAGCCGAGAAGGTCGCCGAACAGACAGGGTATCAGCCGCAGGAATGCATGATGGCTGCTCTCAAAGATGTACAGAAGTCCAGCAACAGCCGGCCGATCACGCAGTACGCTGCCGAGCTTGCTCTTGCTCGGGATTCGATGGGTGAGCCACTCAGAGTACTCAGTAGTTCAATAAGAGCCAGGATGTCTCTCTAATTCCCGTCCTTATTCCCATATCAACGCGCTAGGTTCAAGACTTGTGACGAAAGGCAAAAGTCAAGGTGAGATCCTGGAGCAGCTCCGGCAAGAATCCAAGGCCAAGCAATGGAGTGAGGATGAGATTCGAGAAAAGCTCGAATATTTAGAGTTAAGACGTGCGGAGAAAGGGGTCTCCAGATATATTCCGAGGGTCGAAGAGCAGATGAGCTGGACTAGTAAGCGATGTAAGCACTGGCTGGACGCATGCAACTCCTCAGTGAGTACTTCGATACGAGTGACAGCATCAGTCTTTCTGCTGATGAAATGATGTTGGCGTGGTCTTGTCAGCTCAAGAATCTTCTCACTGAGACTGGGATGCAGAGTTGCGTAATTGTGACCCCCGATGTAATTGGACACGCCTTTCTCCCACAAATCGAGTTTCATGGGAGACAGCTAGAGCAGAGACTACGCCACCGCCTCAAATGGACAACTCAAAAACGTCCTGTGGGTGTGCGAGAAACAGCGGAAGAGAAGCAGGAACGCCTGTTCCAAGACTTGGATGACGAACGGCGGGTCACTGTCCACAAATTAGAGCTCTTGCGTAATGAAGTGATCCGTCTGTGCAATCCGACTCGATCTCTCAAAAGACGTCGTCATGGCGATAGTGAGACTTCGGACAGCGATAGTGAGAGTAAGTGCTCAAGTGATTCGATACCTTGGGGTAAACACTGACTGATGCTTGCACTCTCGCTGTACATAGGTGACCTCGACGTCCAGTCTTCCGCTAAGACTAGACAGCAACAACGTGAAGAGATCACTGGCCTGATTAAGCGTGAGTTGCAGCGGAACAATATGATAAAGGTTGATGCAACGGGTGTACCCTGGAAGAAGATGTACGCCCTGTGTTGGGAACACCAAGTCTTTTGGGAAGGGGTACCTCTTGAGTTCAATTGGAACAGGGTCCCTAGTCTGTGCAAGGTTGAAGTAGGTCATTATTCACTTAATCACCATAAAGCACAACACACTCACTAATAAACTCCCTCCAGTTTCCAGTCATCGCTCGAGCTTTCGAAAAGGGAAATTTGAAGCTAGTGCCGATATCATCTTCGCCTGAATTGAAGCGGTCACGCCGGAAAGTATTGGGTATGCTTGCCTTCGAAGCGGCAGGGGAAGACTCAACGTTTCACCGAAAATATGCAAGTAAAGTCTCAAAGTACACGGGCAAGACAAACGTGGCGGCCATCAAGAACTTGATGCGCACACTTCCATACCATGAGTCTTTCGAAGATTCCGTCGAAGGCTCACTATGTACCTCGCCCATCCCGGACATTTAATCTGTGCCGTTGCCTTAGTAGACATGTTGGCGCTGCTTCGATTATCTGCAGAATTTTGCTCATATTGCTCATACTTGACATTCCATATCTCCAGTCTTGACGTCATCACAGCATATTGAAATCGTAAAAGAAGACGATGCAAAATAGCCCTTGACACAAAGAGCGCATGAAGGCAAGTCTTGCACATTGAGGTAGATGTATAGTCTCAAAGTCTGATACAGCGTACGCTCGCATGGGGTTCTACAAATCTGCAACCCAGTCGAGACAGTAAGCCCACAGTTGCCGGTTCAATGACCTTTGACAAGTCTGGGTGACCGATTTGCGTTGATGTCGATATACGAATTTGTAGCTCCCTCCAGACATGAGTCAAAAGCGAAACATGTTCAGACACACTATCACTGCGATCAGATTGCGATATTCGTGACTCGTTTTTTTCAAGTTCGTTGCTCTATCAAATGATTTAATGATGCTCGAAGAACCTAGAGCCAGCCAGTCTTTCATGAGATTGTATTCTGGGTTTGTTGGAGAAGTGCGACTCTGGTGAGTGGAAGTGCCCTGGATCTGGCTGGTCATGTCGGTCGGAACGTAGATTGAGCTTCCATTTCCTAAAATTCCGACTGGCGTAGCAAGTCAAGTAAGTCTGAAGCTGGTTGCTTCCAACTGAAGAGAAGTAATGATCATCTCGGTCGCAAACATGAAGTGAAATGGGATAGGGACATAGGGTCCCGCCAGACGCAATGAGACTTACTATAGTCACAGCTCTCTGCCTCTGCAGGAGGCAACAAACAAGGAGCGATGCCCGTCACCAGGGTACAAGTATGTGTCGAGGCTGATTTGGGGACTGCCGACAAGACTACGTGTTGGGCGTTGTGTTCGAAGACTGTCATCCGGTCCCACCAAGGAACGTGCCAAGAAGGCTGGATGATCCAACAGGAAGACTGTGAGATATACTTGCGGTGAGGGTATGCCCACACAGGCCGCAGCGAATGTAATTTGGCCAAAGGTCTTGTGGACTTCCAGTTAGACTTGTGTCACAGGGTGTAATGTCGATATTTGGTGGATCTAGCATTGAGTGATGTTGAAGTTTGGATGACCCCATTATCATATCATATGCTAGCCTTACAGTAGCCCAGCAGCTAGAACATGGTTGTTGACAACTGGGGTCTACCAGGTTGTCAGTTGTGACATTGTGAGTTTGTGACTTGTGATCGCACCAAGCACGCACCAACCGAAGGCAAGTCGATCAGTGCTACTACAAATTGTACACTTTTCAACACTTTGAATTGTACACTTTCTACAATGCGCGGATTAGAACTGAATCGTTCGTCGAATGATTCGGCCGAATGGTGTCTTGGCTGCAATTCTAGCACCCGAATGCTAGCTTGACTGCACGCGCGAACTAGCACTTCTATACTAGTATGTTGGGTATGCGTTAGGTG